>WAAF01003926.1:139736-689718 GCA_013400475.1 Tricholaema leucomelas | reverse complement strand
CTCAAGAACTGTCCTGGGGGACCTGGCATTTCATCTGCCCTTGCTGTCCAAACTGCAGGTGACACAGTTCATAGAATCACAGAAGAGACTTCAAAGATCATCCAGTCTAGCCCTCAACCCAATACTGAAGCATCAACACTAAACCATGTTCCTAAGTGCCAGGTCCACATCGGGCTCAAACACCTCCAGGTATGGTGACCCCACCCGTGTCCTGGGCAGACTATTTTAATGTTTTATAACCTTTTCAGTGAAGAAAAGGTTCCTAATACGCTGCCTAAGCTTCCTCTGGTGCAGCTTGAAACCATTTTCTCTAGTCCTGCCTTTTGCCACCAAGGAGCAGAGGCTGGCCTTCTCCTTACTCCAACCCCCCTTCAGATAGTTGTAGAGAGTGATCAGAGCTCCTCTCAGCCTCCTCTTCTTCAGACTGAACAACTCCAGCTCCCTCAGACACTGTTTGTAAGCCATGTGTTCCAGGCCCTTCTCCAGCCTTATTGCTTTTTTCTGGATACACTCCAGCACCTCATTGTCCAGTTTTGAGCTCCCCAATTCAAGAGAGACAGTCTGGAGAGAGTCAAACAGAGAGCTTAGGGGATGATTACAGGAGTTGAACATCTGTCCTATGTAGAAAGACTGAGAGACCTGGAGCTGTTTATATTGGAGAAGGCTGAGAGGAGATCTTATTAATCTCAACAAATGTCCACAAAGACGATCCAAGGGCTGGAATACCTCTGCTAAGAGGACAGACGGAGGGAGCTGAGGTTGTTCAGCCTGGAGAAGACTCCAGTGAGACCTTATATCTGCCTTCCAGTATTTGAAGAGAACCTGCAGGAAGGCTGGAGAGCGGCTTTTCATAGGAGTGTCTAGTGGTAGGACAAGAGAAGGAAAGGCTTGAAGGTGAGGGAGAATAGGTTTGGATATTAAGAAGACATTCTTCAGTATAAGGGTGGTGAGACTCTGGAATAGGCTCCCCAGGGAGACTATGGATGCCTCCTCTCTGGGGATATTCAAGGCTAGGTTGGATGAGTCTAGTTGAAAGGTGTTCCTGTCCATGGCAGGGAGGTTGGAGTAGATAGGTCTGAGGTCCCTTCTGACCTAAGCCATTCTGATTCCATGATGATTCTATGAAGTATCTGAGGGGTGGGTGTACGGATGAAGGTGATGGTCTCTTTTCAGTGGTGCCCAGTGATAGTATAAGGGACAAGGAGTACAAGCTGTGACAGTTCCACCTCAACACGAGGAGAAACTTCTTTATGGTGGGGGTGACAGAGCTTTGGAACAGGCTGCCCAGAGAGGTTGTGGAGTTTCCTTCTCTAGAGACTTTCAAGACAGGCCTGGATGTGTTCCTGTGTGGCCTGTCCTAGGTGACCCTGCTTTGACAGGGGGTTGGACTTGATGATCTATAGAGGTTCCTTCCAGCTCCTAACATTCTGTGATTCTGTGAGGTATGGGTTCAAAGCTCTTTTGGAAGAAACAAACTCTTCCCAAAAGTAAGTTACAGTAAGAGTATGGCTTGAAACAGTATGTTTCCTCTCATACACTCAGAGCAGCAGTAGCTTGGATTCTTTAGGCTGGAGAAGAGGCTGAGGGGAGACCTTCTCACTCTCTACAGGTGTGTGAAAAGAGGTTGCAGAAAGGTGGGAGTCTTCTCCCCAGCAGCAAGTGATAGGACAAGAGGAAAACAGCCTCAAGTTGCACCAGGGGAAGTGGAGATTGGACATCAGGAAAGATTTCTTCCCTGTTAAGCTCTGTAACGGGCTGTCCAGAGAAGTGGTGGAGGAGGTATTTAAAAAGTCTGTAATGTGGTGCTGAGGGACAAGGTAGTGGTAGACTTGCCAGTGTTAGGGTTTAGTGGTTGGACTTGATCTTAAAATTATTTTCCAATGTAAACATATTCATGAGTCTATGAACACAAGATCTTCTAGCCCCCAGTCACCTAAAATGAACGTGGCACTTCCTCAGAATCTTTTAATCTTTGGATTTTCTGTTTGAAAATCACCCACTTCTTACCTCTTCTCTTGCTTAGGTGTTTCTAGGAAAGAGCTGAAAAGACATTGTAAAAAAGGCATAAAAAGGTCTTCAGGGGCCACAGACTCTGCTGTTGCCCTGTTTTTGACATACCTTGTTTCAGAGCACTAGCACAGACATCAGATGTCGTTTCTTTGATTCCACAGATTGCAATTTCAGAAGTGATCTGGGGGGAGTGTACCCTGAAGCATAGTTAATGGGCTCTTAACAAGTCCTTAAGCATTCAGCACAAACAGCAGACCCTGCTTCAGGTTATAGTAACAAAAATGCCTTTGGACTCCCACATCATTTCATAACTTTTTTTTTCATCTGCCAGCAATGGGGCTGGGCACCAGAACAGGACTTCTCACCACAAAAATGCAGGGGGCAGGAGCAGCTCCTTTCTTGTGAGATTTTCAAGTCTTACATGGGCAGTGCTGGCGTGCGTGTTGCAAGGGTTCCACATTTTCTGTCTGGGAAACACGTGGCTTGTGTTTTTCATTGCTGTCAGAACCATCAGAGGCAGATCACATGCTATTTGCAGCATCTCTGCCGCTCCTCTCACTTGGCAGTAACTCCTTTCCCAGTTATTTTCCACCCTGGCATTTCAAAAACAGGCCTGTGTTGCCATTAGTACGTTAGCAGAAGTGTTATCAACTGCCTGAGGAGGGTCAGAGTAAGGTCTTGTGAACTGACTTGAGTGAAGCTATTTGCTTGCGCTGTGTAAAATGCATTGCAAACTAATTTTCCTCCGATTAAATGTTAAGCATAAAACCATGCAGTGCTCCAAATAGTGCTCTAATCTGCTGACACGGACTTAAAGCAAACACTGAATACTATAGCAAAACATTTTGCATTTGATTGTAACTCAGGAGGAAAAAAATGTGATAGATTACTGGTCATAATTTCCAATTAGCACATAAATAGCTGTAATCTTCTGTGTTGTTGGGGTTAGTTTTGGTAAAAACAAACCAAGATGGAATTGAAACTGGGGGGAACCAACCAAGCAAAACATTTGTTTGAGACCGAACCTGCCCTCAGTGCAAAGTACACATTCTTTATTATCTTACCTGTTTTAACATACACCTACTGATACCTGCACACAGCAGATACCTGCTGAGGTAACAGGGAGTTCAATGTTTGAGGCCCTACTTTTCTCACCATAACAACAAATCTGTAGAGAGTAAGAAGACATGGACAACTTGCAGCATCCAGCATAGCGGGTGTGGTGCTGTTGGAAGACTGACTTTTGCCAGAATACATTACATACAGTAAAGGTGCATGATGCAGAACTACAGTGGATGTCCGAACGCAAATACCCTACACATTCTGGGGAGTGTGAGATGTGCAAAGGATCAGCAGAATATACACAGTGCCAGAGAGGCATTTGCTTTCTTCCTTGTTTTCAAGGCAGATGTATTTAATCTGATTTTTCTTTTACAAGAGTATGGTAACTTGAAAGCAGCCTGCTGTCTGTGACTGCATAAACCAGCCCTTGGGGCACAAATTACTCTTTATATGCACTAGCCAAGAACAGAAGAGCCTCCCTCACGTGATGTATCCCTCTCTACTTGCAACTCTGCCATCCTGTTAAAATCACTTAAATGGAGCAGACTTTCCACGTCAAATCCATGCTGCATTTATTCTGATTTAAAAAGGCCTATGATGCTTTTTATTCATGTACTAACGCTTGCTCAGCTTGCATTGACAGTCTGCTTACAGATTTTGTTGAATCAGTAATTACATTCAAATTGAATGAAATTGTTTGGAAAGCTCAAGCAGGTGAGCCCAAGAAGAACCTCCACCAAAATCAGCTGCATTTCAGGATGTTGGTCAGAAGGATCATGAAACCTTTTCCTCTTCAGTTATGGCTAGAAGGCATAATACAAGTGCTAGTTTTCTGTTTGCTACCAAAGTAAGTCTCACTACTGTTTTTTAAGCAAGAAGATATTTCTACCTATGCAGGTTTATCTAGAAATACCTACTAATAACACATAGTAGGGGGGGTCTCATCTTTAGAATGCCTCAGTCTGGGTTCTCTCTAGATAAATTGATGTAAGAGTTAAAATAACAAGGCAGTTAATGGATGAGGAATCCCCAAGTGAAACAGAAGGAATATAGATCAGTATTCACTTCTATCACAGTCCAAGCATGATGTTTACTACTTCTGCTACACAGGCACTAGTGGAAAGAAGCACAGCACCAATGCAAGCAATTTGCCAAAAAATGTGCTCAATATAATATTTATATAATCTTTTCACATACTGCCTGTTGTGAAGGGGAGTTGTGATGAAAGCTTATTCCTTAGTCAGAGGTTATGGAAAATCTCAGTTGTCTGGGATCAAAAAGCAGCACTTGACTACAGCTTGCATGTACAAAAAACAAGCAGCATAAAAATAGCCAAACACTCCAACAATGCATATAACAAGAGTCTCCCCTTCCAAAGAGCCTGAGAATGGCCAGGCAAGTTCTTAGGGTCTGACCAGGCTTCAGAATTCCCACTCACTAAGATAAGGCTTCACAAATATCTTGTCTGCAGTGTCAAGGTAACTTAACATGCTCCTATGCTTCAGGAAAAGGGGTCCAGCTATTTTTTTTTTTTTTAAAGATTTTGTAAGTCTGGATAGAAAAAAATAGGTCAGGTAAATAAATAACTACATACATATGTATGTATATACATACATACATAAATAAATAATAACAAAAAAGCCCCAAGGTACAGCATGATTACATGAATAATTGTATTGTATGAACTTTTGCTTGCTAATTCAGTTGATGTTTCTGCCTTCTGCCTCTGCACATTTGCAATTTACCTGGGAAAATATTAAAAAGTATCTTTAAGAGAAAGAGTTGTGTTACCTGGCTCAATAGAATGCAGTGCACTCTTGTATTCACCCAATTCCCAAGAAATTTAACAACAGACCAAAGAGCTTAAACCTTCCAACAAAACTGAGGAACTTGAGGACAACCTAGCTACAAAAAAGTTGTGCAAATCTCATTGATTTACCCATCTAAGTTATTGTCATCCAGAGAGAATGATTATTAGGTCACGCTAAAGTAAGAGAAAAATCACCTTTGAAAATAGCAGCTATTAGTACCAGTGTCCCTACACAGTTGAGGTCTGTCACAGTAAAGTCGTTCTGATAAGCCAGATCAGAAGCTTTCCCTTGCCAAGCAGCTGAAGGCAAGCTTAATTTTCGTGGCCTTTTCTTCAGCCTTAGGGTAGAAATACATGTTGGGCAGTAGATCTCAGAAATCACAACAGCACATTCCGGGCACAAGATTTTCCAAGGTCTCTAAGTGTGGAAATGCTTCCAATTCAGCTATTTCTGAGAAGGGCACAGAACTAAGTCACACATTTTCCAGAGGGATGACCCTGCTTGCCCAGTCTATGTGAGCACAAGCTGGGAGCAAATATCTCAGGCAGAAGCTTTGTGAGTTTCAAGTTACAGTGAACTTTTCTCTCCTGCTGAGTCCTTCTAACTGAAAATAAATGATCAGATCTTTTCTCCATGTATCTGCTTGCAGTTTAGGTTGCCTAATTACCTAGACCTCCCTAGTCTGGACAAAACCGCAACAACCTAATCAACAGTTGGCTGCACAGATCTTAAGCAAAACCCAAGACTCCTGTCAATTCTTGATACGAATACCTGTACTGGTTTATCAGCAAGTCAGTATGTTTTGCTGTTAAGAACACTTAAGTAATCTGCAAACTCAATATCCTGCAGTACAGCTCTGCTGGGAGTGCAGCTGGCTGCACAATGCCCAACCATCTGGGACAAGAAGGCACAAGCCTGATCACACAAAGATGATGGGAGAAGTGTTGCAGGGGCTGAGGGCTAAGGTTTGCCTTACAACCTTGAAGAAAGGCTGCAGAGGAGGATAAACATAGCAGAAGCTATGTTTATCCTCCCCTGTCTCTTAAGTAGAAGACAAAAACCTCTAAAGAAAACATGAGAGCTGTTTGATCTGCAACGAGGCTCAGTCCATGAGCCCATCCCAGATTACAGGCTGCCTTTGTAACCACACACTCAGAACATTTTCCTCTGCCAAAAGAGGAGTCAAAATTTCTGTAACTGAACTACTTTTCACTGGCTAGGGGAAGAGGATGGTTTGAATGTTTGAGCCCTTTCAGCAACATTAAGCAGTAAGGACTCTACAGCTATGTGGTTTTGTTTTCCTCATTTTTAAGGCCAAGGACAGGAGAGTGAAGTGCTGCAGAGCCCAGCCCTCTTCAGCTCTACTTCTGGCCTTGCCTCATGCTGCTTCATGCCAGCTGCAAAAACTTTTTTAAACGAGAACATGTGGATAAGGTTTCACTAAGCCCGGAAACTGTGACTATAAGATGTGTCAAGAGGAAAGCAGAGGAGACCAAGGGCATCTCCCCATCCCAAGGGCTTGCATAGGACATTTCCTATGAAGAAACTCTCAGACGACACCAGCAAGTGGCTCTTACACATGTCTGGAAGGAGTCATACACCAAAAGCAAGGTCACTTAAATCAAGTTCTGAGCAATGCCAATTGTGGCAATGATAAATGCTCTGCTCCAGATAAGTACTGGCGATGTGGTGGCTGTGTGGACACATCCCTTTTCTTCATGCCGTTAAAAGTGAGCAACAAATCTTGTCAACACAGAAAAGGCCATGGTTAGGTAAAGTCACTTGAATTTCTGAAAAAGATAAAGCAAATGAATTATTAATACTTCAGATGAAATTAGAAGGTGGACATGGACAACTTCAATCTCCATGGGGCCAAACACTTGCACTACAGCACCTTGAGAAATTGTTCAGCTCTCTAGAGGATGTACAAGGAGCTTTGATGGTTCCCCAAAAGAAAAGAAAGTCGCTTCTTAGCATTATGTCAACTGTGAAACTTTTTTCCTTTCCTACTCAACTTCAGGTCCCTAAAAATCAGTGTTTCTGTATGGGTTATCACTCCATTGGATAGAGCCCGGCACTGGAGGAGTGGTAGGGGTTTGGTATCTAAGCCTGCAGCAACTCAGCCCTTGCTGAGTCACTATACACACACTTCAAGGAAGTGATACCAAGCATAGTACCAACCTCAGCCACTGAGGTCCCTCATTAAAGGAGGCATCATCATCAGGAGATAAGCATGAGATAATCCCTGTTTACAAAAAAAAATCACCTCAGCCAAATGCAGACAACCTTTTTCTCTATGTGATGAATGCTTAAGAAGGTATACTTTGTTAACTAAGATTCTTAAGCATCAGATATTCTTCAGGCAAAGCCAGCAGAGTTACAGTGCTTGTATTACTAGTGAGGTTCTGAAACCAGCTGCCCAAAGCAGAAACTTAGACTGGATATCACTTTTGTACAGAGCCTGGGAAGCAGAATGGAAATGTGTAGGTGGATGAAATTACATTTTGCCAATGTAAAGAAAAATTGTGCATGAATTTTAAGAAGGAAAAACAAAAAACTAAATTCAGTGCTTGTGTCCACAGTTTTAATTTTAAATACAAATGCATCTGATTTTTCAGTATTAAGTGGGTTTAGACTGATGCTTCCTTAAGCTTTCTACTTTTTTTGTTTGGCCTCTCTTTCAGTACCAGTGGTATTGCCCACTCTCCAAACTTGTCTGCCTATATCTCTATGAGCCAAATGCTCTGAAGGACAGATAATAAAGCTTTCTTAAGCACAGTCTTGCCTCACCAGCCCCTCACAGCAAGTGTAGGAATGTCAGGATGAGGGGGAATGGGTTTAAGCTGGAAGAGGGGATATTTAGACTGGATATTAGGAGGAAGTTCTTTACAGTGAAGGTGGTAAGACACTGGAACAGGTTGCCCAGGGAGGTTGTGGATGATTCCTCCCTGGAGGCTTTTAAGGCCAGGCTGGATGAGGCCTTGAGCAGCCTACTCTAGTGGGAGGTGTCCCTGCCTATGGCAGAGGGTTGGAGCTGGATGATGCCTGAGGTCCCTCCCAACCTAAACCATTCTATGATTCTATGATGAGACAAAGACTCCAAAACTTCTATGCACACCTTATTTCATGCCTACCCCAAATGTCCAACTGTTAATGAAGCCAAGCCACAAAAATAGTAAGTCACTGCTTGAACAAGGTAACATGCACACACATCACCACAGGGGCAGTATAAGGAACTAGAGGATTGTTGTCACCAAGTTTGAACTCTCAGATTGTCCTCAGGGATCCTCTATAGCAAAGCTCCAGCACAAAGCATGCAGATTCCTGTGCCATGAGCTCACTTTACTGGTTATAATTGCACAGATCTGCTTTACCTGCGACCCCCTCATCTCACTGCAAGGTGGATCTCAGCTCTTGTTTCATTACGCTGCCTGGGGCCGTAGTGTTCGGGTCACCTGTGGGTTCTGCTTGTCCACCACATGGCGCACAGCTGTTCCCAAGCTTGCCTAAGTGTTTGCTGCTGATAACCCACCCCTTTCTCCAGAGAGCGTTGATCCCTATCTTCCACCTGTATTCACGTCCAGGTGTGCAAAATCGCCACTGCTGCCCCACCTCCCCCTCGGCTTGAAGGGTCCCTCGAAGCTCAGCTTGTCCTAACCCCTTGCAGCGAGTAAGAACACCTCCGACTAGATCAGGCTGCCAGGGTCACATCAAGTCTGATCTTGGATGTCTCTCTCCCTTAAATCGAGACGTTATTTTTAAAATGAGCTGATTTCAGGAAACGTGAAAGCACGAAGCGAACGCAAGGCTGGAGTCCCGGGACAGCGGCTGGGCCCGCTCCGCCAGCGGCTTCGCGTCGGGAGCAGCCGGTGCCCGGCCGAGGGGCCAGGCCTCGGGCAGTGCGGGCGTTCCACAGCAGCGCCCGAGCTGAGGTGAGCCCGCTCTCCCCGCACCCTTCCCGCTGCTGCCGGCACGGGCGGAGCGGCGTTGCCCGGTGGGGCGGGGGCTGCCCGGGGCCGGTCCCCGCCGCCCCGCCCCGCACGGGGCGCGTACACCCGCGGGCAGCTCCGCGGGGCACCGCGGTCGCCAGGACCGCTGCCGCCGCCGCCTCTGCTGTTGTCGGCGGGTTCACCGCGACCGCGCACCGCTGGGTCGGGTCGGACCGGACCGTCCTCCGCCGGAGCCGAGGCGCCGCCGCAGATGTGGGGCTGCCGCCGCGGCAGCTCGCAGGGCCGGCACTGCCGAGGTAGGAGCCCCGGGCGCCGGGGCCTCCCTGCCGTCGCCTCCCCGCCCGCAGCAGGGCCGCTGGGGCTGGGCGCCCCTTCCTAGCCATGGTTGCGCAGCTCAAAGTGCACCCCAATCCCCGACCGCGGAGAGTCGTACGTGTGTCGCGGTGCGCCGGGGAAAGGCTCGAAGCGGGGAGGTTTTATGTTCGGGACACCCTGCTCTGCATTTTTCCTTCCAGCCCCACCACACTATAAGGGTGACCGTCATATCGAGGACTTGGGAGGTGGGAAATGCGACTTGTTGGAGAACAGCCCAATGCAGAGTAGGGTTTGGGAGATGTGGCCTGGAAGGAGGCAATGGTAATGTGCCGTTTGCTTTCTGAGTTATTTTTGGAAGTTGCTGTGCCATGAGGGATTTATGTTTTAACTGTCTGTGGGAAGGTGTATTTGCATTGTGTTCCTTCAAGGTTAGATGCTTTCCATTGGCCAAGGAAGGCTGCAAAATCATTGTTTTTGGCAAATGCTGATCCAACCAGGTAGTTGTTCTTCCCCTATTCCTGATGGCAACATCAGAAAAAAATGTAACCTGCATATTTGTCATCTTGCTCTGTGAGATTTGGCTGCTGGCTTTTTGGAGCCTTCCTTGGAAAGTGCTGTCCCTGAGGACTGAGTGGTCTGGCACCTTTAAGTGTTTTGTGTAATGCAGGATGACAGCTGTGACACAAGTGGACCAAAACTTTTGAATGTAGACTCAGTCTTGGTTAGGCTTGGGTGTTTTTCTGCTTTCCAGGAAACTTGTGTTATATAGGCTGGAAGATAAGCCTGGCAGTTTCCTGCAGTTGTGGGGCAGAACAAGGAAAAGGGGACAGCGGCAGAAGCAGTATGATGTTCTACACAGGTCTGTTAACAGGACTGGGCAGTCTTGACCTGGTACCCTGAACTGCCTGGTGCCATAGAAGGTTGAGTATCACTGGGTGTAGAGTGGCTGTGACTCCTGCCTGGTGACTCAGAGGATTGCTCTTGTTTACAGCCATAGCTTTGCTTCTGCTGGTTTTACAGTAGGCAGCTGCCAACTTTGGCCATGTCTGACTCCAACCTAGGGTATGGAAATAGATTTCAGTAAGGTTGGTCGTTTCCAAACCACCCAGATTAAGCTGTTGAAATGCAGTGATGGGCCATCACTTACCTATGGCTGAGGTGAAAACCCTTCATTATTCCTGGAGTCATTCACATGATGCTTGTGCTAGTGTCTTAAAGGAGCGGTGATCTGTTGTCTGTGCTGCAGAGCTGCTGAAATGGATACTGCTCTGGCTTTTCATTCTCCACTCTTTGTAGTCTGGCTCAGTGTTTACTCTAGCAGGTCCTGTTATGTGGCAGTTTGGAGTGTAGGGAAGTGGGAAAAAAAATCGAAAGATCTTGAAGACTCTTTGAGATGATTAAAAAAAATTATGAACAAAACATTTTATATCACTGAATGTCAAAGAGACACTATTTCTCATTAGGCTAAACCAAGTGCAACTCAGAGTGATCCCATAAAGGGTCAGTTGATTTTGTAGTGCTCTGCAGAGTGATGAAGATGGGACTGAATAAGTACGAGTTGTGGCATTCCTGGGGCTCACCCAATACGTTGTGGAGCAGTTTGCAAAGTTTCCAGTAAGTTTGCTTAATGTGGCCTTACTCAGCTGTGAGGCACTCCCATAATTATGGCTGCAGTTAAAAGCAGTAATATCTATTTGCATAAGGTGCCAGTCCTTTTAAATTGGTGCATCATCTAATGAGAACATTCATGTAGAGATAGTTATGCAGGACAAGGGCCCAAAGCTGAGAGCTTTCCGGGGAGGATTTTCTTTCAGAACCTTTTTGAGGTCATTTGAAGGAATGATCTGCTTTGAAACAGAACATTTTGTTACCAGAACTGATTAAGTTATAAATATAATGCGTACCAATAGTAGGATGTTGTTGGAGTAAGTGCTTTTAGCACTTTATTTTTTTAATGTATCATCTATCTAATTAAAAAAAAAAACAAACAAACAAAAAAAACTAACACACACACCCCCCCCCAGCCTGGTTACACTAGTATTTTTCTCAATTTGATTGCATCAATGTTCCTTCTGCTCTTACTCATAAGAGATTTGGTACATCCAACTTGTGGATGATGGCTAATTGCTGATGAAGTGCCACAGATACGTTCTGAATTGCTCACTGAAGCTGCATGGTTTTTTTGGGGTTTAACCTCGGTGTGTAATGTCTACTTTTTTCTTTGAGATGGGTATAAACATTAGACTTTAAACGGTGGAGAACATTGTACATTTGGGGAACGTTTCAGCTTTCTTCTGAAGGAAATGACCTGGTGAGGTACTCTTACCTCGCTGCGTATGTTTTGTTTTGTTTCATTTGTCTTTGTTTGAGTTTACTGGATATAATGTAACCTTGTGTCTGCACACTCCGAGTGGGATAGGTCCTTGGGGAGAGTCTCAAGGTGAGCATAGTAGAAAGGGGAAAAGTTCCAAAAATACTGCTGAGGAAGCACAGACCATGGGTGTGAGAAGTGCTCAGTTCCATGAAGCTACTCTAATTCTCCCCAGAAGCCTTTTTTTTCCCATTTAAAGTTAAATAATTAGTCTGTTAATCTTTTGTCACAGACTTAGTACTTGATTTGCAATCTCCAAGAGCGTTGAGATGTTAATAATTAAATTGTGTGAGAGGAGAAAAGAGAATGATGACCTTCCAAACTCGCTAGTCTGTCTAGCTGGGCTCTTCCAGTGGCTAAAACCAATTGAAGTTGATTCCTGCTTTTACTCGACTTTTGTCAGGTGCCCCAGGTGAGGATATGGAAAAGAGTCCCATCCTGTTGCACACAGGTTGTTACTTTCAAAGGGGGAGGACTGATTCGGGGCTTGACTCGTTTGTGCAGGGGGGAGCCCTGGCCTGGCTGACTGACAAGATACCACATGGGGCCAGGTTGGCTAATAACGAGGCTTGTTCTTAGGTGCCTGCCAACACCTGGCCCTGCACATTGTAATCACATGCTAATTATGATTACTAGTCTCCAGATGTACTTAATATATTACTCAGTGAGGTACTGACCTTGCACCTGTCCTGCGGTGCTGGGTGCAAAGTGGCTGGTTTGAGTGAAATCACTGTAGTGTGGTGGGCCTGTGAACTTGTGTCTGTGCAAAGACAAAAGGTACTTGTGTTTGTGTACAAAAAGTGTAAATTTAGGTGTGCTGTGGTAACAGTGCAGTTGTGAGTGCCATCATAGTTGTGTTTTCAGTATGTCAAACTAACTCACCTCTCATTTGAGAAGCTGATGGCTGGGGGGCTCTTTGGGTGTTGGCATTTGCAGCATTTAAGCATCCAAAGTCATGCACTGGAATTAATCCTGACGTTTTTAAGTGTGTAGCTGCCACGGTAGATTCTGAATGCAAAGTATGAGTCTCCTAATTGCAATGACTTTTATCCATGTGATGGATAAAAAGGATGTTTTGTAATGTTTTCTTAATAAAATGGGATGGATTTGTCACTAGTGCCCTTCTGGAAATAGTGTGCCTGTTACAGCTTTAAATTTCTATGTGTTGGTGTAATTTCAGCACGACTGGTTACTAAGCTATCCGAAATGACCGTGGCATTAGTTTCCAGATGATTCATTATGTTACTATCTTGTTTACAGGCCATGCATAAGTAGATGAAGGTAGGAAAGGATAAATCAGCATGGGCTTAAGTCCATATCTTTTGTCTGAAGTTGACCACCTAACTTGTTCTTAAATAATTGTTTTTCTGAGTGTGAATTTAATTCTCTTTCTGTGCAGTGTCAGGTCTGTGACGTGGCCTAAGACATGGCTTCACACATGGTGTACTTTGACACCAGCAGTGAGTGGGCTGTGGGGGGAGCTTATGCAAGCTGGGCTCCCTGGCAGCTGTTCTTCCCTGAACTAGAGTCACAACATGCCCCCCTAGTCGTGGGGTTGGTGCATGTAGCTAAAGTGATACTTAAAAGTGACTTAGCTGTGCTATTTCTGCCTTGCTTGGAAAAGCCACTTGTGGTGTTGGCATCTTTTGCAATGGGTGCACACATGAATGATTTCTCCATCTGCAGACAGCAGGGCATTTAATTGGGTTAGTCAGCGCTGCAACTGTGGAGGCTTGATTTCATCCTGCATGTTTTGGGTGCATAAATGGGAAAGTGTGCTTGAACAGCAAGAAACCCTCATGACTGGATTACGTAGAGTTTGTCAGTGGGTAGTTTAAATGAAATGATGCAAGGGACAAAATATTTGTGATTACTTACAGTTAAAAGGTTCCATATGACTACATACAGCCTTTCTGACATAAACTAATCAAGGAGAACAACAAACAAGAGTTGCTTTAATGCATCTGAATCTGCTTCTGACCAATTATCGCTGCCACAGCAGTATTTGCATTTAAGGCTGGCTGCATCTTCAGTCATCTTTTATGATCACATATCCCTGGAAATCTAATTGATGTTGTCAGCTAATAACAAGCAACATTTGTTGTTCATGGGAACTCCATGGATATTCTTAAGCACCATGCTCTGCAACATTTACCTTCTGGAATAAGGACGGGGAAAAAATAGAGGAGCATTTTAGTTTTTCTACTGTCAATGTGAAACTGGTTTCTCCAAAACAATGATGAGATTTTAGGGGTTCATGACCTCTTGTAATTAAAAAATTTCAGATGGCTTGTGAGAGGCAGACTGGGGGGGGGAGGAGAAGAGAGAAGAAAGCAGCAAGGCAGCCCAAGCTGTGGAGGAGGAAACAAGCACTCCTTTAACAGCTGAAGTAATTACTCATTTTTGGTAGGAGATTGATCTATCTGCCTTTTTTATTTCCTTTTTCCTGAGAGATGCTCTGTTTGGGGATTAGAATATGGGAACTTAAAACTCAAGCAGTTCTGGAAGAGATGTCTCACATGGATTTATGTCTTGGGGTTGCAGTTGTATTTTCTTCTTCAGTTTGTGTCAGTTCCTAGGACTTGGGCGTATCTGGTGTCAATCTTACATCTGATGGGACATGTGTAAGTACTTCACGTAGTGGGAGCATTGGCAGGGCAATTCTTCTCTCTCGGTAGCCAGTTTCCACTAAAATGTAGGAGAGTGGTGTTTCCGAGACCTCCCCTGTGTCAAATGAGCTACAAATCAGTGACTTCGGATGTCCTTGATACATTCAGGGGGCGACTTGAGGAGGACATAGACCAACCCACTGTGCTGTGGCTGGAGCCAGCAATGCTGAACAGCTGGTGTTTCACTGGGGGAGGCAAGTGTGAGGGCTGGTGTGCTTGTTTGTTTGTTTCTGTTTTCCATCTTCATAACCTTTATATGTTGTGCTGTCAATTAATATATAAATTTTCATATGTGTATTTGCCAATTCTGGTGCCAGAGGCTCTCACATATGTTGTATGTGATGAAGAGTGGCATCCTGCACACCTCAATCACTTTTATTTTCTCTAGAGAGACTTGTGCTGAAACAAAGTTATTTTTTGAATATAAAGAGAACTAGGGGAGTTATTAAGAGGGGAAAAAAAGGAGGTTTCTGTGCTAATACTATGCTGGTGACTCTGAGTTGGTGAAGATGAAGTTGTACAACCTCCACTTCAGTTTCTCCTATGCTGAATCTGTTTTGGGTGCTTCTACTTAGGTTATTTATGTCTCTGTAACGTTTGAAGAGCCCTGCTTTGTTCTCTATGACCTCTCTACACAGTCACTGCTGCTTCTAAGATCTTGTTTTTCTTTCTTCCATTATATTCTTCCCCTGCTCCCCATCCAGCCTTTCCTCCTCTTCAGGCAATTCGACCTCGTCTTGCTCTCATTTCCCCATGCCTTATTCCAGGCGTTCACATGGCTTCGACTTCTATTATGTGCTGATGAGTCACAGATGCACTCTACCCTCCTGATGGTTTATCACTCAGTCCAGCCCCTCTTTTCCTCCTCGCCTTTTCCTCTTTGATTCCTCCATCAGAAATCATTCAGTATTTCAACCCTCACTGCCTGGAACATGCTTCCCAAGCTATCTTTACCTCTTTTAAAATACTGCCATCTGACAGGCAGCTTTATCTCAAAACCTCCATGATTTTTTGAAAAACTCATTTGTTTTCCTTATGCATTTGAATCACATGCAAATGCTATGTACTCTTTATTGTCAGTATATCTGTCCATTTCCAGCTCATTAGGCAACTCTACTAATGCATGGAATAAGGTTTTACAGATGTTTCATACCTGTCTTTAGAAATTCTACTCCTGAAGTTAGCTAGATGTAGAGATACCATGTTAAGTATTTCAGTTCCACTCTGAGAAGGCAGCTGCCCTTGTTTTGCTGTTGTCATATGCAGCAGCCCGGATGTAGCTGTTAAAAACAAGTAGGATTTATGACAGCCTAGCTGAATGGAAGGACAAAGGATATCTACACATCATAAAATTATGTATCTAAAAAACTAGCTGTAAGTGAGCATAATTCATAAGCATTTCAGTCTGGAGAAGGGCTGTCTGTTTTATTTAATATTGCTAACCCTTTCCTTGTGCTCCTTTTCACTACATCCTTTACTCACAAAAGCAAACCCAAACTTGGAACTGGGAAGAATTTTCTAAGATGCTTACATAGCTGGAAAGCAATAGAGAGTTTTAAGGTGATAGAAACACTTTCAGCCTGCTTAGTAGAGATGAAGCAAGCTCTGCAGGTTCAGGAGACACAAGATGAACATGCTAGTGGATGCAAATAGGGTTTTGGTTTTGCTTCCCTTTCACGTGTTACAAATTTATCAAGCCTTGGTTTTCCCAGTTTGTATTATGTGTCCTATGTAATGCAGCTGTAGTTAAGCAGACTCACTGCTGTGTCACACTTCCAAGGAAGAGGAGAGCATATCAGGGTACACCCACCAGCGTCCAGAGATTGTGCAAGGCTGTACGTGCTGTTGCTGTAGTAACAATGCTGGATACTACCAGAGCCATGTGTAGGAATGACTGTCCTTAGCAAACTCACCGGTTCAGAAACTCAGTATTTTCAGTTGCCCTGTAGACCCATGAATGTAAATAGGCCATTTGTGCAAAACCTCTGTATTTTAATCTCCTCTTCCTGCACTTCTTAGAAGCACTCACACCCCCTTACGTGAACATTTTGAAGCCCCTGGTATGCAGCAAGCTACAGAGGATTTTTTAATGCTCTGTTGTGCTGAGAAGCCATGAATAATGCATGCCATCTTTCCTTTATGTTGCATCATAACAGGAAGATATAAAATGTGGCAACAGTTTTGAGTAATACCTGGAAGCACCGCTTGAAGATCTGGCCTGTTTTTCAAGGAAGTAATTTCAGTGGTTCTTAGATGTAAAGATAGGAGGTGACTGCTTGCACTGGAGGCATAAAGAATTAGTGATTTATCCTTCAGGTTTAAAGAATGCAATTAATATAGATCAGCCTAAATCTATTCCTCATGTTAACCCAGGAAACTCCCTTGCATGAGACTAATGGGATTTCATTGACGGAGTTTATCTCCAGATGTTTAGCTTCTCCCACATCTAAACCAGAGCGATTATTTCTTCTGAGATGCGATCAACATCTCAACTAACGTGTTTATATGATTAGAAATAATAAAAGCACTCTGAATGGCCATGCTTTGGTGCATGCCCGTGCCAGTGTAGGAGGGTGGGGTTTTTAGTGGTTTGTTGTGTTGTGGGTTTTTGTTGGTTGTTTGTTTTTCAGTTGGTAATAGCCTATATGTGAATTGTGGCATGTTCTCTGGGAGTCTGATGCAGTCCGCGTGTTACCAAGATGATGCTCTCCTGATAAGCCTGTGTTTGCCCAAGTAATCTTAGTTGTTTGATAGGTTTTATATGCATACGGTACAACACGTGGGTTTTCTAGAGAGCTATCCAAGACTTTACTGGTGCAATTATTACAATAACCCCCTTTGTACAGGTAGTGTTTGTTTCCTGATTGTTAGAATGCTAGAATGGCTCAGGTTGGAAGGGAACTTCAGAGATCATCTACTCTAACCTCCCTGCCATGTGCAGGAGGCATCCACAACCTGCCTGGGGAGCCTATTCCACGGTCTCACCAACCTCATTCTGAAGATTTCTTCCTAAGATCCAGTCTAACCCTACTCTCTCTCAGTGTCCTGTCACTTCTAGTGACTTTTCATAAGTCCCTCTCCAGCCTTCCTGCAGGATCCCTTCAGGTATTGGAAGGCAGCTCTAAGGTCCCCTCTCAGTCTGCTCTCCAGGCTGAACAACCCCACCTCCCTTAGCCTATCCTCATAGCAGAGGTGCTCTGGCTCTTAGATCATCCTTGGGGCCCTCCTCTGGACTTGCCCATGAATGCATCAAAGTTTCTGGCATGCACCTGAGACCCATGGAAAGCCCTAAACCCATGCTCTTGGGGGAAACCCCTGCAGCTAGCAGAAAGCACAGATCCTACAGCTAAGAAAGCTTCCTGTTCCCATTTCAAACCCTGGGAAAACAACATTAGATATGTGGCAATGGCAAGAGTCATGCAGTGCTCACAAACACAATTAGAGAGATCACCGATCCCTGGAGGGTCTGAATGTGCTGGCCTGAGGCGGATGCCATCTGGGCCTCGATGTGCAGCTGAACAGCAGCGACACTACCCTGCTGCTGGGAACAGGAATAGCTTGAAACATGGAAATGCACAACTCTGACGAGAGACAATGACACTTGGCTGTAAGAGTGTGAATTCCAAATTCACACAGGCTGCTTTTGGAGCAGGAGGGATGTAAGGATGTTTAGCAAACCTCAGAATGGAATTATCAGCACAACTGTGTGGTATTGCTAGGCTGCAATATCCCAGACCAAAATCACCTGCAAAGAACATGAGAGATTATTCTGTAAAATTGAAAACCTCAGCCTCACTGCTCTGGATTGCTGCCTTTCTGCTTGATGGCTCCTTTCAGTGCCCAGGCCTCTTCCTCTGAAGGGGTTCCAGATTTTTGTCAAGCTTGTTAATCACAGTACAGGCCATCAATTCCTTTTTGCACGGAGCAGCACAGATGACTACAGTCTAAGCTTCATCAATATCACCCTTGCATCAGCGTCTTTCCACCACTGCCCTTGAAGGACAATCTTGAGAGGCTGCAAGAAAAAAAAAAATTCTCTTTTTAGCCTCTTTAGTGAGAGTCCCAAAATAATGAGTGCTAACTGTGTGAGCAGTCTGGGAGATGAGGGACATCTCTCTACCACAAACTGTGCCTTAACACGCTTATGAAAAAAATAGTGCCGTAGGAAAAGATCTGATGTCAAACATCCCAGACAGGCTTCAAGAGCAGGTACTGAAACCACTGCGAGCCCAGCTATGTTTTAACCTCCTTTTTGCCTACAAAATGTCAATAAAACCAAATTTAGTTCGGCCAGAGTTAATTCTTAGTATCTATTTTTTACCATCAAGTACAATCTTGTTTGTACTGAAAACATCAACTAAATTCAGTGGTAGAAGCTGGTCTCTGCTATCAAATGGGCTGATGACAAAGCAAAGCCTCTCTCACTGAATTCACAATCCTCAATCATTTGCATGACACACTGAGAAACTCCTCTTGAGCTGGAACATAAGATGCAACAAAAATTCAGCATTTGCAGAGCTCATCCAAAAATGTGTTAGTCTGAATGGGTGAAGCTTAACAACACTCAACATCTGTGAAGTCTTTAAAAAAGGCCCAGCCCTACTCATCTAAACCTTCAGAACTTGAAATAGAAACTTCTGGAATGGATGAATTCATCCAAAGCTACACATTTGCTTGCAGTTCCTGTACTCTCTATTTTGATCCAGCTGTGGATGTAAAACAAAGAATTTCAATAAATACTACTTTTGAGAAAGCCTCTATGGGCTTGAGCAAAACCTGCTGCAATTCGGGGAGGGAGGAAATCTGCATTTTTCATTGTGGGCAGCTGATTGCTTCTGTTGATATTCTGGGCCCTTAATTTTCAGAGAGGATTTCTTACTTTCTTCACATTACTAGCAGAGGCTTTATTCCCTCACATTACTACCAGAGGATTTCTTACTGTCCTCACGTTACTACCAGTTTGCAGACTCCTGATTATACATCAGGTTGTCATGGTTTTGAAAACACATAACTGCTGGAATGAAGCCACGCACAAATGCTGCTGTAAGGGATACATCTTGCTTTGCGTGGATGATGAATAACTATCCTGGTGATGAAGAAAATACAATGAATGCAAAATAGTGTAAGAATTCACCATTTCTCCAGGCAAAAAAGTGTGGTGTGAGGCTCCTGACTGCCTGAACCTTGCCAGATCTTCCCCTATAGCGGATGTGTTGATCACTAGAATAGATGGGAACTTGTTTTCTCACTGAATAACTTTATACCAAGATCTTCTGTTTAGATGAGTTCTTTTCCATATCTGTGCTAAGAGGTGGGATTTTTTTGTTTTAACTTAAAGAATCTCTCTAGTGTCTGTACTTGTACAGCTTTGTCTGTGTGGGATCTTGGATGTTGTTTTAATCTATTCCCCAATTAGCACCGAAGAAATGTCTTGTTCTTAGTAGCAGTTCATCCTCATTTGAAGTATGATTACATATGGGGTGGTTTTTTTGTTTGTTTGGGTTTTTTTTTCTGAATCTCTTTGGCAGACTGATCTGTAGCCAGGAAGTCTAATAGTAAAATGAACTCTAATAAAGTAACTTCTGAAGGTGTATATTGCTGAGGGCAGATTCTTTTGTAGTTCTTAATCCTTAATGACTTTGCTTGTCTTTGAGGTAGCAGGAACTTTTCCCTTTAGGCAGTGATAAGAAATAGGATGTGGAGGGGATAGTGCCAGTAATAAACTTGCCTCTGGCTGGGAAAAGTGGAATAATAGTTGGTTTGGAATCAAGTCCTAAATGGAGGGATCTGTGAAGATGGTATGGGGAACCTGCTGAACTTGTCATGTGGGATGCCTGAAATTTTTGGGGACTTAGTGGACTATTTGTCATTTTTGTTGGCTTGACTCCTGTGGTTAGACTGTGGGAAAACAAAAAAGGATGGTACTTTTAGTTGAGGAGAAGACCATAGGCAATGTCAAAGACAGGAAGTCTTCATTTAAGAAACTGATACAACAAAAAAGCCTGAGAAACTCAGCTGAGAAGACATGACCCAATATATGTAATTTTGCTAATATAGTACTTACATCTGTCTTCTTTGATTGTTCATTGTGCTTGGTCAGCTTTTTATGAGAAGGAGCTTAATTTGGTTCTCTGTGGGAAGCTGTTTGAAAAATTCTTTACTTGCAAGAGATTTCTTCTGCAGGATGAATGTTCCCGAGGTTTCATACTTGTCATCACCCAGGAACTCAGAAAAAGCCCAGGAAGAAGAGTGCTTTTTTTTGTTGTTGTTGCTACTGCAACTTCCTTTAGGTTTCCTTGGCAATTGCAGAGCAAAGTTGTGTTGGTACTTGCTTTACAACGGTGATGACATACCCAGCAGACAGGTATTGTGTTTTAGACAAGTTGTTACGGGACGTTTTTCCAGAGTGAGGAAAAACGTGCTAACTTCAGGAATATGGGAATTACCAGGGAGAGGCAGCAGTCTATCCCCTGGTGAGGTGCTAGTGTAATAAGGGATGTGATTGAGCAGGCCATGTGTGGCATCTGCTCTACAGTAGTCTTGGTTGTTATAATGGAAACTCAGTGCATTTGCAAATCTAGATGCAGTCGTTACCCAGAAGCTGCAGCTTCTTATTATTAAGAGCAACATAACAAACGTTTGGTCAAAACAAAACCATAAGCACTACAGCCTATAAGGCTGAAATAATTTTGAAATGCTGGAGTGTTGTTCCTTGTGAATAAAAAGGGTGAAGCATAGTTGTGTGCTTGGTCACCATGTCGTCTTATTGGCTTGTAGTGTTGTAACTGCTTTGTATATTAGATAGCTGCCGCTGGCTGTGCTCAGGTGATGTTGCCAGCTGCAGAGTTTGGCCAATGAAGGACTGCCACAAGCCTGCTGAAGGTATACTTGACTTTTTTTTTTTTGTTAATTAAAAAGAGAAAATCAATCATACATTCAATAGGAATTATCCTTTATACAAACATGATATAAAGGCTGAGAGACCTGGGGTTGTTTAGTCTGGAAAAGAGAAGACTGAGATCTTACTAATGTTTAGAAATACCTGAAGGGTGGATGTCAAGAAGAAGATACTTGTGTCTTTTCAGTGGTGTAATGTGACACTATACAAGGGACAATGGACACCAACTGCAGCACAGGAAGTTCTTTACTTGAAATGGTAATGGAGCACAGGAACAGGCTGCCCAGAGAAGCTCTGGAGTCTCCTTCTCGGAGACTTTCAAAACATGCCTGGATACCGTTCCTATGTGACCTGCCCTAGGTGATCCTGTCTTGGCAGGGGGGCAGGACTCCTATCTCCAGAGGTCTCTTCCAACTGCCACCGTTGTGTGATCCTCTGATTGTGCTGCAGCAGAGGGAGCTGCTAGTTTAGCTGGTCAGAGCCATGGGGACTCGGAGGGCATTGACTGGATGTCAAAGCTGGAAACGTAAGATAAGTGTGTAGCTGAAGACTGTACTGGTGTCTGTGTTTCTCCACTAACACCTAATGATCTTTTCAAATTCTATCTGCCTGTGTGCCTCCTTAAACTGTACTGAAACTAAGCTGCTGTGGTGCAGTGTAGTTGCGTTTAAGAGTAGTTATAAGCTGGAGTGGCACAGCCTTCTCTCTACACCTTCCTAAAGGGGGCATAAGGACTCTAATGGGTCTCTCCTCTGACCACTGCACTGTGTGGAAAATGTGGTTATCTGTTTCAAGATGGGGTCATTTAAAGCTAACTCCTGTTTGTTACTTCTAGCTAGAACAGTGATCTGGGAGTCAAGATAGACAGTATCTGGCTTTGCCAACTATTTATTGCCAGTTGTGTATGTAGAGGACAGGTGCTTCTGGTTCCCTCAAAGTGGTAAACAGCTGATGCTGTAGGGGTAAAAATTAGTTATCTTATGACACTCTGGAGAGATATTTGCTTTAGAGGAATGGAAGTATTAAGTTGATGATGAAATACCATTTGTTGGTGTTCAGAAAGAAATGGAGATACTTAATTCCAAGTGTGGACATCTTCCCCTCAGTAATTTTTTTTTTTTTTTGTCGTTTGCTTGAGGAAAAAAATCAGGATTAGTAGATAGGCTTTCCTTCCCTGTAGCTTTCTGTAACCTCTGACTACACTTGGGTGCTCAGAAGCCAAGAACTGGTGTATTTTCACACCACCTGTGCAGCTCTGCCGTCTCCGGGCAGTGTTCACAGTGCAACTTAGTTGTGTTTCTGGAAAGTAAATTACATTGCCAGAGGCATGGTCTGGTGCAGGCCAGCTGCTGCGGCTCGGCGTGCCCAGGCGAACCTTCATCTCGCAGCACCTGAAGCATCTGCTGCCTTCGCCGGGGGGCCCTGCGAGCACGTACACGCTCCCGTGTCCTGTCCCCGCCCCGCTCCGGACGGTACCGCCCGGGCCGCGGTGTCTACGGTCGGCCTCTAGGAGGCGTCTGCAGAGAGCAGGCTGATAGGATGCCGCTGCTAGGGCGCCACCTGGCCGACGCGGCTCAGAGCAGGTAGCCCTGGGGTGCTGCCGCCCACCGAGAGCGGAGAGCAACTGGGAGGTTTCCCCGGTGAAGGGGGCGCTTTCGATGGTACCCTGCGAAAGGCATAGTTGGGGGGAACGATCGCCGTACCGCTCGTTATGAAACACTGGAACTGGTTGCCCGGGGAGGTGGTGGGGGTTCCATCCCTGGAGGTATTCAAAATGAGGCTCTGGGTAACCTGATCTAGCTGGGGATGCCACTGCTTACTGCAGAGTGCGTTGGACTAGATGACTTTCAGAGGTGCCTTCCAGCCCAGATCATTCTATGATTTCTGTAGCAATCTCCAGTTTGTGTTGCTTTTGTAAGTAGGCACAGTAACAGCTGGGTGCACTTTCAAGTGTCAGTCGTGGTGCTGCTCAGGCTGGGACAACACAGTAACATCTCAAAGGGCTCTGCTTAAACCTCGGCTCTGTGAAGGGGAAATCAGGACTTTGTATTTTAGTAGTTGTGGGTTGGTTGGTTAGTTTTTGTTGTTTTGTTTTGTTGGTTTTTTTTTCAATTGGAAGATGTGCTCCTTATTTCAGGAACTTCCCAAAATTATCTGCCTCGAGCTTCGTTGCAGGAACAGGATGTTGGTGTTGTGGTCTGGTCAGGGCTGCCAGTGCTGTGCCAGCGTGGGGACTCCTCTGCAGCTGTCCTGCTTCTGCAGACCACGTGCTGTGACCTCTGGCTCTATCTATGCCCACTTTAGTAATTTCACAGATATCTCTAGCTGGATCTTGTGCATTGCAGAAGGGTTTGTGAACTGTTTTTTCATGAGCTGTATCTGCTGCACTCTGTGTGGGTGTAGGTACATAGAGACTGGAAATTTATCTTTTCTTAGTCCAAGTAGTGAGCTGGTGTGGCCAAAGCAATGGTGGAAAGACAACAGAGATGTTGGGTGGTTTAAGGTTGTTTTATAGACTGTGAGACTACAAAGTTGTATCTTACTAGGGAAATGATTGATCCATGAAAGTGACTTGCCAATATCATGGAACTTGTATTATGTGGTTACCGTATACATTACAAAGTAGAGTTTCTGTATGATCAAGGAAAATCAATCTCTTTTATTTCTCCCTGTCTCAGAAATAACTACCACTTGCTTTATGCATTAAGCTATAAGAGTTTCCGGTCTTCAGTCAGTTGCTTGAAAAGAGTAACTGGGTTACTTGGCTCAAGCACATTCTGTTCCTGTGCAGCTGCCCATTTTCCATGATCATCTTTCCCCTCAATGTTTTGCCTCTGCAGAGGTGCTTTTTCATGTGAGCTTTCAGCTTAGTGTGGCCCTGAGAGCAGAAGCTTTTCATAAAAGCCTTCTAAAGAAGAAGAAGAACAAGAAATGCTTATTGGTGACTTCTCTGTAGCAAACAAAGCTCAGTCCCCAGCAGTTCCACACCACCAGGAACAAGTCCTGCTTCTCAAGTCTTTGCATTAGGACAGCATTTAATGACAACATGATTATGCACAGTCACAATAGTTTATTTGGACTCTGGTGAGCAGTGTTTATTTGTTGTTTTTCTAGGAATTGAATGTAGTGCCCTTGAAAATCACGTTCTGAAATGAGACCGCAGAGTATTTTTGTTTGCTTTCTCAGGGTCCTCAGTCAAATAGCTCATTACTGGACTGAGGTTACTAAAAAAACCCCAAGCCCTTAAATAAGTTTGATCAACAACATGAGTTTGTCATCAATCAAGTTAAATCGTTAGCCTTTACTTTTATGAGGTAAAAAGTGGCCACACACACCTGTAATGTCATTACAAGCACCTGGATAAACCCTTAAAGTTCTTGTGCAGGTGCTGCAGGTTTAAAACTGCTTGAGCAAGAAGATTGATCAATGGTGTGCACTGTGCTTGGGGGGACAAGACTTAGAAATGTGGCAGTTCATGCTGCAGGCCTCTGCAAAATGCTCTTCCTGTATGAACAACATCAGGTCAGTATTTCCAGCTGCAGGGCAGGTGCGTGTGTGTGAAGTTTCAGTTCTTGCACACTGTGGATTTGGAGAAAGGAGGCACAAACTTTGTTTCTAGAGACTGGAAGGACTGCATGTATTTTCTACTTAATGTAGGTAAAACAACCCTGAGAAGTATATTTTATAAGTCAGCATTCCTGCTGGTCTCCTATTTCTGTTCATATTACGTTTATTGGACTTCCCTGGCTTTACTAGAGGCATTGCTGGGAAAGCAGGAGAATCGTGGTGGTGGCGACGCGCCTTGGGAGTGATCAGGGATGCAGTGGGTATGCCTGACGCTGGGCTCCATCCTCCAGAGGGTCATCTGTTAACTACGGTGTTTTGTGTGTGCACAGGAGACAGGCTTCCGGCATCAGCCTGGAACACGGATTAAACTTTTCCTACTCGCAGCTCTTTTGGCATCTGCTAGGAGTAAATACTTACTTAAAAGGAGAAACCAAGAAGCTTTCAAAGTGTTTTAAAACTCCCTCTTTCTGCCCCCTTTTTGACCATTGTAATGTAACTCCTATAACCCCTCTGCCCTTCCATGCTTTGGCTATCAACTCAAAATCAGGGCAAATATGATAGTGTGTAAAAAATACAGTGCAGGTATCTACAGATGAAAACTGTAATTGGTCTTGAGGAGCAGGAAATCAGCTTAGAAAAGAGGGAAGGGCAGGACAAACAAACATATTTTTAGACAGTGCTAATTTTCCTGGGGTGGGGTGTGTGTGTGTGTCTTGTCAAATGTCTAGAGAACTGATTTTCTGTTGTTTATAAAGCTATGTTTTAGTTTAGGATGGAATAAAAACCCTAAAATTGATTCTCAGGTGGTCAGACTAGTCTATAAAAAAATAACATGTGTGTACTGCCTTCACTTGTATTTAGGTCAGTGTCATACTAATAGAGTGAATAATGCATGTTATATTTTACTACCATGATTTTACTGTGTTGCACTTACATTCTGTTAACTATATGATACGGGGATGTATGTCATATTGAAATACTAAGCTTCTTTTAGGATTCTTATCAGCCCAGTTAAGGAACTGTGTTTCTCTAGGTTGTAAGGCTGATAAAGGCAATGCAACGGCTGGATATGTATTTAGCCACACCACTGCTCTTACTGCAGCATAGGATCTTTTCAGTGAAATCTGTGATTAGTTTGGTTTGGAGTATTTTTTGGTTGGGTTTTTTTTGGTAGCTGAACAAGATGTTAGAAACCTATTGTTTATTTGTACCTTTCTGCATGGATATTAATTCATCCTTCAGGGCAAAATAAGAGTTTAATTTGAAATATGTCTCAGTCAGTGAAGGGCTTCTTAAAACATACTGCGTGCTCCTTGGACATGATATTTTTAGTGTTTAAAAAAAAAAAGACCAAACAAAACACGGTTCTGAGGCCGTGTGATGTTCGCTGTTGCTGCGCTGTTCCGCCTGCAGGGAACGACAATCACCAGCTTGTCGGTGCCCACCCATGGCTGCATCCTGACCCCTTGTTGTCGCTTGCAGGAATGGCCCAGCTTTCCTGCCCGTGTTTTCTTCTCCCGCTGCCAGGGGTCGGGGACTGCCGTCTCGGATTGCGAAGACCCGAAGTGAAGAACAAACTTGCCATGGACGCAGCCCGCCGGGCAGCAGCCCCCCTAGGGCTTGGGGCCGAACCAACCAGCAGGCAGCCTCTCCCGGGTTGAGAGCGCAGGGGGGCCGCTGGGGCCCGGTGCTGCCCCGGGCCTGGGTCTTTCCTCCGCGGGGCAGACGCTGAGACCACGAGTTGCCCGGTCAGGGCTGCGGGACCCCTGAGGGTCTCGCTAGGGCCGGATCGGGGCCGCCACTCCCCGCAGGGCGTCTATTAGCCCCGTACTTCTCGCGGCCAACCTCGTCTCCGGGGACTTCGCCTCAAGGGGCGGTGCGGCCTCGCCCCCGCCGCGCCGAGAGGCGGTGCTGCTCCTCCCGCGGCCACTGCAGTGGGAGCCGGGTGAGGATGGCGGCCGCTTCGCCGGCGCGGGAGCTCACGCAGAACCCGCTGCAGAAGACTTGGGAGCCCTACGACAACGGGCTGCCGGCGGGGCACAGCGCCCAGCGCGGCGGTGAGCGGGGCGGGGACGGCGAGGGGGGTCTGCCCGGGCCATGCTGTTTCAGCACCGGCGGGCGGCAGCTGTCAGCGGGAAACCCGGGCGGCCGCTCCTCCTTCTGCTAGGTTGGGCCGCATTCGAGCCCCGCGGAGCCCCTCCCGGGGGTTACTCGGTCTCACAGGGTCGGGATGCGGAAAGCCCTTTGCCTGGGCGTTATCGCCCCTCTGCCGCGAAGGGGTCGGTAAATGGTTCCGCCAGCCCGGGGATGGTGGGTCTGCTGGGTGCGGCGATCCCGGTGCCCCGAGAAGGATCGACTGAAAGGCTGGGGAAGGCAGAAAACTGCGAAGCTGCTGGATTTGAGCCCGATGGAAGGCAGCAGAGCTTGGCTGAGAAAAGTGTCTTTTTCTAGCTGCTTTTGGTGTTCTTCACACGCTCTAGTTCCAAGTAGCCTTTCTATTCAGTTTATCCCTTCTGAAGAGCGGCCTAAAACTGTCACTGTATTTTTGCCCCCCCCTTTTTTTTTTCCTTTCAAGGCCAGAGCTGTATCAGGCCATCTGTTGTACGAGTTAATGGCTTTCCTTGTTTTGAGGTGCAGCCAACCAAGTCATCATCCTCTGAAGGCCATGGTTCTGACATAAGTAAACCATAGTTTGTTAACAAACTTCCGTGGGCTTTTTTCGTTGTTGTTTTTTTTATCCCCTTCCTTAAATAAGTGAGGTTCATCATAAAGCAGTTTTGCAGACAAAAGGAGCTTTGACGTGTGGAATTGTTTTTATTTGTCGTGCAGAGAGCCTGTGCTGACAGAGCTGAGGGCTCTGCTGGTGTGGCAGGCGGCCATAAGCTGCAGGCTCTGGTCTTGCCTTGGTCCTGCGCTTGCTAAAACAAACACTCTAGACCTTGGTTTCTGCTAGGCAAGCAGGCTCGGCTGAATTGAATTGCTCTAGCATCTGAAAAAATAGATGCTAAGAGGAGATCAAATAGGGAAAGTCAGAAAGTGTGTATACTTGCTTCTGCAAACACAATAAGGCGAATGCTTCCCTTCTGCTTTAATGTGGCATCTCTTCTCCAAAGAACATTTGCTACAGCTTTGGCACCGACGCTTACAAAAGAGCCCCACAAAAAACCCAAACCCGCTGAAACAAGCGAAACAGCACAAGAACAAAATTCCCTATTGGCCACGTGTTATCTGGTGACATGCAATCTTCTTGGCAGAATTACTTAGCTTGACTATAAACAAACAAAAAAAAGTCCACATGCTACCTGGTTTGTTTGTTTTGTAGGGTTCTGTAATTTTTGATGCTTGAGACCCCTTACATTTGAAAAACCTTTTTGCTAGAAAAACAGATTTGTAAGTTGTTGGGGGGTTTTAATCCTTTTGCATGCATTTGCTCCTATAGTACTACTCATAATACATCTTCAGTCATTTGTGATTTGTAAGAATTGCAGACTGCCTGGAGAGGATCAGAACTTTCTCTTCATCTGTCTTGTTTCAAGAGAGAACACTTTGCAGTTCTTCCTGTGCAAGGGAGCTGCAGTCGTTTTTTCCCATGTTTCCATCTGTCCTGCATTGCCTTGTGTTCCAGTGAAGAGGCAGTGTGACCTTCAGGCCCTGAAGCTACGCTGTGGCATCTCAGGACAGGCTGCCCAGACTAGGTGATGTGGGGCAGTGTTGGATTGACCAGTTCCATCTCTCTGCTGCTACAGAGAACTGTGTTAAATATGACTGTTCAAAAAGTACAAGCTCGAGTGTATTTCATGTCCTCAAAAGTAACTTTCTAGTGGAAGCAGTGGAACTAGTTGCTCTGATATCTTTTGGATTTCTAGGCTAAAAAGATGAAGTCTCCTTTGATTTTGGTGTGGTGTTCTTTCTGTTTGTTTTGCTTATTTCTGCTGATGATATTTATCAGCGCTACTTTTAGTCTTTTATCTTTCTGGAAGGTTGGTGAGCAGATTTGTGCAGTGAGAACTCTAACAGAGCCATCTTCAAAGGAATTTACCAGTCGTGGCTGGTTTTAATGTGACTTTGTTAAAGTTGTAGCAACTAGAGTTATCTGGGAGAGAAATCTGGCTGACTGTGCTGGAGTTCAGCTGTAGTGGGGCTTGAAGAGTTCCTTCAGGCTGTGTATTATGAAGTCTTCACAGAGCAGTTCTGGCTTTGTGTAGCCTAGCAAGCAGAGTGAACTTTTACAGCTGGTGAGACCAGTAAAATGAAGGTTAACTGTTCTGGATAGCCTTATAAAGCTTAGACTTCAGGGTGATAAAATTGACATTTTAAATATTTTTAATAGATGCCACTTGTCTTTTGTGAAAGATTTTGCCTGCAAATAGGTTGCAGTAAAGCTGCTGCTGGCATTGGATGTCAGATTGCTTCAGGCTCTATAGATCAAGCAATGGGCTACGAATGTGGACATAAAAAATAGTGTGACATAGTGAAAGTTGTTTTGAGAGCCTATCAGAGGATGTTTATAGAGTGAGAGATAAACAGTGAACTTCTGTGCTTCCTCCTAGTGCGATTAAGGGCAGTGTTTGCCTAAAGCTGCTGGAATTTGGTCATTCTAATGATTTTTTTATTTGTGTTTGTACAGCAGTATGCTTGTATGTCAGGGCCAAAAAGAAAATCAAATGAAGATTATCTTTGCTCTAACCGTACCCTTTGAGCTCATGCTGCTGATGTGCATTTGTACTCTCAACCCTAGAAACTGAAAACAGGGAGAGAGTTGAGGACAACACCCAGCTGTAGCCTGAGGGTCTGGGTGTATGGTGGAGCCCTAGCTGTTGGTATCAAAGCTGTAGGAAGCAAATGGTAACCCCAGGTAATTGGGTAGCAGAGCTGCTAGGAGCAGCTGGTGGCATGAGGCTAGCTAAAGGACAGATAGGAATTCTGAATCCCTTGTACCAAGGTGATGTTAGAAACTGATTTCATAGAATGATTTGGGTTGGAAGGTATTTTCAGCCTCCACTGTGATGAGGAGGGACACCTTCTACTAGACTAGGTTGCTTAAGGCCAAATTCAGCCTAGTTTTGAACATTTCCAGAGTTGGTGCTTCCATAGAATCTCTGGGCAATCTGTTCCGGAGCCTCGTCACCCTCGTGGTGAAGAATTTCTTCCTTATGTCTAATCTTAAAGAGAGTTTCTTCTCCTTCAAAACTGTTATCCCTCATCTTGTTGCTGTCTCCTTTGACAAAAAGTCCCTCTCCAGCTATCATGTAGCCTGCTTCATACACTGGAAGGCTGTGATTGGGATCTCCTTGGAGATTGGACATCTTCCTGGGTTTGGACAAAAAGAGGAGAAACAAATTAGAATGGACTTCTTTCAGGTATAGGAGCAGGATGTTTGTTTTTCAGGAAGAGCAGTAGGATGGGGAACCTGTCCCTGCAGGATGGTGAAGAAAGGTGACTGGTTGTCATCATGGATCAACAGGAAAAAATGGGTGAAATTAGGTAAGTGATAGGGGAAGACAGATAGGGCTAACCTTATTTGGAAGAGTGATTGTGTTTGCTTAGAGATACTTGTGTGTGAGCCACCAAATAGTACAGTGGTTTTGGAGAACAGGCCTTGAGATGAAGGCCACAGGAACAGTAAGAATCCTTTGTAAACTTCAGATGGCAAATTGTAGGAGCTTGGTACAGAAAGTATCTGACCTTAGAAGCTGACTTATAAATCTAACAAAGATAAGGAAAAAAAGAAAACTTTTTTTGGATGAAAGGAAGGGACAGCTGCTAATAGGTAATAGGTGAACTTGGAAAGTACCGACTCTTGTCTCCAGTTTCATAAGGTGATGTGAGTTTTGAGGTCTGATGCAATGCTGCACAGCCAATCTAGCCTGTGCAGTGTCCCAGTTTGGTGTCACAACCTTCTTTTGCATCTTGTGTCATTTCACAATAGATTCTTAAGAGGCAAGAAATGAACATGTAGTTTCTGCTGTCCTTGACTGTTAGATCTTAAGCTTTAGTCATAATTCTGCTCTGAGCTGCAGCTTGCTGTGGTGTTCAGTACCGTGTAAGGAATGTTTAACTGCAAGAATGACTTTGCTTAAATGGCACTACTTGATTTAGATGCTCTTCATCTCTTGGCCCTTTTTCTCTGACTGGTATTTTGGGCATGTTTTTTGTGTATGTCCTCTCAATGAAGGGGCACCACATACATTCCTTTTTGATGCTGCTGTTTATAAACTTCAAACTAGCACACAATGTTACATTGTATATATTACAAACACCTATTTTAAAGGAAGAAAAACAAGTAAAGCCATAGAATATCTTTAGAAAATGATGGCATCCAACCTTAAAAGCTTTGTTTTGCTGTTCTGAGTGTGTATGTTCCTCTTGCAAAATTAGTGTTGATAGCATATCCACAGGTTGGGGTTGTCAGAAACCCTTGAGAGTTACCTACTTGAAGCAGTATTACAAAATAAATTTGTTTTTCAAGAGTAGTTTACATAGAGAGATTTATGGAAATAAACCAGACAAACCAGCATTTAGGCCTCTGCCTTGCCTTTGCAGCTTCCACCCATGTAACTACTTCAGTGATGCAGATTTTCATATAAAGTGAATGATGCTGAGCTGCTGTGAAAAGGGGAATCGAGCATTGTGCTCTTGGGAAAATGTAAGCCAAAGAAGCTTTTTTATTGTGGGAGTTAGATGTCTAACTTGTTGATTGTTTGGGGTTTTTAATCAATCCACTTCCTTATGTCAGACTTGCTGATATTCTTTCAAAGGAAGGTGTTAAAGTCTTGAGATGCTGACATGCTAAATACTGTCACTGGAAGGAAGGTGCCTCCTCACTTCCAGTGAGTCTTGGCAAGGTTTAGCTGAGAAAGCTGTGATTCAGTCATGTAAAGTGCAAGGTAATTAAATGGCTTTTAACTTTACAGTATTTGATACCTCCTCAGAGCTTTGTGTTTTGTTCTGGTCTTTTTTACTGAACTAATGAGCAAAATTAAGCCTTGTTAATTACACAGATCAAAAGGAAATAAAAGCCAAGAACCTGTGTTTGCTATCTTAATTCTTAAGTGTTGTTGAGAACACTACAGTGAGGTACAGAAGAAATAAAACAGTTACTTTGTGGGATTTTTTTTTCCCAGTCCTGTCATTTAGCCATCTACAGTTTTGAGTGGCACATATGCCTCTGACTTCTACCTCCACGTGTATAGATGTGCTTGTCACCATGTGCCACCTGTGTGAGTTGGCATTAGACTGCAACTACAGTTGGCTACCCAAACCAGAACACTGAATACTTTCTGTTGCCGCAAACTTTGGATTGCCGACTAATATTGCCTTGTCAAAGACAAACACTGGTGTGTGGTACGTGCTGTAGCCACATGTAGTGTGTAGTGGTGTTTACTGGGCTGTGGTATTACGTAAGAGCAGGATATTTAAGGTCATTTGGATCAATGGTATTCCTCCTTCTGGTGTGCAGGGCATCTATCTTACTGCTGTCTGCCTTTTAAAGAGGAAAAGCACCCTTGTCAGCCTGGTGCCTCATCACAACAAGGACTGCAGCAGATAATTTCTTTGGCTTCTGCTGCATGCCCAATAAATAGCAGGGCATAGAGTGGCTTCTGCTGCATGCCCAATAAATAGCAGGGCATAGAGTGATCAAGAAAGCACCTTAGGGGTATACTGTATATGTAGGGCTCTAATAAAGGCAGTTTTCCTAGGGTTTTAGTACTTCGAGGAAATCTGTATCAAAAGGAATGTGGTGCCAGAGTTGCACACTGACTGCTTGGCAATGAGAGGAAATGTCCCTCTTGCATGTTGCTGTAGTTGTGTTTATCCAGTTTGCTGCTGATCTATTACAAGATGATGTAGGCTGTAAGACTTGGCTTAGAGGGTGATTGTTGGGTGTAATCTGTGAAGCAGCCATTGAAGTTTGCTGCAGGTTTCTCTGTGGTAGCTTTCTTAGCCCTTAGTTTTGCAAAATGGAGTTTTGCCCCAGTATAGATTATCGTTACGTTACCAGAAGACAAGTGTTCTGTCACAAGGCAGAGCTTGGATGGCTTACTGTGGGTAGAATAGGTAAAAAGAGGTGATCTAGGTATATGATGTTGGCTGGTAAATTCTGTCTAGAATGGGTAAAAAGCCTGTTGCAGTTAGCTCAGTTCCTTGGGAGAACAAGTGGCAACAAGGCTGTGTTCAGAGCTTCTTCTGTACAAATCCTGGTTTGTTTTTTACAACTCTGGAAAACTATAGAAAACTCAAGTTAGGTATTTCTGATTAAGACCCTTTCAAACTGTCTTCCCTTAAAATTTCTAGGGACTTGGGAATTTCTCTCATCCAAATACTTTACTGTCCTTAACAGTAGAAGCAACACTGCTAAGCCCAGTAAGCACTGTGTACAATTTGTAATTCATAGGCTGTCTCCCCAGAGCCTTCGTTCATCCCCTTGGAGAGAGGTTTCACAGGTCTGAACTTGGGACAAAGAGGGGAAAAAAGGACAAGAAAACATTGTCTCTTGTTTATAGGCTTTGCTTTTGTACAGAGGAGCTTAACTCTGAGGACTTTTATCAGTATCCTCTCAGAGACCTGAACACATTTCATTATATGGAGACTGTTCTGTGGGTTCGAGGTGTGGCATGGCTTTGCCTCTTGTCTCGTGAAAAGAAGTGCATTTTTGATGCTTTGAGGGTTTATCTTTTGGGGGTTAGATTTTGTTGGTTGTTTGCCTTCCCCCCCCCCCCCCCATGCATGTTTTAAGAAGATCTTTCTTTGCTAATCTGTTTGTTCCTTTTTGATGGGCTTACTATGAGGAGTGGCTGTGCCAAATTCATGCAAGAGACTTTGTGGGATGGGAATGTCAGTCCAAGATTTGGGAATCTTGGGCAGTCGTAACGGTTTGTACAACAGTTCAGTTATGCCTCATGGCATAACACTGACAGTCCTTTGGAGTGAATTGATCGCTCTGTGAAAATTGATGCACACGTGGATTGTGTAGAAATTAATTCCCTTTGAAACAGGGGATGGAGGGAGCTGGTGATATCTCTGCACCACTTTAATATCTTGTTTCTTTTTAGGCAGTTCCTTGTAGCTGTGGTAGATTCATGCAAGGTATCTGTAGTTTTGTGCCATTAAAATGTTCAAACACTTGTAATTTGAAAGGAAATGCCTTAAGGCTTTCAGTTTGTACATAAAGCTCCTTCAGCTTCCTACAATGGCTTGAGTTTTAATTAAACACTCAGCTTTTGATTAAGAGTATTTCTGTACATCTATCTGTATATCAGATTATTGTACTTGATTGCACAGAGTAGTTGTGCTTTATTCCTAGTAACCATGAAAGAACAGTCAGAATGAGCTCTTTCAAGAGATTTTTGTGTTGAAATATCTAAAGGAGAAATAATGAATAGCAGTTACCACACAGAACCAAGTTTAGCAGGATTGAGTCTTTGTCTTTAAAAATGATCTGAAAATTGTGCACACCTTGCAATTTCCTTTCAATGCAAGCACTGAACTGAGGTGGGTGGGAGAGTCAGTGTCCTTGTTTTGGTTTTGTTTTCCTGTGTCTTAAAACATGAATGCAAATGCATAGGTTTCTTGTCCTCTGCCTGTACGCATCCCACATGTCCGGTGTTGCGCTACCGCTGACTCGCCCTTCCAAAATTCAGCACAGCATAAGAAACCCAGTTTGATCCACTGCACTCCTGAGGAACTCCCCCGAGAGGGCCAAGACACATGCATGAGCTGCTTGAACAATCACTTCCTCAGAGAACACGTGGGTTGTAACTTTCCACCCCAGTATCAGCCTTTGCTTTGTGGGACCATCAGTGCTAAGTCCTGGTTTTCTGTTTCTCTGTTTCAGTATGTATGACCAACTGCCCTACGCTGATTGTCATGGTGGGTCTCCCAGCAAGAGGAAAAACCTACATCTCGAAGAAGCTGACACGCTATTTAAATTGGATTGGAGTGCCTACAAAAGGTGCTGGATTTGATTTTCTTTACAAGGACAGGGCAGATGTTAAGTATTTTTATGAACCTAATTCTCAGTAATTTTGTTGACGAGTTTGACAACTTAAAATCCTGCCTTAACTTCTTGTGCAAGAGTAGTATACACAAGTTCTTAGTCCTGTTTCCATGTTAATTAATTACCTCCTTGTTCTAACAGGTACTTTAATCCGCTTTTTGCCCTTACCCCATAACAGTTTGGTTCTTCAGCTCTCCTCTTTGTCCTCTTTTTTTTTTGTTTGTTTGTTTTCCTGCTTCCCTGTCTTTATGTGGGTGAAAGGGAGTCTCATTTACAAACGGACAAGCAGTCAACGCTTCTGGGTTAAAGTTCCAATTTCTCCATCTTCCCTAAAGTTTGTGCCACGTTTTTCTGTGCAACTCTATCCTTAAGATATCCTTATTTGTGAAATAAGTTACAGCTTTTTGAATATTAGCTGCCCAGGGACCTGAGGCAGCCACTTGTTACTTATCACACTCTTAAGGACTTTTCATATGTTTTTGGAATGGGGAATAATGTCTCAGATGGGCTGTGCCAAGGACCTTGCTGCCCTACCTCATTCCTGAGCTGCTGTGGTATCTTGTGGGCCCAGATCAACAAGTAAACAAGACCTAAGTCCATTTGAGGCTCTGAGCAGCCATTTCCCCTGCCTTCTCTGCCTATGTAGATGGAAAAGACAGTTTTGGTGTTCTGTGTTTCTGTGTCTGGTAGTTTTATAGTTTTGACTAGTTAATCATTTAAGTAACATTAAACATAATAGACCACATTGAAGTGTAGACTTGTGGCTGGTTATTCAGAGATCTATTTCCTAGTAGCTCTAAAAAGTCAAGGTGAAGGTTTAAGCTGCCTTTAATTTCTAGGATATAGCTTTCTGAGTTGGGGTTTCCTTAAGCTCTTAGAAACCTGTCTAATATACTTTATTTAGGTGAGATGTTATGAAGAATAAGTAACATTGTCTGAGTATGAGAGTTTATGGGATTTAAACTATCACTTGAGTTTTGACTCTTTTCACACAGTATAACAACTGTGATGAGCAGTAACACGTATTTAGGGACTTAGTTTTATTCATTAGGCTGAAACAGAATACCAGTCTAAATAGGTTAGTCTGTATCCAAGCTGATAAAAGGCATGTGATGTAAATACGCTTGTGTGTTAGATATACATCTAACCTACATTTACGTATGTCTGGTATGTATATATGTCAGTGTGGGAGTGTTTTGCTATGTGAACCTTGAAGAGCAGAAATCCAGTATTGGACAACAAATAACATAGTGTGCACATCTGTCTCAGACTTGGTTGAATATGTTCCCAAATACAGTCAAATAGGTATAGGTCGTCTGCTTCAGTTAGAGGAAAGAAGCAGAACAGAAAATATTTGCCCTTGTGTTGAATAAAAGTGAGTTAAAGCACTGCTGCCTAATTTTATCAAAATGCAGAACACCTACTGTATGAGCTTCCATCCTAGCTTGCTGGTTGTGGTTTGTCTGTGTTGGAAAGGGTTGCTTGGGATCTTCTTAGGAAATTACAGAACGTTCCTGTTGTTTTGTGTCATCAACGATGCAATTTTACTGAAAGTGCAATCGATTTAAAATAACTCAGAGGCTGAGGGAATAGGTGATACCTTGCCTAATGCTTCCAGTTAACTGAGGCTGAATCAATACATGGGTATTGAGTAGCTCTAACATCTGCTACCCTTTGCTCTTAATGTCTTAAAACTAGTGTGTGCTTAATCTACTAAGTGTTCTTATTCTTTGAGACAGATGGTTGCAATTATGAGGTTACATAAACCAGAGAAAATGCCATCTTTTCGTGTAACACACATTAAGCAAGCTGGAGAGTTCAAGAATAGAAGGTGGAGGTAAATAGCCCAGGGTTGATGTTAGCTGAATCCTTGCAGCCATTGGTTCTGGTTTTTTATTCCTTCCAAAATCCTCTGTTTAGAATGTGAAATGATGAAAAATACAAAGGACTTTTGTCTGGGCTTTTTAAAGGAAATGAGGTCAGTTAGATGCATGAATAGAATTGTGTTGCAATGTAGTTTTTAGATGCTAAACTTGGTGAAGCTTTTTGAATAGTTCTGGCTGCATGGAGGTTGTGATAGCAGTTATCTTTGTGAAACTTTTTCCACAGGGTGGATGCTGCTAATATGATCTGAAGATATTCCCACTAGATAGCACTTTCTCCTTAGCCCTGTAGTGCCCTCTCGTAGTAGCTGTTCTTTCTTAGGAAAGTTCTTATTTTGTTTTTTGAAGAACTATTGCCTGACAACACTGGCATTCTGAACTTCTTACACCTTCTGTTTCTCTTAGAATGAAACATCTTTTCATGCAGATCATCAAACCTGTCACAGAATAACCCAGATTGTACTATAATCTGAGTTTTGCTGTCAGCCACACACACACAAAAATATTACATTAACATTATTGAATTCAAACAAAACAATATTTGGGGAGGGTAAACAATACTTGTTTCTTTACCCTCTGCCTCCAGGCCCAACAGCAGCTGATGGTTGAGCTCTTTTATCCTCTTCCTTTATTGCAGTTCAGCAACTGTCTGTTACTTTTTTCTTCTTTCCAGAAATGAGGTCTGGCAAGTAGTTACCCTTTGGCAACTTCTCAAACAGAATACTTCAGTTCGATCTAACGTGTTTTAAAAAGTGCTTTGCAGCTCACAGAGAAAACATATAGGTTAGAAACAAATTAAACATTAATTGCACTTCAGAGAGCCACTTTCAGAGATGTCAAATGAAGGTAACTAGGGTACAGTGTCGTTGTCTGCTGTGTAGCAAAACAGAGCTGCCTTGTCCTAATCCCATATCCAATGTTGTGACAGGTGTATGGCTATCGACCGTAGGGACCTTTGCCCAGGTAAGGAATAGTTTCCTTTGGCCACTGTTAAAAGATCACAGTAAGATTATAGTCACCATGTACACTGATTGGGTTTTTTGTTTTGTTTTGTTTTTACAACTGAAGTGTGGTTTTAAGTAAATGGAACAGGGGTGTGAAATGGCATGTACTGCTTCTTGGGAACAGAAATACTGGAGCAGACTTCTGAAATAAACAAAAGCATTTCCACAACTTGATGTTCTGCTTATCAAAATCAAGATTGGGCTAGTTTTATTTAGACCTCTTGCTTTCTTATTTAAGAGCTGAAAGTTTTGGGAGGTGCTATCAGAATACTGTTTCACTGCACGTACACAGACTAAAAAACTAGATGATTAGTAGTCCTTTGCAGACTACTGAAATGGGCTTCCAACTACCCCTGTGAGTGAGGAAAAACGTTTTTTTTTCTGCTGTTCAGGCAAACTGGCAGACAGAGGCACAGTGTTATGACTAAGTGACTCCACTGACGCTATCTCCAGCCTGTATGCACTTGGGCAATTTCCACATTTTGTTGTCTTTATAGTTAAAACCAAACCTCCTAAAACTCAAGAAGTGTGATAAGAGGTATGATATGTCGACTGCATATGCTACATTATTTTGTCCTTGCAGGTAGCTTGGTTGCAAAGCTGTCATAATGTTTGTCCTTCTCACCTGGATATTGTCAATCCCCAGTAATACTTGCTGTTTTCTTGGCAGAATTTAACGTTGGACAGTATCGTCGAGATCTGGTGAAAAAGTATAAGTCTTTTGAATTCTTCCTGCCTGACAATGAAGAAGGGTTGAAAATCAGAAAGTAAGTTTGGAATGTGTTTAGCTAAACAATGTTAATTGTGTAAAAACGGTACCCTGTGTAATTTGCTCTGAAAGACTGTTTTAAGTTGTAGTTTTGTATGCTCATGGTGACCCTTAAGAGACTGGAATATGAGAGGACAAAGAAAGGAAATTCTGGAGAAGGTGGAAAAGTGGTTTATTTAGGCTGCTTAAAGTTTGAGCTGTTTGCTTCATCTCAAGTATCAAAAATGCAGAGAAGGTAAATATTTGATTCTTTTTCACCTTTCAGCAGACTATAACTGTTGTTATCTTTCAGATACTCCAGGGTATTGTCATTCAAGGCAGTTTTTACAAATGGTTCTTATTTTTTTCTTGCCTTTTTTGGGTAAGATACCAGCTCATAGATGGGAGTTTTTCTGCTGTTTCCTGAAATTCCTAAAGAGCTAATTCCCAGAGAGTTTTTGTGTGGATCATAAGGAATAAAAAAGCAAAACAAAACCACTAACTGCTGTCCTTTTTGGTCTGTGTACTGGAGCACTTTGAATTTATTTGTTGTTATCTATTCAAATGAGCAGAAATGGGAGACTATGATTCTGTCACTGAAATTGTGCTTTTGGCCACCATGCAAGTGCTTCATGTAGTCACTCAGTACACTGTCTCAAAAATGGCCATGTTTTGCTAATGCTATGTAAAGCAAGGTGAGCACTTTGCATTTACACAGATATGTCAACATATGTGCCCAGATTAAGCACATGAGTCTCATTTCTTGTCTGGAAAGAGGCAGAGGAGAAGAATAGGTAGATGAAGAGAAAGAGCAAGAGGGATCTGCCTCTTTTGTAAGGTCCAATGAATCTTGGTTTCCTTCAAAGTTTGTGTCTAGGGAAATTTTAAGAATGTGCAATATGAATTAAATGAGAGCAGAAGACTTAGAGGAACAGAAATGCAAATTGTTTAGGCTATTTAAAATGTAGTCCATTTTGTTCTTAATTTCATCAGCTCAAGCATCAAAAAAGTCTGAACCTTTCTACTGTCTGGGCTTCACTTTGAGGCTGTCCCTCTGTTTGTCCTCTCTTCCCCATCCCCTTCAGTAGCAGCTGCTAATGTCCAGGGAGGTAAACCTGCATAAGAGCCTCCTAATCCTTTAGGACTGAAGAGTAGATATGAGGTACATTATTCTTGCAAGTCTCTGCTTTTGGCTTAGAGGTCAATCCAAACCTTTTAACGTGCCTCTGTGTCACCTATCAGACTAAGTGGTGAGTAATATAACATGAAATGGGCTGAGGGAGCTAATCTGCCTCGTTAACAATGAGTAAGGAGGGTTTATATTTATTTAGTGAAGACTTGACTGTTGATTCTCAATTTCTGGCACCTATTAACCATGCTAATGTGGAAATACTGTCAAGATTGAAAGGCCTTCATTTTTCTTTTAAGATCAAGCTGTGCATGCAGAATATGGGTAAATGTAAGAGAAGAGTTACACATTTCAGTCTGGAAGTCAATACAGAGAAAGAATGCATAGAAGAGCTGTTGAAATGGACAGGGTTTTATGTTTTATGCAGAAGAAGACTGCATTTAGTGGAATTAAGTGAGGCTTTGCTCTACTGATGAGTAAATCATATACAATGGTAATGTTGCCCTTCAGTATTAGGTCTTAGAAATCACAATAGACTACAAAGATGATACTAAGTGCTGGGGAAATAGGAAAGATGGAAATTGATTTATTCTTGTCCAGATTTAACACAAATGTGAAGTGTTCAGGGACAGTTGTGTTTTTTTTTTTTTTGTGTTTGTGTCTTCAGGGGTCTCCAGTACCAATTACATTGAGCTGGTGGCTACAGTGGGATGTTATTTTCATGTCTCTCCTTAATGTTTGTTCTAAGTTTTTCTTGCACTGTCTTTAAATAGATTTTTTTTCTTTTTTTTTTTGCACAACACTTTGAAAGAGCATTGGATTAGTGAAAAATAGTTGTCTGACCATTTTAACTGAGAGCCACACAATAAAAGCCTGGAGTTAATGATTTTTCCCCCTCTGAGAATCAGATTAAGCAGCAAATATCTAAGAATAGGTAATCAGGAAAAGAATGCAATTGCAGGAATGATTCAGCAATGTTACCTCAGATCAGTGAAAGTTTATCCTGGTCAGCAGTTGGTAGGTATTCTGTGGTGATGTATAACTGTATCAGTTGCACAGAGAAGCACTGGACTGGTCTTTTTTTTAGGCAGATGGCCATGATCATGTTTCCTTGGTTGACCTCTGCTAGTTTTCCCCCTGTTTTCCTGAGTGGCTAATTTAAAAATAGGCATTTTGAGAGAGATTATCTAACAGTCACAGGGTGCTATGATTAATGTGCAAGTGCATTAATAAAATGACTTGAACTAGCATTTGAGTTGCACTCTCTTTCATTTTTAAGACAGTGTGCCTTAGCAGCGCTGAACGATGTCCGACAGTACCTCAGTGAAGAAAACGGGCACGTGGCTGTAAGTTTCTTGTTGGATGCATGGTCTTGAGATACTTCCCTGCAAAAGAGTGTGTGTCTGCTGGATAATCACAGAATCACAGAAACATCAATGTTGGAAAAGACTCTCAGCATCACCATGTCCAACCAATATCCCTAAGCACCGCATCTGAATGACCTTTAAACGCATCCAGAGTTGATGACTCCACCACCTCCCTGGGCAGCCCATTCCAATGCCTGACCACTCTTTCTGTGAAATTTTTTTTCCTAATATCCAGTCTGAACCTGCCCAATTGCAGCTTGAGGACATTTCCTCTTGATCTATCACTAATGACCTCTGAGAAGAGATCAGCAGCAGCTCTCCACAACGTTGTTTCAGGAAGCTGCAGAGAGCAATGAGGACTCCCCTCAGCCTCCTCTCTCTGAAACTAAACAGCCCCAGCTTCTTCAGTCACTCTTCATAAAATTTATTCACCATGTCCTTCACCAGCTTTGTTGCCCTTCTCTGCACTTATTCCAGTACCTCAACATCTCTCTTGTAATGAGGTGCCCAAAACTGAACTCAGTACTTGAGGTGTGACCTCCCCAGAGCTGAGTACAAGGGGACAATTACCTGACTCTCTCTACTGGATATGGGGGCAGCCTGAGTATGTCCAGTGCCTGTCACTGTCAGATTTTTTATCTTTGAGAGGTTAGATCTGCCTTGATGCTGCAGTGAAAGGAGCACTTAAGTTCAGGGTGGTGATGCTTTATTGGGGAACCACTTTTGTAATTTGAGGTGTTAAATGAGCAATAGGTAATGATAAGAAAACTGTCTCTTTTCTCTCCACCTTATATAATGCCCTGTTAAACAGATCTGTTTTGTTTAGACTTGTATTTCTGTTAGATAGTCTTGTGTTTCAAGTGAAGAGTAGAAACTTACTATACATTACTGAGTATTGCTTGGTAGTTGTGCTACTGGCATGAGAAATCTCTGAAGCAAGCAGGAAAAACTCAAGCAAATTGTTGCATAACTGAGTATTTAGTAATGGGTTGCAGCACATCAGTTCTTCAACTATTGATGTTATGTATTCGTAGTAACTTGCATTAACATTGTTTTCCTTAAGACTGCTGACAAAACTCTGGTGATTTCATTGACTAACCAGTGAAAAGCATTTACTTCATGTCCCCAGCAGAACTTACAGTTAACTTTACACTTCAGCAAACTTCATATTTCAGTAAAACTCTGTTGTGTTCAGGGTTAAATGTAAGTTCTTAGAAAAACAGCTGTATATATCTTGTGGTTGGCAGGATTTACAAGTCTTCAGGTCTTCTGCCCTTTGAAAGCTTTGGAGTTGGATTTTGAATATCATATTGATTGCAGCATGTTTTGTGTGTAGAGTAACTCCACTAAAGTAATATATCTTAGAATGTAATGCTGATATGGACAAGATTCTGTCCTGTGTTATGTGTTAAGCTGAAATTCCAATTATTTATCTCAACTAGTGTTCTGTAAGTAGTGCTTTAAAAATACTTATTATTATTTAGAAAATCATGTGTGTGAAGTTGGAATGTCTGTTAGGTGTATTGAGATAGCAGGGTAGATGGAAGAGGAAGTGTTTTCATTGCTTCCCTCCATGTGAGGGACTTTGACCCCTTATTTTTGTTGTTGCTAACAGTACTTTGCACAGGCTGCTGTGCTTGTTTAATTCTTCTATTCCCCCCCCTCCTCCCCCGTTATTGTTCCTAGGTCTTTGATGCTACAAACACAACTCGAGAACGCAGAGAAACTATTTACAAATTTGGTGAAGAAAATGGATATAAGGTGAGTCAAAAGCAGAGGAGTTCTGAGCTAACGGTGATAGTTTTGCCCTTACCCATAGTTTAAGTGCATCAACACACTTGCTTATGCGGCATCCTCCCTAGACGTTTAGTTGGTAGTAGTGCATTTTGTGTTCTCAAGCACTGTTTGTGATTGAAAATCACCCAGTCCTTATTTTCCTCATCTTTAATGTTTGTATTGTTTGGAGACAGTCTCATTTTGTGCTCTGGCTTCAGGTCTGTTATCCTGGACCCGAAGTTCTGAATGTGCTATTGGTGAGAACTATTTAAAATACGGATTTCAGTGCAGTTTGGATTTGTGCTGCAGAAGCACATTGGGAATTCTGTCTTAGTTCTGTACAAACAAAAAGCTTTCTGTGGCTTTCTGCCTTCTGTTAAGGTTTGCTTTGCATTTAGCAGTTCCCAGTAATATTTACTTTGCTCCAAACTTGTGTCTTTGTAAACCTGTGAGGCAGCAAAACACAAACCTCTTTTGAAATGAGGCTGCTCCATTAGTTGAAAGACCTCTAAATCATTACTTCAGAAGCATTAGTTATTGTTTATGTGCCTGAACTGGCATCCTCTACATTTATTTCTCCTATATTTATTTGCTGCAATATTTTTCCACTTGCAAGCATTTTTGGGGGAAAGAATATAGAGCCAGCATTTCCTGATAAGAGGGTCTGGAGAAACATGAGTAAGTGGAATGATGTTGTGGCTCCATTTGAAAGGGGGAAGTAGACAACATTCTGCTCATGATTGTTAGTCTACAGAGGTGTTCTAATTTGTCTTCCTTCTTCCTTCCTTCCTTCTGTATATGTAACTTCCCACTTGGACTGAAGACCTTTTTTGTTGAATCAGTATGTGTAGATCCAGAGGTCATCGCTGCAAATATTGTGGTGAGTATAGGCAAGTTTGCTTTAACTACTTCAAGTCAAGAGGTTTAAAGCAGCTCATTATTTTTAGAAGTATATTGTAAGAGCTTCCAACAGCAAGAAAATGCTAGCTCCCTTTTAATGGAACACTTCTGACTGACATGTATCCCAGCTCAGAAGTTGAGTTTTATGGAGAATAGCTCTTTTTGGCTTGCATTTATTTAATTAACTTCCAGAAAATAAGTTTTCATGTTGTGTTCTCCCCCTTCCTATTTCTCTAAACTTCCATTAAAAAGGGAAAGAAACTTAGGTACTACTCTTCTGGTTTTATTTAAACAGCAAGTGAAGCTGGGTAGCCCTGACTACGTTGATTGTAGTAATGAGGAAGCAACAGAAGACTTCATGAAAAGAATAGAGTGCTACAAGAACACCTATGAGACATTGGATGAAAATCTTGACAAGTAAGTGAAGAAATAACGCTGTGATCTCAGCAGGGTTATTTTAAAACGTTTCCCTAGGGGACAGAGTGTCATCATTGGGGATTAGTGTTTCCTAGTCATGTTTTTTTGATGGCTTGGGCTCTCTTTCCTTTGGCAAATCAGAGTGACTCTGGAGTGTAGCCTGAAATCTTGCTTGCTTGAGGAAAATTGTCTGAAGATTCTACTCTGGGACAGTGTTATTTTTTATTTTCCCACTTTGGAGAATGGTGTAATTCTTCAGGGTTAGAACCAGTATTTAGAAATTATTCCAGACTTGCTGTAGTGGTTGTTTGTTACTTGGTTTTTGAGTATGTTAAGGCATCCTGCGTGATTTGTAAGCATAACTTCACCTGTTGACTTGACTAAGATTAATTTTGAACACACCAGTCTTAAAAAAGTGACTTCTAAATTTATTTGTGTATGCTGGCAAAGCATCCTGCAGGTGTGGGGCTGGGAGAAACTTTCCCAGCTAGACAATTTGCCCTCATGCCAGAGCGTTCATCTGTTTTCTGTTCACTTTCAGCATGGTGAACCATGTGAGAAGGAGCCCAGTTTCTCTTGCTACCTGCCAGGGTTTCAGTGTGGGGTTTTGAGCTGCACTCATGCCAGGTGCTCCCGGTTTGTCTCAGGACCAGCACTACAGAGAAGGGTTTTAATGTAACTGAGTGTAAGCAGTCTGAGACTGATTCAGTTGGATCAGTTCATGCATGTAATTTCTGTGATGGTCCTAATGGTTATGCTGGGTGAAACAGTGTGCTTTGGAGTTAATCATTACTATCAGAGATAAGGTGATGATGCTTGCTTCTCATCATCTCCATTTGGTGATGTTATAACTTCTCTTGTTTTATTGTGGTATAATGTCTCAAGTGCTAGAAAACAAGAGTGGTTATTTCCAGCTTATTAGACTTTTTTTTCTCCTTTAAAACTAGATCCTACTCTGAAGTGAGTGCTCAGATGAAAGAATAGCAGTAAAAATTGAAATTATAACCTCTCTGATGCTAGGGGAAGGTAGTGGTGGGGCAAATTACAGTTCTGTTACTAAATAGATGAGAGTGATTGAAGAAAAAGTCTTGCTTCAGGTTGGTCCTGGTCCTTCTGACGCTGTGGTTTCTCTGGAAGGGTTAACAGATGGGTAAAAAGTGACCTTTTGGCCTCAGGGTGTAATCAGACAGGTATTTGCTGTGGGGGAGGTGTTTGTAACCTGCAGAAAAATAAGGGGTATCATGAAATACCTGGATATCTCATTGAAGTTGCCACAACTGAATGACTCCACTGAATCCTCCTTTTGGTGGGAGGGCTGTATTTTTCCAAGAACAGGATTTGGATTTGAGAAACAAAGTGCTCGTAAAGGAAACAGATAAAGTGATGTGAACGGATTAGATGTACTTCTTGGAGAATTGCTTTGTTTCTTGGGACTCATGCATATTTCATGGGTAATTGTTTGTTTACCGCCTTGGCTTGTTGCCCCTTTCTTTTGACACGAGAGAGAGAGTGTGAGGACTGTGGGACATGCTTGTAGAAACTAAGTGGAATATTCCTTTGTTTGTTTGTTCATGAAAGGGATCTTTCGTATATTAAAATCATGGATGTTGGAAGAAGTTACCTTGTGAACAGAGTCATGGATCACATTCAGAGCCGGATTGTCTACTACCTCATGAATATCCATGTGACTCCTCGGTCAATCTACCTCTGCCGACATGGAGAAAGTGAACTCAATCTGAAAGGGAGAATAGGAGGAGATCCTGGACTGTCTGTCAGGGGAAAGGAAGTACGTACCTGCTGAAGGAGCGTGGCTGGGATCTGTGTGTGTCTGCATGTGTGCAGTTTGTAATTACAGCTTTCTTCCTCTACAGCCTTTTTTCTTAACGTGTTTAGGAAGGATTCTTTTCCTTGCCTATAGGAGTAGTGGAAACTGGCTGTGCACACTGTGTGCTGATTCGGTACATGCTCTTTTGTCTGTCTGTCAGTGTGGTGGTGATTCAAATTCTCTTTTATGCTACAGCACAAAGCAGTTGTCAGGAGGGCGTTATTTTTTTAACTGTAGTTTTGCAAAATCTTGACATGTTGGAATAATTGGGAAGGTTCATAAGTTAAAGCTGGAAGGAAAATTCCTGGAGGCAAAGATAGGAACTGCAGAGAACTCTTACATTCCTTGCACTCTTTTCCTCCTTTCTCCTGTCCCTCTTGACTTAATGGAATATGTTATATTTCTTAGAAGAATCTTTTGGAAGAGCCTTTTGGAAAAGCTATAATGGATTTACGGAGGCTAGAGCCTGTGTGTTCCGAAGTAAACACTGTGTGTTCTCTCTAAACCCTCACCCAGTGTCTCATGTTTGCTTTTTTTCAGTTTGCCAAATGCTTGGCACAATTTATTAACGAGCAAAATATCAAAGATCTGAAAGTTTGGACCAGCCAGATGAAAAGGACAATTCAGACTGCAGAAGCCTTGGGAGTGCCTTATGAGCAGTGGAAGGTTTTGAATGAGATAGATGCAGTAAGTTCTTCCTTTCCAAATGTCTAATAAGTGGTTTTGTTTGCTAGGGATGAAGGAACTGCTTAATTTTGTAATGATACAGCTTTTCTGGAAAAACAAATGATATAAAAGCTGGTTCTAGAGGCTGGAAAAATTGTCATGAATCCCTGCTAACAAGGCTAAATGTTTTGCCATAGTTAATATAGTCTTAGCTTGTCTTTGCCAGTAAAACATTCCCCTGTAGAAATCATCGTGCTGTGGCATTCTTAGTTGGTGGTGATTGGAAAGAAATTTTTTGGTAGGTATTGTGATAGGTAAGATACATAAGCAGGTGCAATAGGTAAAATGTCATCTTACTTAGTGACTTTGCTTGGCTGTATATGTGACTTCACTTAACCTAGGAATTTAATGCCTCCTAACCACAGCCAAATCCAAATGAATTTCCCGTTCATCACACATGACAATTTTCTCTTTCAGTGTCACAGTAACAATATACAGCTGTTAAAGGCTGCGTATGATTTTATTTAACAGTGATACCTGCTTTTGGCACTGGTGGAAATGCATGTTTTTAAATTGTTTTTATCACTTCTAGGGAGTGTGTGAAGAAATGACATATGAAGAAATACAGGAAAACTATCCACTTGAGTTTGCACTAAGAGACCAGGACAAATACAGATACAGATACCCAAAAGGAGAGGTATGATGTTTTTTCTGCCTCAAGATGAAGGGCTTCCGTGTCTTCTTGACTGCAGGCATATGCTGGCTTTGAGAAAGAAAATATTAACTTAAAATTGCATTAAAAGGTTGTTCCTTTGTCCAAGGGAAAGCACAGAGGATATTGGCAAGGATTGATCCCAGACCATTTAGCTTGAATCAGGGCGTGAAAAATATACAATAGATTTGGAAAAGCTTTGATCTCGTAGGCAGCCTTTCCATGCTGGTCTTACAGTTATAAAGCAGGAAGGATGATTGTAAGGCTCTGAACCATTGCATACAGAAGCATGCTGCCAGGACTGCCTTTTTCTATAGTTTGGATCTGTTTCACTCAGGTTTTCATGCTGTAGATGATGACTGTTTTGCATGCAGTTCTGGCTGAAGCGTTAGCAAACTCTGCAACCACATTGGTCTTTCACTTGAATAAACTCCTTGCCTCTGGGAAAACAACTTGCTGACAGCTTTTCCAAAGCAAACCCATTACAGCACAGCAATTACCAGATGGTCACAGGGCCTGGCTCTGGGTGCTGAAGGCTGAGGATTGAGGGCAGCAGGGTGGAGGAGTAATTGGGCCATCTGCTCTCTGCTGTTTGTGTCAGGAGGAAGCAAAGCTCTGAAGTCCTCTTTCCTCAGCAGTCAAGAGTAATCACTGTGGGGAGAGCAACTTGTAATAAGAGCACTGTTCTTGTGGATGTGTGCCCGGTCCTGCTAATGAGGCAGTCGCCAAACTAAGTTCTACTAATTCCTTTTGGACAAGGAGTGGTTGTTTTTCAGACTGATGCCATCCTCTGAGATGGTGACAAACATTTCTAACTCCTTCATTGCCTTGGGGTGGTTAGTTTAGCTCAGTCTTTTATAAGAGACAGTTTCTCTAACAGGGTTTGCTCAGCCTTGCTGGAGGCCAAGGTCTGAACCAGTCATGCCGCTTCCCAATGGGGCAGCCCCCATGCCTGCCTCAGGGCTGGGTCGTTTCCTGCCTTGCTAGGTGATGTGCTGTGTTCTCTGTGTGTGCAATGTGTGGCACATTCTGTTAAGAACTGTCCTCACTGTACACGTGGAAATTCATTTCAGCAGGTATGTGTGCTAATCCTGCTCTTGACCTCGGCAGCAGTATTGCTGGGGGGTGGTGGTGCAGAACAGATTGCAGGAGAAAGCCAGCCTCCTTGCTTTGTGACTTTGGGTGGTGTAGTGGCCGCCATCAAAGCGCAGCCTGAACAAGTCAGGCTTTGTGAACTCTGTACGCTTGACTGTAGGTTGGGCTTCCTCTGTTTTCGCTTAGAACAGAGATACGTTTGAAGGTGAGGTGTGGAAAATAACGTGCAAGACTTAATCTGTACACTTGGCAGATGCTGTAAATGAATTTCTAGAGATTTTGTGGAACTCCTTGATCATAGTGACTAATTTAATAAAGCTTTCCTATGAAGGAGATTTGTTTTGTTATGTGAATGCTCATTGATAGTCTGGAAGACCTGAACTGTGTTCTTAATTTAAGGAAAACTATTACTACAGTATTTGTCTCTGTACTGTTAGAACATTTAGAAAATGACTAATATGAAAGTCAGATCCACCATGTATACATAATGCTGTTCAAAGAGCTTTCCCTTTCTAATGTGATGTGTATTTCTCCTCCCCACCCAGTCCTATGAAGATCTTGTTCAGAGACTGGAGCCAGTAATTATGGAACTTGAAAGGCAGGAGAATGTGCTTGTCATATGTCACCAAGCTGTCATGCGATGTTTGCTTGCATATTTTCTTGACAAGCCTGCAGGTAAGTCATCCTGGATACTTCACAAATGGCCTGGTTTTTGGAGGTTCACCGATTAAGGATCCAAGTAGTAAATTCTAAGTTTCTTTCATTATCAGAGGGTAGTTATGCTAGGCAAGTATGCAGGTATCAGATTTTGTACGTGACCCAAGCATGAAACTTGGTAGTTGATATTTATTGATCTGCTTCACACCTGAAATACTGCAGCGTTTGGGATTTGCTCTGATTGAATAGCAGTTCTGTTGCATCCTAGGGAAGAAAGCAGATAAGCTGTCAGACAAAGACATTTAGGTGGTTGACCTGTAACATAGTAGAAAAGTTAATGTTCTTGTAATCTTTTATTCATATAAAATTTGTTGTTTTAACTTCCCAGAACAACTGCCTTACCTGAAGTGCCCACTGCATACTGTCTTAAAGCTAACCCCGGTGGCTTATGGTAGGTTGTATTGAGTATCTATAGCATGTGTTTAACTATACTGCCTGTGTCATCAGTACAGCTTGTGAAGCATTTAAATTAAAACACAGTTTTACTTTACTTTGGTTTAAAATAGGGTGGAATAGTTAGGTTTGATATTGCATGTATGCCAGTACGGTTTTGGCAGGATCCCTGAATCCGGTGGTTTACAATTGCTTTGCATTATACCAGAAGCTACATCTGTATTAGCAAAGCCCTGAACCTACCAGTGGCTGGAACTGCTAGTGGATGGTTTTCTTTTGTACTCACTTCATATACTGTTAAACCAATTCTTCAGGCAAACCCATTTACACAGGTCTGGTGAGGTTTCAATTTTTGTTGTTGTATTTGAGTATATTGCTTTTTAGAAGACAGGCAAATCCACACTTAAAGTAGGTTTACACTTAAGGTAGGTTTATCATATATTAAAGAGGGTATTCCCCTTATTCTTAAGTAACTGTCTTCTTCTGAGTGTTTTTCTTTTTTCATGGACCTTCACTCTGCCACATTAATTGAGTTTGTTGTTGGTGTTCGTTTGTCAGCAGCTATTGGCAATGCTTAGCTTGGGGACTGAGATTCCCTGCTGGCTTCTGGAGTGTGGGCTGTGGCTTGCAACTTGGGAGGTACTTGGGTTTGAGGCTGATTGTTAGCTAAGTTTTATGTGTTTCAACCCCAGCTTAACACATGCCTGTTGTTAATTTTCTTGAAGTGATGGCTTAATTATCTCAAGTGTTACCTCATCACACTTCAGAAGGTCATTTCTACCTGCACATCTTACCAGGAAATGGATTGATAGAAAGTGCTAGTCGAGTTAATTGGAAACACGAAGCTGTCTTTTGGTTAGCAGCTTCGGAAAATAGCAGTCTAGGCTTGTACTGTATATTTTGTTCCATTTCAAGTAACCTTGAGACCAAGTAGCTAGCTGTTGCTCTGGGATTGTCTGGAGTGATTTTTGGCACCTAATTGCGTTAGAGCAAGTATGAACTGTCTGTGCTTTGGTGACATCTGGTGTTCCTAGCCTTTCATGACAGGCTGGAGGCTTGAAAGGGGAGACTTGGAACCGTTAAAACTTTCTTGGTTGGTTGGGTTTTTTTGTTTGGTTTTGCTGCTTTTTTGGTTGTTTGCTTTTTTGGTTTTGCTTGGTTGTGGGTTGGTTGGGTTGGGGAGTTTTTTGTTGTTTGTGGTAGGTTTTTGTTGGTTTTTTGAAAGTGGATACTTTTGAATCCCTACTCTCAGCCTGTTCCCACAGATTTTTGGTTTGGGGCTGGCTTTGTTGGTTGTTTTGAGATGTATTGGAGGGGGCTGGTTTTGTTTATTGGTGGTTTGGGTGTTTTTGGTTTTGTGTTTTTTTTAGAAGGAAGTTGGGTAACTGTTCATAAATTTTAAGGAGGCCTGGATGTTTGCAGCGGTTGCTTGCACAAAATGAGGAAGGAAAAGAAGCAGTATAAAATACTGTCCTTGTCAGCTTTCTTTGGTGAGAGAGATTCTTTTTTAAAGTGTTTTATAGGTATGTCTGATTTGCACATTAGTCAAGTCTGCTTTTTGGAGTTTGATACAAGGCACACAGACTATGTAAGCTTTTTATACAGTAACAATCTATGGCATAATTTCAAGCTGATTTCTCAGTTGGCTGCAGTGAGGCAGGATGCAGAATCAGAGTGTGTTTAATATCTTCCAGCTATTCCTGTTCTAGGAGAATGCCTCCCATAGGGATTTGATCTTCCTGGTGTTTGAAGCTAGGATTATTCCCCCCCTACACATCTGATCTTTAGCAGGGGAACATCTGTAACAGCCTGACAGCTGGAACAGGATAAATTAGCCTCCTAGCCAACAATTGGCATAGTGGTGGTCTGTGTGGGAGCACACAGGAAAGAGAAGCTGCTTTGTGCTGTAGGTATGAACTTGCGCATTGGCAGTTAACAATGAGCTGGGGATATGCAGACTGTAATTACTGTGGAGTAACTCACATCCCTTGAGTTTATATGTAGGACTTTCCATACAATAACTTCTCCAGGGCTAAACTCAACTGTCAGTAAGGACTGATAGTTCCCAGTGCAAGTATCTGCTCTGTAAACTAGTATTTAGTAATGGCTGGCATCAGGAATCGGAGCTTGGTTTTGCTTGGTCCTAGGAGTTGCAATTGATCTGTGAACAGAAGGATAGTGACCAGCATAGTCTTCCAGTGGGAGATGTACCTTTTTTGCCCTTAAAAATCTGCTTTCTGACTGTTTCTCCTGGATGCTTGAGTACTGTGTCCAGTTCTGGGCACCTCAATTCAAGAGAGATGTTGAGATACTGGAACATGTCCAGAGAAGGGTGACAAAGCTGGTCAAGGGCCTGGAACACATGGCCTATGAGGGGAGGCTGAAGGAGCTGGGGTTGTTTATCCTGGAGAAGAGGAGGCTCAGGGGTGACCTCATTGCTGCCTACAACTACTTGAAAGGAGGCTCTAGCCAGGTGAGGATTGGTCTCTTCTGCCAAGCAACCAGCAACAGAACCAAGGGGACACAGTCTCAAGTTGTGCTGAGAGAGGTATAAACTGGATGTTAGGAGGAAGTTCTTCACAGAGAGAGTGATTGGCTTTGGAGTGGGCTGCCCAGGGAGGTGGTGGAGTCACTGTCCTTGGAGGTGTTGAAGAAAAGACTGGATGAGGCACTTAATGCCATGGTCTGGTTGACTGGATAGAGCTGGGTGCTAGGTTGGACTGACTGATCTTGGAGGTCTCTTCCAACCTGGTTGATTCTGTGCTGGCTCTCAGGCACTGTTTGCTCACAGGGTTCATGACAAATGGGGTTTCTCAGGGAAGGCAAATGTTTGCCATACTAATTTGCATGGTAGATTTGGTGGTGAGGGTTTTTCCTTTGTAGTTTTGGGTTTGATTGTTTTGATTGTTTTGAGTTGAAGTGCAGTGGCTTCCTAAGAAAATACCAAAATTGCCTTTTTCTGTCATGTAATAATTCTGTGGAGTGTGTTACAGCTAGGAGATAAGTGAGCAGAAAAAGACAAACACCCTGTTGTGATAGCAGATAAACTCTGTGGTATGTCAGAGGAATTTGACTATTAATGAATGTGTTTAGGATAGTGGTAGCTTATGAAAGCCATGTTCATGTGAGATAAGACAGTGCTTGGCAATCAGATATTGCCAAAAATTATGTGGCCACAGTGTATTGAGTAGTTAGTTGTATAAGAGAGTCAGTTTATGCTGTTTGATTAATAGCAATTAGCAATAGCATTAATAGAAAATAGTTACTCTCTTTAAGTTTTCTTGCTTCTCTGGAGATTTCTGGTTTAGGGGGAAAAGGAGAAGCTCCTTTTCACAAGCCAGTTTTAAAGTCCCATTTATCTGGGGGGTTAAAACTGTTTTGCACACACAGAGGAATGGGAGTTGCTAACAACACACAGTGCACTTTCTTGTAATCATTTTCATGTCTCTGTAAATGAGGAGCATTTACCTTCCATGGTACAGTGGAATTTTAGTAAATCTAAGATATTTCAAAACAAAAATAAACTTAAAGAAAGAAGAGATTTCCGACTGAATGTGGTAGTTTGTGTCTGAAAAAATAATAATTTGATTTGAAGACATTGAAGGTAAGGTGAGAATAGGAGGTAGATTGTCAGACTGAAACTAATGTTCATCCTGGTGGGAGAGATCCATTTCAATAGCTTTAGCTCTTCAGAATTTGGGAAATTCTAGCATAGATCAGAAGGGCAAAGTGATTAACCTTCACCCACTGAAAATTACATTGCACCTTTGCCATAACTTCATTTTAAAAGCAGACCAATTCTAACAACGTGTTTTCTATCAACAGGATGTAAAGTAGAATCTATATTTCTGAATGTTGAAGCTGTAAACACACACAGAGATAAACCTGAGGTAAGAACACTCTTCAAATCAGAGAACTTGGTATAACGGATTATCTGGGCTGGTTTCCTCTGTCCTTGTGGTTGGAAATCATTTTGATAACTTAGCTGAGCCTATTTAATTTTACATATCAAGCTTTCCTGTGGGGGGTGGAAATACTTTTCATTGAGCAAATTTACCTTACATATGAGCTCTAGCTAGAGTCATTTAACATATTGTGTCAATGTAGAAGCTGTATAAAGTTCTACCAGGCCTTGGCATTCATCAGAAGCGGGGTGCAGTTTAAAAAGGACGTTGTTACAAATGCCACTCTTATTTTGGAGAGAATAAGTAATGGAATCGTCAGCTTTTTCATCACTGTGGTGGTTGCTGTATGAAAAAGAGGGATTGATGGTGACATCTATGGTTTAAGGTAAAACTGGAGAAGAAGATCTTGGCATACAGCAGAACAACTGGGGAAAGGAAATGCAGTCTGTAAAATGTGAGTGGAGATGTCAGATCATTGCAGCTCTGTATGCTCCCTGTGCCAGGCACGTTGTCCTATGTGCTTCAAAGTGTTGACGTGAGCCGAGGTTGATTCTGCTGCTCACACGAAGTTCTCCTGTTGCTGCCTTATGGAAATTACAGAAAACATGTCAGAATTTAAAAGGTTCAGGTTCCTGTGCAGGTCCTCATGATACTGGGTGTGCCACTCATTCCTCACTGGGGTTATGAGCTGTGCCTATTGTGAATTCAAAGTCAGTTTGGTAATGTGAGAAATAAGAGCTGCTTGTGCTGTTTTTCAGAACCATGGTTTATGGCGAAAAAGACTATAGTGATACAGATGGGGTTGTGTCCTTAGTCAACAACGCATGTGACACTCGACGCCTGATTCATGTGAGGGCTCACATTTGTGGCAGCTGAGCAGAACTCATGTGATGGTATCTGCAAGGGAGCTGGTTTTGAACTGACCTGGGCATTCTGAAAATACTTGATCCTTTGTAGGCAGGGCATTTTCTAACATATAGCTCTATTAGAGATTTCCTCCCTCCTCCCCTTTCTGCTTTCTCTTTCTACTTTACCAATTTTGCACTGTAGTTTGGTTGAAGTTTAGGAAATCCATTTTGATTTCACAGTGCTTGAAAGGTGTTGGAGAAGCGTGGTGAAAAATAAAGGAAGATGTCTTAGGGCGAGTGTTATGTTACCCATGGTAAAATCATGTACCTAACTGAACAAGTTTAGTTCAGGTGATGAAATGCTGGTGTTGAATTTACAGCTTGAAGGGTTTGGGGAATTGTGGTTGGAAACACCACTTCTCTAGCTGAAGATGTTTATTTTGAGGGGGAAGATCTGCCTGATTCACCAAGCAAGACTCTTAATGTGTCTTGCTAGCAATGTGGTCTTACTGATGTTGGTGTGGGTTTATTTCAGCTGCAGAGGATCATGCAGATAGTTGTATTGTAGTGGGCACAAAGGTACAAAAGTGTTCAGTTTGAACAGAAATAATGAATTAAAAGAAAAAGAGAGAGAGAAAAAGAAAAAAAGAGCAGAGGCACTTTGATTAAAAAACCTTCAAACACTCTTCCCTCTGCTCCCAAAGAAACTCAGACCAGTGAAGTATGGGTGGGGATACACTGTACATTTAATAGGGCTGACTGAAGAACTAAGTTGATTGTGTCTGCTTTTAAATGCTGCTATGAACATTTCAAAAGCTTTCATTAACATCACCTACAAAAATGTTAATTACTTCTGTAAAATTAAGTTTTCAAATAGCCTATTGAAGTCAAAGTGTTTAATTAAATACAGCATCAGAGAAAACAGCGTTGTTCAACAATGAAACTGTTTGTTGAAGGATTGCCCAGTGTGCTGGTCTGTGCCCCCACAAGTAATTTGCAGCGTTTCAGAACAGTGCACTCCTTTTTGGTTTCAGCTGAAGGCATCTATTTGTGCCTTGCAGAAATGCAGGCAAAGCACTGGAGCATTTGTTTTATCCTATGTGTGAAGTTCATTGTTTGATCATGGTTTGTCTGAAGTGGATTGAAGCCATATGTTTGTCAGCATTGTAGTGCCTCAAGTTCCTGACCTTTTCAAATGAAGAAGTCTAGAGTCTTTTTACTGAAAATACTGCAGGGGAAGTGCTTCAGCTGTTGCTTGGGTCCCTCTTTGGACCAGAAAACAAGCACAAAGGTAAAACATCTACTTTGCACCTCTGTCTTAGTGCAAGTTAGGGAGGTGCTTGTAGCAGGAAACCCTAATCTCCTTTATTTTCGTGCAAGAAAGGAGAGGGGCAGATAGTAGTTAAAGGTGAGCTTGCTTACCACAGTGTGAAACAAGTGAGACTCCTGAAACCCATCAGCAAAAAGTGTGAAGAATTGGCAGTGATTTGGCCTAAAATTGGCTGAATCTTAGAACATGTAAGATGCTTCAGTATAGTTTACCATGGGCTGCTTTCTTGATGGAAGAGAGAATACTGATTGCATAGTCTTTGGTGCTTGGATGTGATGGACCCATGTTAGGTGGAGTTCTTGAGCCTGGTTCCACATGGCTGCGCTCAGAACTGCATTCCTAGCTGTGGGTGTTTGTGGTTGTTGGTGTTTGGTTTTGAGTAGTTCGCTGCATTGAATGGCATTTCTTCTTACATCCTCTGCTGGATGTTAAGAGGAAATTCTTCACCAAGAGAGTGATTTGCCATTGGAATGGGCTGCCCAGGGAGGTGGTGGAGTCGCCGTCCTTGGAGGTGTTGAAGAAAAGCCTGGATGAGGCACTTAGTGCCGTGGTCTAGTTGACTGGATAGGGCTGGGTGGTAGGTTGGACTGGATGATCTTGGAGGTCTCTTTCAACCTGGTTGATTCTGTGATTCTACGCTACATGAGGTGAGATCTGGTTGGTGCAATCAGTCTCAAATGGTGAAGCTGTCTGGGGAGGTATTTTCCTGTTTTGTCAGGGGCAATACATTGCCTGTAACACAAACAACAAAGTCTCACCTTGGCAAAGAGGTACGTGGCAGAGTTCAGCAAAGCACCGAACGTTGCTTAAGGAATGGGCAGGTGCGTACCTGTGCCTGTGGTATACGTGTGCCCAAAGCATGTGTTTGAGTGCATTCCTGCCTGGGCTTGTGAAAGACTTCCTCCTAAACATGAATGGCCTGAGCTTTTGGTAAGACCATCAGCGTGGGATCAGCCATCACTGTAAATAAGTTTTCCTTCTGTCGGGTTCAGGGTCACCACCCAGCTCTCAGTCTGCTGCATTCTTGGGGTGTGGAGGGTTAAATGACTCTTAGCTTTTAAAGAAATGCAGCTGTGTAGTTGTGGAAAAAATCTGGTTGGGTTTTTTGTTGCTCTTACTGTTGCATGATAAATATTCTCTGTATTTTTATTATTACACAGAATGTAGACATTTCCAGACCTTCTGAGGACGCTCTTGTAACAGTCCCTGCTCATCAGTGAATCCTGTGTGCCGAACAGCTATCGAACTTGGGGTGCTGCTTTCATCCTACTACTTCAAAATAAACTGCAAAACTAATCTTATCAGTCACTTCGAAATAAAAAAAAGCCCCAAATCAAACAACTCAAAACCCAAATCAAATGTTTGTAACAGTACATGACATGAGAGGAAAAAAAAAAGAGATCAAATCACAATAAAAATGATTGCACTTGATAACTTATTGTGGATGAGTGATGGAGCATTGATCAGCTGTCACTGGAATGCTGGTTTTGTAGAGTGCTGTAATTTAAAGAGCCTGCAGCATTAAGTTCTATTGTAACAGCCAGCAATCATTTAATGTTAGTTGCAGTGTGCTTATGAAAGCCACGATACACAGCGTCCTGTGTGAGATAAGAAGAAGCTGAAGAGTGTTTTCTAGGCACCAGATTTATCTATTTCAATGCCCTCGGGGGTGATTGGACTGCTCTGTAGCATGAAATAACCATCCATAGTTACTGTAAAACCTTCATCCTGCTGCTCCATAGCGCTGGTGCTCTAAGATGTGCCGATTACTGATGTGCTCTCTGGAGAGGGTAGCAAGTGTTCACTTAGTTCCAGAACAATTATTCAAGGTACAGGAATGTGTATAAATACTGTTTTCAGTATATGGCTTTTTTCACAGCTGTTGTGCATTAACTAGGCTTTGGACTTTGGCTGCTGGCAGAGGAGTTTGAATTTCCTCGTTTCCCATTTCTTGAGCAGACATGGCTGATCAGTGAGCATTTACCACTCTGCTTCATGTGTTTTGTACACAGGTTTTATGTAGGCTGCAGTAAGCAGTGTTGACTGCTTCAGAACATGGAAGCAGAGTCAGCCTGATCATTTTGTGGCTGGGTTGTGACTCCAGTAGGTGTGCGATCTCAAACCAGCAGGATCTGCACCCTGAACTGAATTACTCAGAACCTGTTGCAGGGTCAGAAGGCTGTAGCTGGTTTGAGATGTGGTACCGTGCCTGGGCTCCTGCCTCTGCACTGTTAGGGTGGGCAGAACGTGGTGGTGGTAAGTATCTGTGCTGTTGGAGTAGCTTTGTTTATGTAACATTGAGTCTGGGAAAGGCAGAAAATCACCACGTCCTAGAGCTGTGTTCTGAGGGTGATGTCTTTTAGTCTTGAAAGTAAGCAAGAGTGGCATGTTGTGGAAAACTTTTGTCTGTTAGGTTTCTCAGGTGGTACATTTCTCCAAGTCCAAGATCGAAGGAAGAAAGTGTTAGATATCTGCACTTCTGAAATTAAACTGAAGTTTTCAGAGGTGTATGGTGGTTGGGAATTCTGGTACAACTGGATAAGCTCCTGTCCGGAAAGCCTCCAACTCTTCTTCTTGCTGTTTAGTTAAACCATCATCCCAGGATGGGCTGGCGCTGAAGGAGCCTGGATTATTCTCTTTGTTGTGACCCTGGCATGGAAGTGTTTTGTCACTTTTCAGTGTTCAGTTGCCCCAGCCTATTGGCCTGTGTTTTGTCATAAAAGATGCCACAGAGTAGGAAACGTGAGCCTACTGTAATTAGTGAGCCTGGTCACTTTTACCTGCTAGCCGGCCTTGGGTACTGAGAAGCTGCCCTGAGACAGCTTGCAATGCTGTCACCTCAACGGGCCACAACTAAGGGAAGACAGCAAATTTAAACTAAAAGCATTTAAGCTTTTGAGGGAGCCAAAATCTGTGCAGGCATCTGCTGTGGAAAAACTGAGTTTTACTGGTTTGGGCTGAGAGAGAAGAAGGAGAAGATGGAAGCAACAGGAGCTTGGCTGGAGAGAAAAGCCAGGGTGGTATAGGTTGCAGGGGGAGAGGAAGCAGCAGAAGTGCCCTGGACCTTCCAACCTTGCAAACTTGGATTTCCTGGGGCTGCAGCTATGCATTGTTCTCTTAGCTGAGCGTGAGGCTTATTGTGCTGATGTGTGCTACAGAGAGGTGTGTCTGTTCAAAAGTATTTTTGTGCTCTAGGGGATCTTCTGTTACAACAGGATTCCTTAATAGCCCTCTCTGGCTTATTTTCTAGTAAAAGAAAGGCCTGATGCTGGGCAGGAGGCAGCAGTGACAGTTTGCAGCACAGCTCTCCGAGGAAGAGCTGTTGGAGAAGAGTGCTGGATTGTGCTATTTATTTCTGCCTGTGCTGGTTGTTCAGCTGTGCAGGGCCCTTATGAGCCGCATTTGCTTTGGCTGTCTTCGTGTCTCCTGTGCCCTTCAAAGCCTGCTTCCCTAGAGGAACCTTCCTGTGGAGTCTAACCATTTTGTTGTGAAGATCTCATGTTAGCTGCTAATCATTTCAGTTTCAGTTTGGCAGGCTTTGTGTGGAGATTCAGGTAGGCTCTATTCTGTAGCGAAAAAAAGAAGGCAAAGCAGTGGGGGAAGTATATACAGTGAGGAAAGGAGAAACAGTGCCATAAGAGTTGCTTGGGTCTGTCCAGAGAGAGGTGAGGCAGATGGACCCTTGTACAAGGCAGAGTGAGGTTGCTCCTGCCATACAGGGTTAGTGCTGAGCCTCCCTGGGGAGCAGGCTCCAGATGTAGTGAGCCTGTTGGTAGGCTGACAAAGGGAAAGCCCATGTACCTTGGCAGAAATAGTGTTACAAAAAGGTATGTGGTGTTTTCATTCCCAAGAGTAGGAATAAATGCTCCACACACCTTCTTCTAAACACTGTTTTAAAGTGCTGTGTTTCCTGGGCTCTGCAGTTTGTGCTGCTGCTACTGTGTGGCAGGTGTGTTCCTAGGAGAGCAGTTCTGTCCAGACCACACATGCTTTGGTGGTGGACAGTTGCAGGGACACATTTTGGTCCCAAAAGTAAGGCTAAAAGCTCAGACATCCTTCTAAGCAGCAGCACCATTCTCATGGCATGGCTTTCTTCTCTCAATGCCTGTGGCTGTTCTGGAGGCAGCTCTGAGCTGCCACTATCTAATCTGATGTGATTCCTACCAGTAGAAATCGTTTTACTACTAATGAGACCCTTTCTGAGCCTTAGTCCAGGTCTTGCAGTTCTCCTTTGTTTATAAACCCTAGAGTGTGTTTATAAGGGCTTAAGTTTCCTTCCCTTACTGTGACTGTGCAGTGTTTCCCTTCTCCAGCCTGTTCCTCTTCACATTTGCTCAAGTTGAAGCACTTCTGGCTTCCAGCTGTGACTGTTCATCAGTATTCCCTCTTGGGTCAGTTGGTAAGATGCTGTTTTCATCTGATACCACTTGTTGACATAAATGAGCTGTTTTCCCTGCCTTGACCACCACATTTCTTTGAGTTTCGTGTCTTAGCTGTCCAGTTCTTGCTGCTTGTGGGCTAATTTCCAGGACCACTGAATTCCTGCATATTGATGCTCCATTTCATGCTCCATTTAATCTTCTTTGAATCAACAGTAGATGCTCAGCTTAGATTTCAGCCAATATTCTCCACAGGAGTGCCCGTGGAGTCATCTCCACAATCCCAAGGAATTTCTCAGTACATTGCATCTTGCTAAGGAAAATAGAAACAAATGCATGGTCAGCCTTGATCTTAGGGGTCTTTTCCACCCGAAACTGTTCCATGATTCTATGTTTCATTGCGTTTTTTCCCTCGCTGTCATGCAGACTGTGACTTGTTTTGTCAGTTCTCTGTGTTTTTACGTACTGACACTTCCTGTGTGTCCTTTGCCGCAGAAGGGATGCTCCCTGTGGAAGCTTCTTTATGAAATAGAGTCACAGAATGACTTAGGTTGGAAGGGACCTTAGAGATCACCCATGCCAACCTCCCTGCCATGGGAGGGACACCTGCCATGGGCAGGGACACCTCTCAGCTAGACTCAGCTGCTCAAGGCCTCATCCAGCCTGGCCTTAAAGCACCGTCAAAGACGAGGCATCCACAGCCTCTTTGGGCAACTTGTTCCTCAGCCATCCTCATATCAAATAACTTCTTCCTAAGATCCAGTCTAAGCATACTGCCTCAGTTTAAAACCATTCTCCTTGTCCTATTGCTAGGCACCCTTATGAAAAGTCCCTTTCCAGCCGTCTTGCAGGTTTCCTTCCTGTATTTGAAGGCAGCTCTAAGGTCTCCTGAAGTCTTCTTTAGGTTGAACAACCCAAGCTCTCTCCCTCAGCCTATCCTTATAGCAGAGGTGTTCCAGCCCTTGGATCATCTTTGTGGCCCTTCTCTGGACTCACTCCAACAGCTCTGCATGCTTCTTTTGATGGGGACAGCAGAACTGGATGTAGGGTCTCACAAGAGTGGAATAGAGGAGGGTTGAGGGTTGTTGCTTTTCTTTCCTCCTTAAGGAGAAGGCAGAGAGGGGGTTGGACAGTGGGCTGGTGGGTGCAGAGATTTCCAGAGGTTTGGATGTGTGTGCCCAGCAGCATGTGGGTGTGGTGTTTTTGTGGTGGTGAACAGGGTGAGTTACCCAGGGGCTTCAAGGCTTTTTTTTCTCCTATCAATGAGAAAGGAAAGGACTGACACTGAAATAGGAGAACTGGTAAGGGCAGAAGTGATGTTGGCACACTTCAACCCCTAAATCAAACCTGATGCTCCTTGTTTATCTCCCGTTTTCCTTAAAAATGGTTGGAAGTCCTAGAAACTTTTGTTGGGGAGAGGAATGCCTTGCTTTTTGAGTTGATGCACTTTGCCTGGTGGAGTTGTGTATGTATGTGCTGAAAAATGTGTGCTCAGAGTAGCCCTTGCTGTCCTTTCCCTTGAGCTGGACCAAAGAGGTTTGTTTTCAAAGTAAACTCACAAATGTGGTTATAAACCCCCTGAAACATTACCTGGTGTCAGCGTGACATCTGCTAACATGCTTGTGTATCCTCAAGTGCATTTAAACTTTGTTGTCAGCTCTTAGGAGGGTATTCAGAATCCTTCTAGTGACTTAGCTGCTTACAGACGGGTTCAGAATTTGCTTTCTAGCTGTTGGTGTTTAGGAGTCATTTCCTGGAGTGTGCACCAAACAAGTACAGACGACCTTCCTTCAGGGCTGTCAGTCCTTATGTGGTTTATGGCATTTGTGTGCTACTGGTTTTTCTTCCACTACATGCATAAAAGACTAGAAGAGAGTGGATTAGAAAACTGTGGTTGAAAATGGTGGCTAAAGGTAAAGAAGACTGAAAACCGTAACATGGTGACCTGCACGTGGTGTACAGAGACTGACTGTCCCACCAGACTTGCCGTAATACGTGTCTGGGAGATGCTTTTTCCCTGGCAGCAGAGAGCCTGCATTTATGGGTCTGAGGGACCTGGGCTCCGTGAAGCCTATGGTGGCCAGGATGAGATCTGCCCTTAGCTTCTATCATCTGATGGGTTGGGACCTTTCCTTGTTTCTTACAAAACGCTTTCAGGCAGCAAGCATTAAACCTTGTTCACAGCAGCCTGTTAAGCAAAACTACAGCTGACCATGAGACCCGTGTTTTAAACCCCTTTTACGTCTTCATATTTGCAGAATGTAGGCGTGGATCGCTCCAGAGAAGAAGCTTTGAGGACAGTACCTAACCACCTATAGCTCCAGTTCCCAGGGCAGCAGCCCTTCCTCCAGCGCGAGAGCGTGAAGCAGCGGCTCAGGTCCAGCAGAGTGGAGAAGGCATCGCTGAGCGCCAGGTTGGAACGAACACGCCTCCCCCTTCACTTTAAGACGTTTCGAATGTGATTCAGCTCCTCTGGAGAACACCTGTAGTTGTGGATAACTCCCAGTGCCGAAAGGTATCAGTAAAAAACATTTAAGGGAAGCAGAGTTAGAGTTGGGTTTTAGGCTTTTCATATGTAAATTTGTGCAGTTTCAGTGGTTTTTATTGTTCATCTGTGGATGCTGCAAGATGGTTAATTGCCTGCGTCAGTTTTACTGTCAGATTTTAACTAGACTTTACTTTCTTTTTCTAAGTGTTTTTGTAAGAGTTCCTCTTATTTTTACTGTGAATGAATGCCTAGAATTACACAGAGGTGATTTTTTGATGGTATATTTAACATAGGTGAAATTCTGCGTGTTGAGCATTGAAGGCTTCATCTTGCAGAAACTACTTTAAGTGAGAAACCTGTCAGCTCTGACAGCTTCTGTGTGGTTTACATTGAGCTTCGATTTGCCTGCCACAACTTACTTTTCTGAAATGGGAGGAGACCTTCCCTGTGAAATATAAAAGCATTAAAGCTAGATTCACTACCTGAAAGATTCTGCTAGTCTAGTGAGATTTTAACATTTCCTAGGGGCCAGCTGGATTTTGGAGGGCAGTGGAAGACACAAGGAGTAAGTGGGGGGCCATGAGTGTGAGTCTGCCTGGCAGCCTAGGTACTGAAGGAGAGAGACGTGTCCTTTCTCCTGCAGTTACAGGAGGAGATAACCAGCTTTTATGAGACTGGAAGGGAGGAGAAAAGGATTCAGACTGTCAGGGGCTGGAGAAGCTACTTGTCTTACTAGTGCTGTGATTTTTAAATTTATTATTTTTTAGGCAATTTTTGGAATGAATTTCAAGGTAAAAGTTCATAGTCCTCTTTTATAGCCACATTTAATACCTACCCCAGGAAACAGTCCAGAAAGGTTAGGTGGCATTTAACCGTTCTGACAGCTCATGCAAGAAAAGCACTAGGTAAACGCTGAAGTGGTTTTTAAGATGGCACACCTGCCTTGGGGTTTTCTTTGCTGCTTTTTTTATACCTTGTGAAACTCCAGTGCTAAAAATGAGATTTTCTATCTCTGTTGATGCCACGACCTTCAAACTGTGCTAATTCAATGTGTGTTTTCTGTGTGTGCTACCAGACAACTGAAGTGAGCTGCCAGCACTGCTGCTGGCTCCCAAGTTCTGAAAGGAGGAGAAGTGTTCTTTGGTAGTAGGCATGTGGTTTGTGTAAGGACTTCTCTTCAATTGTTAATAACCATGTATAGCATTGGAGTTGTTTTGTTGGTTTTGCTTTCTCTCAGTTCCTGTATGACATACCATGCCCTCAGAATTTTGCAGGCAAGGGCTAGATTGTCTTTTGTTTGTGCAGGGTTTATGAAATAACGTGCTGCTGGTGTGATTTCTTTGTTTGTAATAAGCTAATTTCAGCAATATATTCAACTCTGGAAGTAAGCCATACTCTATCGCTGGGCTCTGTTTTGGAGGGACACTTAGGGTACAGAATGATGCTTCAGGTGCTGCTGCCTAAAGCTTTGTGTTTGTGTGAGATCCACACATCTGGCATGCTTGTGTCAGATTTCTATTAATCCAGCTGTGGCTGTAGGAGGAGAGAGGCTGCTCAGAGAAGTTAATTTATTGATGCATAGTTACCAAGGCCACTTTGGTGGCAGAAGTGTAGCAGCAATCTGTTTCCCCTCCTGGTTTGATGTGTTCAGTGAGGGACAGCCAGGCTGTGCTGCAGGCAGCCCTTGCTCCTCTGGACCTCCTCCATCCATCCAGGCCCAAGCCCTGTTAAATGGCTTTTTCAACTGAGAAGGGTAGGGTTCATCTACAGTTACAAAGGGCAGATCCCAGAGGGCTGTGTCAGAAGAGCAGGGTCTTTTTTACCATCACACTGTGGTACCTGGTTGCAGAGATGTGGTGGAAGGGTTTCCCCCAGTGAGGGCTGAGCCCCTGGACTGCTTTTCTTCACTGGCATGCATGGCTTGAGAGGTCTCCCCTCTCTCCCTCCCTTAGTTTTACCTCTCTCCACTTCCAGAGGTGCTGTAAAAATCCTAAGGCTAAATGTTTTATGTACAGTAGGTATTTTTATAGCCTGCTTGAATATACTGTGATGAGTGTTTTATTAAGTTGGGTGTGCAGTAAAAAGAAATGTATACAAGTGTAAATAAACTGTTAAGCTGATACTTGAAGAGTTAAAAAAAGAAGAAATTGTCTGTTCAGCTCTAGGTAAAGGTACAAAATCTCTGACTGCATCTGGCCCTTTTGAGCTGGCAAGAAGGGGAATGTAGATTTGAAGCACGTGGTTGGTTCTGTCCAGGGTGTAACCACCCTTTGAGAAAGGCTTTGTTAAGAATTGCAGATTAGTGTAACTGTCTAAAAGCTGCATCAGCCCCCCTCTTTCTGACAGAACTGTCTCTGACAGGGGAGGGGGAGCCCTTCTCCTCCTGACCTTATGTCTTCGTAGCCATGTCATGTTACTGCCTCCTGACAGTTAATGCCCTTGCTAGTTCAGATGCAGTCTCTCCAGTGGGATTAAACTGTCTTGTCTTACATTGTTGGCCTTCATCATAATCTGTCAGACAAATGTAATCATTTGACCTTAGATCCAAGTAATAAAGATCAAATGCTATAACCTGTACTGATGTGTGTTTCTTTCCCTGCCCACTTACAGCAGTTGCAGTGCCAGCAGGTCAGCAGGCTTCCACAGCTTTCAGAGGCGTAGGAGTTGTGTCTTGGTTAAGAGTGAAGTTTATTTACTCCCTTGGTTTCTTTACTCTGACAAATAATTTAAGTAACACAGTAACTGAAGAAGTTGGAAGAATCAATTAAACACAAGCGGAGATTTGCACGCAAGGGTAAGAAAAGGTAAAGCTTTGTTAATTTTACCCAGTTGTTGGTGTTTTCAATTCTGATCCACCCTTTCAAAGCTACACTGTTCTTGTCTTGCACTGCTGCTGCCTTTGAGAAAGCTTAGAGACCGACAGCAGAATGCTGCCTTCTAGCACCAGGTGCCACCTACAGGTTAGGTAGATGGCATTAAAGTTGCAGGGGTATTTGTCCTGCTGAAAGGTAAGGAGAAAACGAATTACTTTGTGGTGTAGAATTACGTACTCAACATTTCAATGTCTTGTTGGCCACTGTACATTCCTGGGTGATAACAACTTCTGTGTTTTCTGCTAGGTGTTTTCTTCGGTTTTAGCTTTATGCCTGTATTTGTTTGTGGGGAAGGTACTTTTATTGTTGTTTTGTTTCAGAGCTTTTAAAGAATCCTGTCCAGAAAGCAGCCTTAATTCCTGCAGCTCCCTGTGGTGTGAGGATGGCCCAGACTGTGATGCTGGAGTAAACCCACCTGTTTGCTGGCAGTGCTGTTCAGCAGAAGGGGTCCCAGGAGCTGTGTGACAGGAGTAGTTTCTATTGCTGGTTGTGTAAAGAGCAAATATCTTTGGCAGGGCAGTTCCTTTTCAGCTGATGCAGTTAACAGAATGGCTGTGGCTAAACAGTACAGTGCTGCTGAGGAGGAGCTCCTTGGAGGAAAGGCATCTCTGCCCAGGTGTCCCAAGTGTGGTCAGACTGTTGGGATGTGCACTTGTGGCAGCAGAAGGTACGGTTTGAAGACCAGGGTCCCTCCCAAGCGGGTTTGCCACCGATCGGTCCAGAGTGAGGCAGGTAAGGTCAGTGAGCAAACACACTCACAAGCAACAGCTGCTACTCTCTGTGGCTCATTACAACATTTCTAACTTTCTGCTTGGGTAGAAGCATCCAGCACTCTCCTTTGCTAGTTTTCAGTCACTTACTCTGCTTTCAAAGTATAGATGCTTGAGCAGGTTACTGGGAGGGGGGAAACCCCCAGGTTTGGTGCTCTTCCCAGCAGCAACTCACAGTACAGTGTTTGACCTGGGTTTATGTGGTGGGAAGTAGGCAAAATCTGGCTGTTGGGAAATGCCTACTGTGTTGACTGTTCCATCCTCAATGTGCTGTACACTTAAATCACATCCAGGTCTTGGTGGCATTACTTGAGTTACAAGAATAAGCTAGATGGATTTTAAAAAAAAAGAAAGCTTTGCATTTGTTTGAGTCATTATTAAGTCTGCTGGGGGGAAGTGTGATCTTTTTCTCTGCTCTTTCAGGAGGATTAACAGTCTGAAAGTGCCCAGGGTAGTTACAGCATGCTCTTAAGAGCTCTGTAACATTAACTGTTGGACAAACTGATAGTCCTCCTCTGTAATTTTTTTCCTGCCTGTCTGTGGATGAGAAAATGAAATCATTTGCAACAGTATTACAAGATGTAGAAAGGTTGAGAAGCAAGAGCCCTTGCCCTTGCTTCCTTCTGTATTTTGTGATCTGTGAGAAGAGTTTTTAGAAAAAGCTTTGCAGTAATTAATCACATCAGTTTTTTTCTTGTTAAAAATCCAGAAGTAGGTATTTGGACCAAAGCAAGATCTAGTTCTGTGTCCTTTTTACAGCGAGTAGGAGCCACAGCTGCTGTACTAGAAAGAAGCAAGTAAAACTGGAAGAAAAACTCTGTGCTTGCCAGTTAAACAAGATACTTCCTCTCCAGCAGTCCATGCAGGAGGTATGAAGGCTTCATACAGTCATTACCTGGTGATTTTCTTCCCCTAGGTTGCTCCTGTGATCACACTGCAGGTTTCTGGTCATAGGAAGTGGTGTTTAGCAGCAGAAGCTCCCCTTCCCAAGAGGTATGCTGGAGGTGCTGCAGGAGACATGTAGAACCTCCTGTGGGATACTTGGCCCTTACTGTTTTAAGACTGTCTCAGAACCAATATTTAGCATGGTGAATGAAGCCTGACCTCCACTGGCTCCGACTGCTCCCTGTGAGAGACAGGTTGTATATAAAAGCAGTAAGAGTGGCACCAGGCTCTTTCCCACAGCAGCTGCTGTTAACATCTTGAACTCTGCTTTTGCCCAATTGTTCATTTTGGTTAAAAAGGTTGTAGGAGGATTAATTGTTATTTTTGGTATAAGAGCTTAGAAGTTACTATGCTTTTAAACTATGGTAAAAATAACTGCAGTTTAATTGTATACTCCTGGAACAAAAAAATCACAAAGCTATGAAAAAGTTACATTAAACTTTCTTTTAATTGAAGACAAATAAAAGAACCAAGGGCTCAAACACTTTAAAAAGACATCATCTGTTCCCCAATGTCTTTTCTTGAGCAAAATATACAGCATGTATCTATATATAACACATAACTACATTCAAGTACCAAACGGAATTTACATTTTCCCAAACAGAGAACAATGCACACGATTCACATACCTTAAAACCCAACCATGCATAATAGGACAGTGCCAGGAAATCAGCAGCTGGACATCACTGATCACACTGCCGTGCATTATTCCGAAGTACCGACAACGTCATTGGAACGCACAACACTTAGCACTTGGGAGGTTCAGGTCTAGAAGATTTAACCCTGCTTCAAAGTCTGACTCTGCTCAGAGACTATTTGTCCAAGATCTGTTCAAATTTAGGGTTAATAAAGGAAAATCCATCAAATGCAGACTGATCCATGGAGTCAATCAAGTTTTTGTCGCTGTAGGACAGCTTTGGCTTCTCGCTCAGAAATTCTCGGTCGAAGTTGTTGTAGTCGCTTGCTGACTTCTGTGTTAAGAGAGGGAACAGGGAGACAAACTTTGTCATTTCTTCCAGGACAAACTGCTTAAATACAAAAGGTAAGGAACTAATGTCTTGAGCTCCCTCCCTCCTGCCCCATCTTCAGAGGAAAAAAAAAAGTCTTTTTGGCTCTGAGCTTGCAATTGGGCAACTGCTGCTGGCTAGTTGGAAGCAGACAATGCTAGGTTGCTTCACAGAAGCACCACCTGGGTTTGTGATAATGTTTCTTAGATTTTTTACTCATTCTCTACCGACAAAAGCAATGCTGTGCTCACATTTAAGCTTGATGTTTCTTGGCAATAACTATGATGTTTTAATTCCTGAAAGCATTTTGAGGTCTGTACTTGTTCATAGAAAAAACCCAGGTGATTCCCTGTTACAGCTGCTTTGTGTCTGGATAAAACATTTGTGCAGGTTCATAGAAGGTCGTGGGACAAAAGCCTGCATTTTACCCTCTGAACTTCCAAAGATTATTGTTTCTAGGATTGCTATGTTGCCAGATTTTCCCTTTCTCTGGGAACATGCAACATGAAGCCTTCTGTTCTTGAGGAGGACTGCTCTCCTCCATCAAGTAAGTTTGTTTTACAGACTCTGTTACCTCTGGATTATTGCGCTAGGTCAGAGCAGAGGAAAACTGGCCTAGGGTCTTACTGGGTGAGATGAAGCAGAAGCACTCCACAGTGATAAAACCACAAGGCTGTTGTTCAGGTGTTTTTTCATGTACCATTAAGCATATACATTACCAAAGTTCAGTGGTATAGAAAACACATCTTTCTGCCCACTTGGGAGATTCTTGGGTGGGTTTGAAACAGCACAGACCTCATGCTTGTCTGGAATGCCTGCAGGCAGTTCCCAGCTGACTAGCCTCAAATTATTGGTCCTTCTCCCATGGCTTAAGAGGACAGAGGAACACAAGAAACTATTGACACTTGAGAAGAATGGAGATCAGAACTAGTAGTTGATTTTTCTGAAGGTAACAGTAGTAAAGAAGCTCCCTGAAACACAGCCTACAGGAAGACAACCTCAACAGGAAGATTTCAGGGCAGTCAAGAGGAATGTAGTGCACCTTTCTTATAACTGAACCATCCAAGCACAAGGACCCAGAAATATTTCATTTATAAAACATAAGGGAAAAGTTGCAATAACTTACTACTTTTGGCCTGAAAGGAGGGTCTACCTCTCTCTTTTCTAGTGCTGTCCAGTTGATGGTTTTGAAGAAAGGATGGTCTCTGATGTTGCCAGTGACCCCAAGTCGTCTTGTTGGCTCTCTTTCAAATAGCTGTAAGAAGATACCAGGTAAAGCCTTGTGTCTGCTCAAAGGGCAGGTGGTGGTAGGGGAAGAAGAGCAGCCACACTGCTGGAGGAACACAAATGGCTAACAGCAAACAGGCCATTGGTAATTAATATGACTTGACTTTCCCTTTGGGAAAGCAATTGGCTTGCTGATAAATGGCTCCTAGAAGCCTGGATTTCTCCCTCCCTGGACAAATCCAGTACCATGACCCACTTGTTGATCATCAGTCCTACCTTTTCTAGTATATCTTTTGATTCCTTGGTAATCCAGCGTGGGTAGTGGGGTGTGTCCACTCGGATTGACTCAAACAACTCGTCTTCATCATCCCCATGGAAAGGGGACTGTCCAATAAGCATCTCGTACAGCAGGACCCCAAATGACCACCAGTCCACTGAGAATGTGTACCGCAAACCTTGCAGGATCTTGTTACACAGAACAAGAAATACAAGTAATTAGTAAAAGGCAGTCACATACACCAAAACCAAAACTCCTTAACAACTGGGATATTTAGGGGAGAAACACTCCAGCTCTTTGCCAAGTTGTTGACACAGACGCACATGGCGGTTTTGTCCTTGGCCGCTGTTAGTGGCAACATGGACAGCCCAGGGGGCAGGGCTTTGCTCTCACGCAGACATTTTCTCCCTTAACCAGAGACTTGAGAATAATCTCTTGTTTCTGTACAAGGGGATGGGAGAAGCAAGTAGCAATGAGAAGCAAATTACTACCACACAGACTTTGATGTAGCTTCTGCCTTTAACAGCTAACTACTGTATTTGGACTGCTTTACACATCAGATAAAAACCCAACTATGCTCACAGGGAATTTAACTTGGTGAGATTCCCCCTAGAGGCTGCCTTGGTTGGAATTTTGGTTGTGTGGGCATGAGTGTATTTGCCATCTGCAGTGCACACTGATTGTTTTTGCTGGAGCCCCATGTGAGTGGTGGCTGTAAAGGCAGAAGGGAAAGCTTAGCTGTTCAAAACCTGAATGTTACAACATTTCAAAACCATGCTTTTTAAAAACTTCCAGCTATAGAACAGCTCCAAATCTCAGGTATCTTCTACAGTGAACTTGGTTATCACTTGTTCTTCTCTGCTCTGAACTGCTGTGTGCAAAGAGATGATTAACCCACAGTAACCATTCCAACATCAATCTATTGAATCCATGCCTGCAAGTACCTGGCAGTGACATACTGACCTCAGGAGCAATGTAGTCTGGTGTCCCACAGAAAGTGCTTGCCTTGTTCTCACCAACAACATTTTCTTTGCACATTCCAAAATCAGCTATTTTGATGTGGCCTTCTTTATCAAGCATCACATTGTCCAGTTTTAGGTCTCTGCAAAAACAGTTTAAAAGATAAGTTAATGCTTTAAGGCAAGTGAATCATTTCTGTATTCAGATGGATGTAGTTTCTTCACCATAAACCTTCCCTGCACTGCACAAAGGGGGTTTTCAAGGAAACAGTCATCCATCACCACAGTATGTACAAAGTAGCACTTTTGTACTTTGGAGGTGCCTGGGACAAGGGAATAATTCTGTCCTGTCAGAGTAAGAAAGAGGCTGAGATGTATATAGTGTGTGATCTTATGATCCTCAGTGTTTGCTTTCAGGTCCAAGAGCACACCCAGCGCTTCTGTTGTTTCTGGAAGGTGTGAATTACTGCCCCACCAGCTGACACAGCGGTGCTGCACCAGCTCCACCGCTCAAAAGAAGAATTGTTGGACCCTTAAAGCTTTTGGCAGGAGCATTACTGCTTCAAGCTTGCCCAGCTGTTAATGCTACCTGTGACTTGTTCCTAGTTACAGCACGAAGGGGCTCATGTGTTGTGACCACAGTCTATGAAGTGTCCTATTAATGTCTTTTTTCAGAGTAACACTATTGAGTTCAGTTAGAGCTTTTTAACAGCACTTTCCAAAAGCTACATTCCCTCCCTTTGACTGTGATTTTTTTTTTCTGTCATCTGGCTGCAAAAGCACATACCAAGGAGGGCAGGGTGGAGAGAAACTGAACAGCCCTTTTGCTTACCAGGCAAAGAGTTGACTAGAGCAGATAATTTTACATGAGAACAGGCCTGTCTTTTCTCTGTGGTAGCTGAAGTTCCCAGTATCACCTATGGACACTGCTCAGGTGAGCTGTAGCTCAAACCAAGAGTCCCTAATCTAATGCAGTGCACCTAAATCCTTCCATCTTTGGACATCAGCTGTTGCACACCATAGTAAACAATGTATTTGAGGTGGGGAACAGTGCTAGGAATTGATAGCCTCAAGGATCCTTTCTCTTGCCTCCAAACTAAACAGGCAGTGTTTAAAAAAAAACTGCAACAAAGCTGCTTTTGTGTAGCATCGGTAACATTCTATCCTGGTTGCCACAGAAAAGACACAGAGGCTCATCCTGAGCATGGGAATGCCCTTGGAATGACATCACCTCTGACAGCTTGTACCTGTTAGAGTCAGTGACTCAAAGATGTGTGAAGGGCTCAGACAGGAGCTGCTTGGTACTCACCTATAAATAATGCCTTTGCTGTGAAGAAATTGTAGTCCACATAAAATTTCAGCTCCATAAAACCTGAAAAGACCAAACCATCTTTCAGCCTGTCTTGCTCAGGTAAAACAGAGTCAATGCAGCTGGCCAAAGGAGCTACCATCGGTGTCTCTTAGAGGTGCACAGTGCTGCTCTCTCCATTAAGTACTCATCTACCTTTGTGTGTGGAGCTCACAGCATCCAGCTCTAAGTGAAGCCCTTCAGCACACATCTGTAGTGTATATAATGCCCAACAGCAGAGGGGAGATGACAGCGATATACTGAACAAAACACCCATTGTATTAGCATCATGTGGAAGGTGCAGATTGCTACCATATCACCTTAACCAGACTAAGTAAATAGCAAGAGAAAACACTCCCAACACTTGTTTTCCAATTTTGTCCTCCATAGACCATCCTAAGGGACGCAGAAGCTGCACTTTAGGTACAAGCATTCCATAAAGTAAAACTTGTCACCTCTGTGTAAATTAAGAAAGCTGAACTCCACACATCATTAAGTGGGCTTATTCACTGAATTAAACCAGTGCACAGAAACACCTTTTCAAGTGTCAGGCACTGAAACTAGACTGAAAGACTGCAGGTAAGTGATGCAGTAAAAACAGACAGAAAGGCTGCTGGAGATAGGGACTGAAGGGCTGTGGACTTACGTTGCCCTGTAGAGATCAAATCGCCCCTTGTCTTGTATGTGGAACATCAGATCTCCCCCGTTCAGGAACTCCATTACAAAGAACAGATGATCCTGGTGGCAAATAACCAGAAAATGGAGAAATTACTGATGCTGTTTGTAACCACACATGAAGTAGTGATGTGGCTACTTGGGAACCAAGAAGCCACTTTCCTCTTCTGGTGAATGTTTCTGCATTCCACGCATCACTAAGAGTATATAAGGCGCCTGCACTTTTCAGCAGCCTGGCCTCGTATCGAGCAGCTGAACGGCTGATCATCTCTTCTCTGGGTTTCTAGACTTTGGAAGAATACACACTTAAATAGACTTACTGATGTCTACCTGTGACAGACAGCTTCTCTGCACTCACTGAGGGCAGAGCTAAGATCAAACTGCCTCTTATTCCAGATTGGGAATAAGACAGGGTTGGAGCACCTCTGCTACAAAAGCAGGTTGAGGGAGCCGGGGCTGTTCAGCCCAGAGGAGGTGCTGGGGAGAGCCAGTAGCACGCTTCCAGTACCTAAAGGGAGCCTACATTAAGACTGTTTACAAAAGCCTATAGTAATAGGACAGGTGACAATGGCTTCAAACTGGAGCAGAGCAGATTTAGATTGGATGTTAGGAACAAGTTCTTTACGATGAGGGTGGTGGAGCAATATAACAGGTTGCCCAGGGAGGTGGTTGAGGCCCCATCCCTGGAGATATTCAAGGTGAGACTTGACAAGGCTCTGGGCAACCTGATGTAGTTGAGGATATCCCTGTTGACTGCAGGGGGTACTAGAGGACCTTTAGAGGTCTCTTCCAGCCCATTCTATAATTTTACAGTTGTATAGATATTTTGATCTCATTCTGTTCTATCATGAGTATGATTTCCATATCTTAGTTACTTTGTGCAAGGCACTGTACAGAGCAGAGAGAAAGGATATTTACTTCTTGTGTCACTAACTTTCGCTTTGCTGCCGTTAACAACATCCACTGAACAGCTCCATCTGCTGCACTGCTGTTGGGCTGCTTCTTACCTTTGTCTGAAAGGTGCAGTAAAGATGTGTGAGAAATGGGTTTTCCCACGCAAGTGCCAGGACCCTCTTTTCCACCATGGTACATTCCACATCATCGTCGATGAGCACCACATCTTTTTTCAGAGCTTTGATAGCAAAGAATTCATTCTTCCCTTTCAGCTCAGCCAGCAGAACCTACAAAAAAGAAACTGAGATTACGGCACTTGTAGGGAAGGCTGCTGCTGATGGTGTCAGCAGGGGAAGATCAAAAGTGTTTACAGCAGGTGCAATGACGAAAGCCATTTCAATGATGAGTGAGATTGAGGAAAGTGAAGTTGCTGGCAATAGATAGGAGGAGGCAGAGCTCAGGGCCCACATAACATGGGCACAGCAGCTTTCAGGGCAGTTTTTCGGTCAGTCTTTTGTGAGTGCATAAGCAGAAGGCAAGCAAAGCCTGTTCCTTCACTAGAGCTGTAGTCTCAGAGAGAACAGCAGACAGACTTTGTAGAGGTCCTGCTGCTCTCCCACGTCTCCATCTGCCATAGCACTGGGGCAGCGTACAAAAATAAGAAACCCTTTTGCACTGTGGTGCATCAAGGGCAGCTCATCTGCCTTGAAACCAAATGATTTAAACACCGTTGAGCATTATGACTCATGCCTGATTTGGCAAGATTCAGGTGACAAATTTCTAGTGCCTTTGTCAAAGATGGCTACGTTCAGCTCTGTTGTCTCTCTCCAAGTAGCTGAGAGACTGTTCTGGTTCACAGGACAAGCTTGTCACAAGTGCAGAGATCAAGCAAGGCAGTCATTTTAAGCTCTGTATGACTGTTACCTACCTTCCCAAAGCTTCCTTTCCCCAGCACTTTGTGGAAGACAAAGCTGTCGATGTTGAATTTTCTCCTACTTGCGATCCGTGACGCAGTCCTGGCTGTGCTTCCCTCCCAGAGTTTATCGTACTCACTGCTATCTGCTAATGGAAGGAGGGAGCTGAAAGTGCAGTATATGCAGAAATTGTGTGACTCAGATCCCCCACTGAGAATTAAGCCCTGACATGTTATTTCAGTGCATCTGTTGCTGGAACGCCAGCAAATCTAAACACAAGGGGCAGCTCCTGTTGTTTGTCATGAAGTTTAAATTATTCCAATGTACTTAACAGTGTTGGATTTCAGTTCAATCTGAGATTGTTTATGATGCTGGATTTAAACAATACTTAGGCATTCAAAAAATTAAAGGCCGTAACTTTCCCCTGGGAGATATAGAGCCTATTTGGGAGAAGAGGACACATTACAAAGGCTGCTTGTAAACACACTGGCTTTTGTCTGTTAGCAGGCCCAGCTAGTCCCTCAACCTAAGGCCATAAAAAGTTCTGATTGATGCACAGTGCTGGCTAAGAAGTGTGATCGTTCAGGTTAGTCATGGTCCTGTGCTAAAGTTAATAGCTGTACTTCTTTTCCTCCTCTGCATAGATCTGCTGGATCACTGACAAGATGCCAAGGTTACTATATGTGTCCCACGAGCTGTCCAGCAACTGTGATAAGCTAGGAAAGAATCATTATAGCTGCAATCTGACTGAAACTAAACCACCTTTGCAAGTGGGGATTCTTTTTCTCTCCTCTGGCAAATCAGAGCACATATGGATATTACCAAATTAATTTTCTTCCTGGGCATTTCAACAGAATTAGTTCAATGTCTGGATGAAAATATAAAATCCTACACCACCAATGGTGATTTCCATCCAGTAAAAAGTTACTTCTGCTGTTGCATTTATTCTTGCATCAGTGATCATTTCAGAAGACTTGAGCAATGCTATTCCTTTGGCAGTAGCAAAAGGAATCCAAACCCTTATTCTGAACGTGTAGAGACAAGATTCCAGATACCACTTAAAACTGTTTCAGCTATTCCCTTTTGGCTGCCTACATCCTAAAACAGATACCACTTGTCATCCGTTTCCAATGGTTTGTGATCAAACTGCGATAATGAACAATGAGTGAGGTTTCAGTTACAGAAGGGAGGGAAGGGTTCTGCAAGGTGCTGGTTTAGCCAGGTACCATGCCCAGTTCCAGTGGGGACTGGCAGTGTGGCAAGCCTCTAACAGGAAGGTGAGGACCTTCATGGAGCCAGAACTACAGGTATTTGTCCAAAGTGATTTCAGTATTTTGTGTGGCTGGGAGAAGGTAAAAAGTGAGCTGTTTTTTTGTTTGGTTTTGCTTTTTTTAAACAGTGCTTACTCTAAAAAAAAAAACACAAAAAAACACAAACCCACAACTATCTAATGTAGGACAAGGAGGAGTAACTACCTAAATTGTTGTGGAGGCTGGTAGGTAAATGGCTAAATTACAGCACTGTAGTTTTTCTCACCTGTTTTATCTCCTCCTGGAGTTCTAGGTTTCTTATCAAAATCTTGATAAATACCAACGCTTTCTACAGATCCAGAATCAGACCTTCGTGTAGATTTCTGAGGAGGAAAGGAACATCTGAAACTCTGCTTGCACCATTACTTTAGAAATACTTACAACAATAGCTGTTATGTGTAACATGATGGCAGTAAGCACTTTTAACAATTATTAACTCCTAGGACACATCTTTTCTCAAGAAGTTTGGTTTATAAACTACTGATAGCCACGTTCTTTACAGCTTCACATCAGCCAATTGCTTTACTTCCTTCACTTCAAGAAAAGAAGTTACTGAAATTCTTGCATGGTCTGTGGTGTTCATAGCAAACTTAGTAAAAGTTTAAATTCTTCCCATTGTGGGTTAAAATAAATTATGGGGAAATGTCCTCTTGGGTCTATGTTCACTGAACTAGGAGGTGGGAATCACTGACATGAAGTCACATCTCTGTGTGACATTGGTCTTTAGCACAGATTTTAATGTATAGAAGACCCTCAAGATAAATTTTTAGCAATGAAAAATAAGGCTTGTCTTTGATGTGAAACAGCTGCTGCAACAGCTCTCACTGATATCAAAGTAAATGTTCTATGGATGCTTAGGAACACAGCTCAGAGGAAATGCTGTTGTGATATATTTTCCTGGTTTACTTCAGAGCTTCCATCTGAATCTTTTATTTGCAAGGCAGAAGCTGTCCACAAGAGACAGTCATGCTGCAGCAGGAGACGAACAATGCAGATAAATCTGGCCCTGAGTTTAATTCCAGAGGAGATTTCTATGTGTATATATATATATCTCAGCTGAATAAAAATTGAGAATATCTGCTATATTTCTCCTTTCTTATTTAACACTCAAGTAAAATTCTAAATTTGAAGCATAGAAAAACAGGTGTCAGCATTATGATACCACTGTTAAGTGATTAGAGAATAAATTTAGCACTATAGAAGAACAGAGTTTGATTTCAGGAAACTACCCAGCTTTTTAAAACTTCTTTTGTTCGGTGGGAGTTCTCCCCTCCACCAAATTCAGATTCAGGCTAGTGACATCTTAGTTTCTTTATGGGCCAAATTAAAGACAAAGCTGTCTGTATTTCCTCTATTCCAGACTCAGTTCCCCACAGAAGTGATACAGAAAAGATGAAGTAGAACTCCTGAAATGCTTGCAAAACAACTACTTAACCTGACAAATGGCAATAAAACATACCTGGCTAACTTGATTTAAAGCTTCAGCTAGCAACTTCTGGTTTATTCCACATAAATTTGCCACCTTCTTCTGGCATTTGTGGTGCACATTCATCCCACATTCTGTAAGAAACATAAAGGAGAGTTACAGAAACATCAGGAAAATACAACCTGACATTACAACCAAAGGCTGTGTGTCTGTGTGCACTTCAGAACCCCATGGTAAGACCAGACTGCACATGGATCTGTTATTGTTAATAGAACTGCAGTTTAAATCTTTAATTCAATGAAAGCTACAGAAATTCTTCAAAAGCAAAAAAAGCCTCCAGCATTTTATTCTCAAAATCTGTAACAATGAAAGTAAGTAACTTGCCTTTTGGAGGAAGAGTTATAAAAATGGTACTTAAAGAAAACACTTTTAGGGACTGCCTTGAGTCAGATTCATCAAATCTTAGCTACTCCCAAAGCAGCAGTTTTGATTATACTCAAGATTACTCCTCTGCAGCACATTTTCTGACTGCATTAGAAGCTCACCTTGGTTGAGCTGCCACATGAGCCTAGTGCCTATTTGTCTTGTCTCTCTCTATTACAAAAGCTTTTTCAGCTGTGCCTAGATGAGATGAATCCCACTCTATATAGAAGTGCACACTGTGTAGCAACAGCTAATCTCTAGTGGTGGGTGGAACACCTGAAAAGCATTGAGAGGTCTCAGCTGCCTTTTCTCCACCCCTGTACCTTCACATTTGAGTCCTTGTTTGACCAGCCCCCAGAGCAGGCTGCCGCAGTGGTCACAGAAGGTAGGGCTCATGTAGTTGTAAACTTTGAAGCGGTGAGGCATGTCAATGTTGAAACGTTCCTTCTGAAACTGAGGACAGAGTGGGGGGGTGAGGCCTATCCAAAATAGGAACGGCTTCCTGCAGGTTACAAAGCTACAGCAATTTCTACCGTGAATAGCTCAGCTTTAACAGCCCCCAGGGAAAATCTGACCCACCCTCTTGCAGGACTCTTAACTGTTTCCTTGAGAGTTTCATCCACTACGCACATACATAATTGTCAAGAGAAGACAGCAACTTAGGTTGTACAGCCAAGCACCTCCCAGATGGACTGAGCTATTTCTACACAAGCTTTGTTAGCTCAGGGTGTTCAATTACATATCTACACTCTAAATAAACAAGGACTTCCAGCTCTTACCATTGTGTCCCTGCTGTTGGCCGCAGTACCAGTACACCTCCCAATGATCTTATCGATACATTTCTTATGAATAGCAGCATTGCATTCTTCAGGACATACACAAGAAAAAAAGGAAGGATTCCTTCAGACAACAAATACCTGGGATGAGGTGTTTGCATTTGATAATGTGAAAACAACACTCCTCTCCCTCATACTCTACACCAAAGCCCTTCTTTTCTATCTATGTGGTTATCTTGTTAAGCTGATCCCCCCCATTTTCTTTTACCTTACACTCTAATTCTAAACCAGATCTACCTAATAGAGGCAATGCCACCAGCATCTGCTACCAGGACAGTAATATGCTTTTGAGTTTTTACCCTTTGGTATCTCCTTAACTGTTTAGAGTAATGCACAGAGACCTATGCCAAGTCAAAAGTTTCTGCTCAGCTGCAGAAACCCTCAACAGCTGCAATTCTTTTTGGAAAGAGGTGTCATAAGTAAGTACAACTTTTAAACAGCACTACACACGAAAAGAATAGCTGAGCCAAGATCTTGATACTAAAAGCTCAGGCAGGAATCATAATTAGACACTCTTAGGTAATTGTGTAAAACAAATGTTTAACATCCACTGCTACCTGTGCTGATGATGCCCTGTGTCAGGTGTATTTACAGATACCATTAGATCTACAGATTCATGTGCAAAGTAGTGCAAGAAAAAGAGGTGAAAACTATCAACTTACGTCTACATTTGTATCCTTGCTTGTTGAGTCCCCTGGAAAACAAATTAAAAGGAGGAAATGAAAAAATACACATTTGCTGGAATAAAAGAGGTGTGTGTGTGGGGGGTTATTTCTACCATGTCAACCAACCCATCTTTTGTCGATAGGAATATTTGTTCCAATTCATAAACTGCTCTAAATTCTGCTATTCAGAACCCTGGGTTAGGAAAGCACGACTCAGAAGATAAGGTGGTGTGTTTTGATAGATCAGCAAATTCAGAGGGAAACCCAGAGAATACAAAGCTTCCATCCTCCTCATCTGATTTGATACAAAGTGCCCTTACTGTGAAAGGGATCCAGATTCTTACCCTATTGGGGTTTTCACTCTCTTACCAGCCACTTCACATCTCCAAGTCTGAGCACGCTTTTCTCAGACCTACCCAGCTCATTCTCTCATGAAACAGCTGCTGTTGACTCTGGGCCAGATCTTACTTGATAATGACAGAATATTTTGCCAGTTATTTTAGCGGCAAAAACATTCAGGTTCCTTTTTCAAATGTGAAAGAGACAAAGTACTACAACGCTTTTCAGTAAATCTGTAACATCTATTTCCCAGCACACACAAATTTAGTCGGCATGTTTTATCTCAGTGGATCTGATTTTGCAGTTACATGGCCTTTGGGGGTGATGGAAGCTTAGTGTTTCCTTCTTACCATACAAAGTCCTTGCAGACAGAACAAAACGTAGGCTGTCCAAAGAAGGTAGCAATGAATTCATGATTTTTGATGTAGTGGATTTTAGCTTGCTTGATCGCTCCTCTCCTGTTTATAGTCACTATCCCCTCATTTTCCCGCATTGACTGTTTGCAATCTAAAGGGAGAGACAAGAAGACATACATTTAATACTTTAAGGTATTAGGAAAAAAAACGTTTGCTTCTCCAAAAAGTTCAGTTTGTTATCCCATTTTAGACTCGTGTTTCTATCTGTTTTACACCTGCATGCAGCAGACTTTCAGTCCAGCAAGGGTGGACCACACGTACACACTACTTTGTAAGGTGTCTCTCTGTCCTTGTTTGCAAGCACTTCCCTCTCCTGCTCATTTGGATGAAGACTTCAGAAAATGAGCTGAGAGGAAGAAGCAGGATGGAATGCAGTCTTGTTGGAGAAACAACGACCACAGCTGTTACCTTAAAAAAAATATACCAGCTCCTATATATTAAGTGATTTATGTGCAGGAAAAATAAATGTTTTATTGGAAACAGGGAAGTCCTCCTCAACAGACTCGTTTTTCATGCTGCTGTTCCACATGCCCTCCTGAACCAGGACCACAGCAGAAGCGCCTGTGAAGTGCTGCAGGATCTTGAGTCACCACTGGAACATACTATCCTCAGATGGGTGTCTTTCAGCCTCCAGGATCATTAAGCAGTTAGGACTAACGGCACTTTTCAGTTAGACCTTTCCTTTACATTATCTCACAACACTGCTGCTATGTGTCAGCATGTCTCAGTCCTGCATTGCTCTCCTAGCCCCATGGGCTTACAGTACATAGTACTATAGAATACTAAATAATTACACAGAAATTACTTAGGGTATTAGCCAAGAAATAAAGTTGGTTCATACAGGTCCTTCATCACAGGTTACAGTTATTTCTACTTATTCCAAAGAAAGCTTCTGAGTTTCTCTTCCAAAAATGAGTAGTGTGTCTCTCAGACTTTGTCACAACACAGACTATAGGTCTTAGCTATACATTTGGAAAATAATAGGACTTTATAACAGAGGTATCCCCATGAAGGCACATCAGGGGAGGTGAGGTAGCTGGTAATTTAACCCTAGGACATGCTACTCGTCAATAGAGAAGAGCTGCTGAGCGACAGTCCCATCCAGCAGGGAAGGACAAAGGCTTGAATCAGCAATAAGGAGCTGGATCAGCTGCTAAGCACATCATCTCTGGCCAGCAGCTCCAAGGTCCCCATCTGTGGATGTGGCCCACAGGTTGAAGTGCTACAAATCTCGGAGCAGTATGAGATTGCCTTTTCCAGGGTGGGAGTTTCCACAACAGAGTGAGGAAAAAGTCGGAAGAGCATTTTCCCATTGTCAATGCAACAGTTTCTCACTTGCTCCATTGCATTGCTGCCTTTTAGCAGTATCAGTGGGAGCTTTGCTGATAGAAACAGAGTTGTTTTCTTTGCCAAGTCACACAAGCTGCAGTGTCTGAGCTTACCACAAAGGTACCCAGGGGTTCTGCTTTTCTTCTTGCAAGCTGTGCTCGGGTTTTATCACTGCATTAGCTGGCTACCACCCCTGCTACCAACAGACCATTGAATCTGGAATACAATCTATCATTTGATACCAATTTGGGCATCCCGAGCTAATTTATCGGTTGCAGTTGAGAGCAGCCAGACAGCAGCAGCATGTGAGGTCTTAGCAAAGAAAGGACAACGTCAGCTCAGAGATTAAGGAAAGAGTTGGCACATTAGTGGAGAGAAAGATCAAAAGAGGTGCCCAGGTTTTGGCACTAGGTATTAATGCACTTTTCTGAGAAGCTGTACATCTGGTTCAGAGAAAAGTCTGCCCTGCCTCACCCTGAAAAAGCTCCCAACATGCACCATGACACCCTGGCACGACATACACCACTGCTACCTCTTCCCCTCCAGGAACAGGATTTGTTCTGGCTGTTCATGCTACGGAGAGTTCACCCAACAAAAGCTCCCATCAGCCGCTGCACACTTCTGCTTGTCCAAGTCTGTAAACAGCACTATCACTGTTTAATCCTAATGAGCAAATACAAGGACCTCACCCACTGGTCCCCAAATGCTGCAAGGAAGCCAGGCACTGAAATACATACAAACCCAGCATTGTTGGAAGTCAGCAATACTTCATACTGTTTGCTGTATGAGAATAGTGTCTTTATAATGGTGACTTAATCGGTAAGAACAACAAAGCAGAGAAAGGTATGTGGGTTTATAGCTTTATAGCCTGTGTTCTGAGGAGATAACCTGTGACGGAGCAGATTGAGGGACAACAGCTTCCCTGAAGTCTGTAAAGCAGACAAACCAAGTTGTTAGTGACGTACAGCAGCATCCACTAAGTGAAGAGGACACAACTTCTCATCCTGTAAGTCTTAGAGTAATTTAGTACTGCTGACACCATGTGACAAAGACTGACAAACTTGATCAGGATATGGGAAACTGGTGTTTCCTTCGCTTCTAGAGCACTGATAGCAACCTTGAGAGAAATATGCGAGCCTAGCATCTATTTTTTTGAGAGGGTAAGTAATAAAAGTAGTCAGTTTGTGCAAAGAAAGAAAACAGAAACCATCCACTTTCTTTAACTGTCCTGCAGTGGTGATGAAACCTTGAGCAGAGCAGAACTTCAAAATGCACGTATGAGAACGCAGTCCTCACAACCAGCTGCCTTAGTAAATGCCTTTGCCAAACCCAACCAACACATGAAAGTATAGCTGCAAACATTTTTGTATGCCTCAGAAGCAGCTGAGAGGTTTGGACAGCAGCTTGTAAGTCAAGGGCTGCTGAAACTGAGGTGGCTCTGAAATGATGGTGCAGCTCATTTTGATGGGTGTGCTTAACGAGTTAGCTTCACTCTGCAAATTAATTACCTTGAAGGTGTGTTGCTCCAGAAGCATTTTGTGAAGATCAGTCTGCCATGGACCCAACTGGGCACGAAAGGCTTTATTTCAAATATGCAGAGAGAATTAACAGTTGCAAGGAAGTCACTTTCCCAACAACTGCTTGGATGCAGGGTGGAGATGAGGGAAGGAAGAAACACAAAGGAAAGCCTTTGCTTCCCCCTTCAGCTGAGCCAGGATACCCACAGACAAAACAACACATGTCCTGGGGCGAGCACACAGACAGGAACAGTCATGCACAAACCAGCTGAATCAGCAACTAGAATCCAGGTGACCTCTGTGGCCTGGACCTGAATTTAATCATTTTGGACCCAGCACACACCATTAAACTTAATCTATTTCCTGTATTGAGAGACGTGGTTAATATTTATCACTGACACACCATCCATATATTTCAAAGTCTCTTCCCAAAACCTGCAGCTGAGGTGACAAAAGCACTCAGAACTCTTCTGTCCCATATATTCATCAAACAATTAAGCACAACCGTGAATGGGCAGAGCAGCTCTCCAGAAATGCTGCAAACACACCCTGCATGCACTACCCTGTACACACCAATCTCGGCACCAGACCTTCTGAGTATTGCACAGTCCTCACAGCCACTCACACAACACATGACCCACAGGCTGGAAAACATTAGCTAAAACAGTATTGCTAGAACACAGGAACTGAAATAAACCTCAAGGTAGGATGTCCAATTGTCTCAAGTGAACCTCAAAAGTTGAGGGGCAGAAGAAAACAACCTCCAGAATAACCTGACCAGATCTTTTAGAAGAAGGAATAGAAAAAACATGTACCACCTTCAGAGTTTATTTTTCATTTTAGCTTGCTCACTTCCCGTTTGTGCTTGTGAACAGAGGAAAGATAACAGTGCTACTGTCAGAAACCAACAACAGGGACTTCAAACAAGGGTAGGCAAAACGTTTTCTGAGCTAACTGGCTGCTCAAGCTGAGATTTGCCTGAAACTTTATCATAAATTACAAGACCCACTAACGTTTCTGTTCAGTGTCCCCTTTTGCTGTTCTTGCTTTGTTTAAAAGTTAAGTGCACCTTCAGGTCAAGAAAAATATTAATCTCTCAGAGCAATCATTAAAAGGAAGGCTAATTCCTCACAAAGGAGACTTCTGGTATGAACTGCCTCAGAGGAATACTGCTCTTTAACCTGGTCCTGCAAAGGATTGCTTTACAGTTGACATGTACGAACTCCACCATTTACAGAAATCTAAGTTTCCCAAAAACCTACATTTCTGTGACATGAATTTGCTATTTTAAACCATTTTGGGTTCTGTGATTCTCACATTTCATTTACAGAGTGTTAATACTGCCAGGTAGTTCCTTCTTCCTTTTTTGATTTTTCTAGCCCATGTCCTCTGTTTTCAGTACTTGCAGATGTTACACTGCTGACAATTTAAGTAGCAACACCAATAATTTGCTACTGTAGAAGCCAGTATTGCTCTCACAGCTGGCACAATCTCCTACAACTTCCCTCTGCCCCAAGCATTTACAGTACAAGCCTCAGCACACATTGTGTCACGAGCTCTTGATGAAGTGTGTGCTGCTGCTGTAAAAAAGCCTCAGCTATGGCATGCTCTGTTCTGCACAGAGACTGGGACACCTGTGGGTGTTGATTTCTTGCCTGCTCCTCTGAATAAATGAATGAAGTTCTGCCTGGGCAACTGCCAGCAGCCTCTCCTGTGCTGACACTCAGCAGAGCAGTGCAGTGGATGGCTCTGCAGCTACTTCCAGCTGGTCTCTACTGAACCAGTCTTCATAGGCAGCAATGAACTCAAGGATCTCTTAGAAAAAAGTGCTAAAACAAACTGCCAGAGCTGTAACAAGTCCTGCCTTTCAGTCCAGAAGAAACAAATCCCACCTCGACACTCCAGCCTTTGTAGCTCTCTCAGCATCTGCAGAGCAGCTCTGCTAACCCAGCCTGTGCTCAGCCATCCAGAGTACTGTTTTCTTAAGTTTTGAGAAGTGTTTTGGTTAACACTCCTGTAGGTATCTGATAGCTTATTCCTTGTTTCTCTGGAATGAACTAACTGGAAAACAGGCTTTCTCCTCTTTCTTTTTTAAATTACAAAGGCAGAGTACACCAAACCTGTAAAAATACAGCTTCTAAGTCACACTTCTTGCGAGCATATAAAGATACTGCATTTTCTACACAAGCTGTTAGCTACCTTACCAACCAAATACACTGCCAGCTTTCTGCTTAGGGACTTACTGCATCTGGAGATGGTTGACTTTCTTATAGAAAACTGAGCTGGGAAACGCTTTTGTTAAATCCCTGCAATCACACTTCTAGATGTAGATTAAAGCAGATTCTAGGTACAACTATCACATCTGTCAAATTTCTAGAAACAGGATTTCCCTAGTTAAATGATTAAATCATCATTGTACATGGAGAAGTTGGTATAAGGCACAGGTCTAGATTTTCACTCATTATTATTATTTACTAATACTGTGACAATCCTTTCTGTAGAGAATCTGGCTTCAAATCTTAATTTAGACCCATACAACATACTGACTGTCACAGAAAATCTGTTATTTACCCTACTGTTTTTCACAGATGCCTCAGAGAAAGTCTAAAATCTCACGCTTCCCCTACACTCAAAACAACACACAGAGAAAAACCTGCTCAAAATACATGCAGCTTTCAGGTTCAAGTTCCTGTCCCAGAAGACAGCCACTTGAGACATTGAAAGTTCACATGCAGATTACTCACCTTCTGATACAGCTAACAGCATTTTAAGGGAAGAATTCAGTAACTCTTTTTCCAGGAAGCTGAAGCCCACAAAGCAGCAATCTGGAATTCAAAACCAAGGCCCAAACATACTTCCAAAGCTGCTAACACAGCTCAAGATACCCAGCAGTACCGTGAGCCACCCCTGTGATCCTGGGTTTTCTTACTGGGTAAGGTCATTAACTACACTTGAATAAACAAAGATCAAGCAAAGCATTAAACTTATTGCAACTCCCACCTATTAAAACTAAAGCTGCTTTACAGAACTATAACCTAGTTTCAATACTACAATGAGAGGAGGGGCAGAAAGAAAACAGTATTCCAAAGTGAAAATGGGGATCAACACTCTGTTCTCGTGTTTCACACAGCAGAAGGAAAACTTTTAATTCCCAGCACAAGCTTATTTTCCAATCACAGGACAGAAAACAAAAAAATTCTTTGACAGCTCTAAGCCAGGGCCCTCCAGCCCTGGTTTTCCAGAGTCTAGAAAGAAAAACCCCTTTGAGACTGGGAAGACATTTCATATATAGTCCTAACTTAACTGCCCAGGCCTCAGTCTGCAAAAAGACTACACAAATGGAATGCTGCAGTGCAGCCTACCACGGAGAAAATGTTAATATGAGTTCATTCCATAATGGAGCAGTAACATACTTGCTTGTCAATACTGCTGCCTACCATCAAAGAAGAGAAAAGCAGTTTTCTCTAAAAGGTGGCAGAACGTCTGGTGCCTGGAAGGGCTGAAGAGCAACAGCTTTAGTTTGCCAAACAAGCCAAAGAAAGGATTATTCACTTTTGCAAAACGCTTGGAGATGTTCAAACACACGGTAGCACCTATAACTCAAGAGACACTAGTGGTAGCAATATCTTCAGGTACACCTGTGAACAACTGAAATACCAGTTCATAGCAAGCCTTTTTTACTATTTTTAGAAACACAGCTACCTGTATGGGAAGGTGTGTCAGAGGGAAGACAAAATGGTATGTGCGTGGGAAGGAATGTGAACTGTCTCTGAGCTTTCAACTGTTAACTCAAGGTTTTAACAACGTGAAGAATGGGAGCTAATACAAGCATCCTTGTAACACACCAACATCTCTGCTGTAACTCTGCTGACTGTTCATTTTGCTAGAGAAAACATTTACAGCAGTGCAACGGTGGGCCCAAACTTATTCAGTGTTTGCCTGTTTTGCAATACACAGGTAGTGGCACGAGGGAGGTCTGTAATTCTGAGGATTGGCATATTAAGATGTGAACACTGCAAATACCACTCTGAGTGACCTTCCTTCACAAAGGGTAGATGAATAAATGTCTTGAATGGTAATTTCCACTGCTTCCATGGTTTGGTTACCAAAAAGCTATTGGTGAGTAATTTTCTATACAGCAGAAGGTAAATAGGAAGTTGTTGTCAAGTGGGAGGTCTAACAAGAGCATTCATGTGTGAATCCTAACCTGCCAAATAAGTTGCACGACTTCTGTTTGATATTTAGCTTTCATCCACTACCATCTGCAATCCCTACTAAACACAGTGAAAAGAACTGCAAGAACATTTCATCTGTTTTAAAAATTATTGAGATCAATCACTAAGTACAAATATTTGAGGACTTAAGAGCATACCATTATATTAGCTCCCAACTAACAGCAAAAAAACCCACCCAATTTATGGAAGATTTTAATTCAGGCTGTCTCTACTGTCCCTCATGTCTATGTCAGAGGAGGAAACATGCTTCAGCCTCACAAAATGAGCAGCTGACAATACTGAAGCCGGTTTTGAACAGATTTGGTTGAGAAACTTAAGTTCACTTGGCAAAGGGATTTCTGTGTCTCATTAAACAGAGTCTCACGATAGCACTGCCCTGTGAAACTGCCTTGCACACAGAAGCCACAACAAAGACCAAGATAAAGGTTTCCTAATACAATGGCTCACAACACTTTGAATGCCAACCATAATGTTACTAGTGCATAAACAGAGTTTCTGATCTTCAGAGAAATGCTTTTCCTTACAGGCTCTTCAGAGTCACACAGTTCTTTGAAATTCTGCTTTAAAGAGTTCAATTTTCATTCAGGAGACAAAAATAATGAGCATATAGACTATTTTTTTTTTCCTTTACTAAGATAAAATGTCAGCTCTGAAATGTCAGGTACTACATGTGACATTCTATCTTTAGGAGCTTCTCTAGTAACTGCTACACAGATTGCACATATGGTACAAAAATGCATGGCACCTTCACAATTAACGTGCTGTAGGAGAGCAAAACTGCGTTCCCGCTACATATCTGAGGGGAAAAAGAAAACCCTCATCAGTGCTCTAACACTTACTGCTTAACCCTTTCCAGTTATAACTCACAAACATACAGTATTACACCATGTAAGGCTAATACAGCCATAGGCAGACCAATCCAACTCCCAGGAAATAATGGTTTTGTGACTTCTAGTATGGGGAAATTTCAATCACTAGGCTAAGCAACCTGTGATGTTTACATAATTTCCCTCAGGAAGGAATTCCAAAGAAATGGAAATCCTTGCCAGAATAGTTGGGTTTATTAATGGATTTAAAAGCTTCCCTTCTTGTAATCAACTATCTTCTCTCACCTCCTCCTCTCTTCTCCAAATAGGGTGTGTAGATTTCTGACATATCCAGGTTGTTCACTTTCTAAACTGCTAGGGCAGAGCATCGACTAGACTTGCATTTGAACACTTAACCCTTCACTCATTGCTGCAATGGGTTTCTGTCATTAGTGACTGACTTGTGAATACCAGGACACTCAGACACAGTTCTAGCCAGAAAAACTTTCCCATATAATCTGGAAGAAGAAATTTAACTTCGCAACTAAAAAGAAACTCACAGTATCTTTTCTATCTCATCAAAACACAAAGACAGACACACTGAAGACTTAAAAGCAGGATAAATGGAACAAGGACAGGGCACAAAGGCATTTAGAAATGAACAAATGCAGCCATGACTTCACATAACAATCCCCCTCTTACAAAACAAAGGAATATACCCAGACAACTCTATGCAGTACACCATGTGCCTTTGGTTATTTTGGGCTGAGTTTTTTGTTTGTTTGCTTTGTGAGGAGTTTTGTGTGTTTGGGCTGTTTTGTGAGCTACATCTTGTGTTCTACAAAACACAATAAAAATGTGAAAAAAAAAATCTTTACATTTGCATAGCTGACTGAAAAGAAAGAGCTGACATTACCTGAATCTTCCAAAAAATACTGCACAGCCATCAGCACCTTCCCTTGAGGCTGCAGGTCAAGCTATGGAAAGAAAGATACCGGTGGTGAAGTATGCAGCTGACTGAAACTCTTAGGAATTTAAACAGCTTATTCCAGGGAATCAAACCATAGTATTCAATAACTGCTAGATTACAATCCTCTTCTGTATCTCACTGCTGCAGCTGAACCAGAGGCTTTTATTCTACTGCTTTTACTAGCATTTCTTTGATGTTTACTCAAAAGCTCAACACAAAGTTCGCGTTGTTGTTGCATGTTCCTTTCCTGTTTCTGCAAAGAAGTTTCTTGGCTTCTGTTTTTACTATTAGTAAACTTCATGTAGCCAGGAACCTAGGCTTAAAAGCAAAAAGTCTATACAATCCTTTCTATGTTTATTGAGAGTACAAAACACAGAGGTATCAAATCCTCTTGCTTGTAATCAGAAAAAGAGTGGTATCATCAAAATCAGCTGGTGGCCGGTTCCTGGTGCTCAGTGCTGGACCAGTTCTCTCTAATGTCTTTATCAGTCACCTGGATGAGAGGATAATGTGCACCTTTAGTAAGTCTGCAGACTACACTAAATTAGGTGGGAGTGCTGATCTGCTTGAGGCTGGGAAGGCTCCACAGAGCGACCTGGACAGGGTGGATCAATGGACTGAGGTCAACTGTATGAGGTTTAACAAAACAAAGCACCGGGTCCTGCACTTGGGTCACAAACACCACATTCAATGCCACAGGCCTGAGGCACAGTGGCTGGCAAGCTGCCTAGCAGAGAAAGACCTGAGGGTGTTGATCGACAGACAGCTGAAAACGAGTCAGCCCAGGTGGCCAGGAAGTCCAACAGCATCCTGGCCTGTGTCAGGAACAGTGTGACAGGCAGGACCAGGGAAGTGATCATGTCCCTGTGCCAGACACTGGTGAGACTACACCTCAAGTATCATGTTCAGTTTTGCAGGCTTCACTGCAGGAAAGACACTGAGGTCCCAGAGAGGGGCACCAAAGCTGGTGAACAAGTGTAGTGTGAAGAACAAATCTTATAAGAAGCAGCTGAGGGAACTGGGGTTGTTTACCCTGGAAAAAAAGAAGCTCAGGGGAGACCTTCTCACTCTACAATTCCCTGAAAGGAGGTTGGAGCAAGATGGCTGTCAGTGTCTTCTTCTCACAAGTAGCAAGTGACAGAGCAAGAGTAAACAGCCTCAAATTGCACCAGGGGAGGTTTAAGTTAGGAGGAAAAAATTCTTACCCAAAAAATATTATTGTGCCCTGACACAGGCTGCCCAGGGAAGTGTTTGAATTGTCATGCTCAGAGGTAGTTAAAAGATGTGTAGACATGTGCTTAGGAACACAGTAGTGTTAGGCTAATAGTTGGATTAGCTGATCTTAAAGGTCTTTTCCAGCCTAAATGATTTTATGATTGTATGATTCTGTAACAAAAATGAGTATTAAAGAATCCCCACTAGAGCAGCATCAAACCAGCTAACATTTATTGTGAAAATAAATAACATTAGAATTTCTACGTGGAAATGCCTTGGAATAAGCTTCACCTTTTGTCTTTTCTCTGGATGAATTACAATGATCAGATCCAACTAAAACATCTGCTGTTTGCTACAAAAACTGCTAGGCTTTATAACAGAGGCCCTCAGTGTGACATAGGTCATAATTTCAAACACTGATGCCATGGACTTTAGCAGATAACGTACAAGGTTAGAGAAACTGACAATAAAAACCATGCTGCTAAAGTCATGCACCCTGCCACAGATGCTAAAGGGATCAAGCACTCACCATTCAAGAGTATAAGTTTGGAAAAAAAAATAAAAAAAATCAGGTCATCAAGTTTAAGGAATTCATCTCCTTCCTTACCCAGAATTCTGCTTTGCCATTGCCCTTCTTGCAGCGCTCTGCCAGGACCGACACACCTACAGTCACTTCAGATAACGGCTCTTCTGCTGCTTTCATCAGAACTATCTGAATCACTCGTCCTTCGTAAATGTGAGCATCAAAGGTTGACTTCCATTCTGGATACATGGTAGGTTTCCTCTGAACTAGGGTCTTTCCTCTCTCTGAAAGCCACAAAAAAAGAGAGCAAAAGGGACCAAAGCTGTCAAACCAAATAAAGTAAAGCTAGTACCTTACAGAACAAAACAAAACAAGGAACCCTTGGACTGAAACCTAAAGCAGATTTACTACCTCTTGTACTTTGGTTGGGGCAAAGTCTAAAAACTTAGTTCAAACACGGGTTGGAAGGCAGAACTCATTCTGACAAATAGGACATGCAACAGCAATGAAGATGTTAACATGCAGCCAGAAAGACCAGGAAAGACAACTCCCATTCTGGAGTTCGAAAGCTGGTTTAGTCAGTCACAATTTGACAGAGAATATTTGCATGGCTCCTTTCTGGTATAAGTCCACATTGTGCTGTCTGAGTATAGTAAATACCTGCCACTATATAAGACAAATGAAGATACATCTTATGCTGACCCAGTTGAAATCTAAACTGGTGACTGAGATTAAAGGCTCCATATTTCATTAATCTACTTCCAAGTAAACCAAACATTTAACTTCTTTTCACTCTCTTTAGCACTGTGCTTTTTATCACAATCACTGCTTTTTAAAGGATACTGCAAGGCCTTATCTGCCCTCTCTGGCACATGAAGACCTTGTGCATACAGTTGAAGAATACGGGAAAACCTGAAAGGACTTAAAAAAAACCCCATATTTTCTTTTGTAACATTTGCCTAGCCTCCCATATGAACATCTCCACAGAATCCTTCCTTAAGAGTTTTATAGTGCTTTGCTGATCTTAATGGATGGAATTTTTTTCCCTAATGCACAGCTTCAAGTCTACCAGTTAAGCTATTTTTTCCCTGTCCTTACCTCAGGCACTAAAAAAACAACTGGTGATTGCATAATCTAGAATAAGCTTTAGCACATTTCTGAGTCTTTTAGCAGTCCCAACAACACACCCAAAATCATTCTTCCTCCTAAGCAACCAAACCCAGCTCTTCACTGTGACTCCAGCCACACAACACTGCCTTCCCTGTTTTTCTCTGTGACTTGCTGCAAAGCAAATCATTCCCACTTTTCCATAGGTAACTGAATGTAATTTAGTACATTCTGCCCAGCTTCTTCTATTTATCAAGATCATTTTCTGCAATAGAAGTGATTCTTGAGTGTCTCTCCAGGTGTGAATGACCAACTTTGTCCGTAAGTGTGTAATCTGTTCTTATGATCTTACAGCATTAGCAAAGCACATTCGACACCTGGACACTTTCTCAGGAAGCTGCAGTGTGGTCTGTCTCCTAAAACCCTCAACTGGCAATACAATTTACACTCACTTTGACACAGGAATAATTAAATACTTATTATTTAAATATCTGCCTGGAATCTGAAGGGAAAGTTTGTGTCCATTCATTAATAGCTTGCTTGATACACTCCCCACTCAATTATGCTGAGCCAACCAAAGGAGAGTAGCAAGTATTGCCCTTGTGCTGCTTTATTAGGGAACGCCTGCCAACAGCAGCATTACAAATTACAGCTGTGATGGGCAGACCTTGCCAAAGGGCATTCTGAAACACTCAGAAATGGCCACCTGAGAACCTCCTCCATTGCAACAAACTTCAGCAATCCTCCTCTTTTTATCTTGAATTTAGAGAACTCTGCGGAAAGAAAAAAACAACAACTCAGATTCTTCGCAGGGCAAACCTACTTCCAGAGCCCCATACCTGCTTTTCTTCAATATGGAGAACTTGGAAAAACTATGCTGAAAATAAATAGGGAAAGCTCAAATAAAACACCATCAGGGGATAATTAGGATAAACAATAAAGGCAAGGGAGAATTAAAACCAGGCTGTCTGCACAGCAACACTAGCCTGTTTGTTTTGGATTGCTAAAGCCAAACCCCTTAATCAAAAAGGCAAGCCTCAGGAGGCATCCTTGGGAATATAAGAAATGGCACCCTTTTGCATCAGGGATTGCAGAAGCATCAACAGTTCCACAAAGAGTATTACCACTCTTCTGTGGATTCTTAGAGAGGGACAGAACGATTTCAGTGTGTTCACAGGACTGTCCCACAATTATTATCTTCTTTGACAAGCTACTATATACCTTTTTACCCAATCTAACACTGAAAGAAGCAGTCTAAATCACTGGCAACAGCCTCCAGCCTGGCCATGCTGCTCTGCAATTAAAATCACGCTAATCGGGCTTTGACACTGCCTGCAAATGAACACTAGAACCTCAGCAAAGAACACCTTTTCAGAACACTGTTCTTGCCCTATTTGTAGTCAGACCTCCTTTGCTTCTCTGTTAACACTACTGGCTTCTAAACAGGTTACATGTTTGCAAATGGTCTCAATGCCTCATCATTAGACAAATGACCTTCTTTGTCCTCTACAATAAGCTTTTCCTCAAGCATTTTTCAGCACACAAATCCAACAAAAGTTATTCCTGTCAAACTGATAACAGGATTTTTCTGATTGCCCCAAGGTTTACTGCACCCTCCTCCCCCATTTTTCAGTATTTCGAAGACAGGCAAGCATAAAGGAGAAATGCTGGGACTATTCTACTGTTCAAGAGAGAGAAATTGGGGAGGCGAAGAAAAGAAAATAAAAGTGAATTTATTTAGACCACTTCCACCTCTCCATGCATTCTGGCAGCTCTAACACCTCCAACACCGTGTCTTAAGAAGTTCTCTTAGTAAGACTACAAAGCTGCTTCACTGGAGCTTAACATGTTTGCTTGATGACATATTCTGAAAGGGGCACCATATTTGTGTTCAAAGGCATTCCTGTGTACTGCAATGTTTTGTGAAGCCCTGCAGTCACTGTGCAGGATTAGACAGGTGTGTTCTAATACAGTATAGCACTTCCCTCTCATCCTGCTTGGCTACAGTGATGTATTCTAGCTAAATGTTACAAGTGATCTTCGAAGACTGAGGGCTTGCCAAACTAGACCTCGCTAGCAAGTAACTCCAAGCAGGTATTTCTGCCAAAATGCCTCAGTTACTGCAACAACAACAAACTACACTTCTCATTAATATTTATTACTCAAGTCTAGGAAATTATTATTTACATTATATCCTATGCTTGAGAGGATGGTTCTCTCAAACCTGCTGCAGTTCAGATCCCTCTCCACAAAGAGATTCCCTGCAGAGATTTTGCAAGCCTCACTGGGAAACAGGAGAGCACAATGTTGTATTGAACATTTGGCAACTTTTGTCATGCAAAATTCACAACTTGCCTTAGCCCAAGAAAAAGTAACACTTCATCTGCTTCACCACATACTTTGTGAATAGCTGTGTGTTGGCAGTAAACCAAGAAACGAGAAAGCTCAGACTTCACCCTCCCAAGTGCTGAGCCCTCTGACCACAAGACAAGGAAGCACTAAGAAAGAAATCTTGTTTAGAGGTGGGGACAGAGACAGAAGTCATTGCTGCATCTCCCAATCTGAAAGAAGAACTCATGGTGAAGTGCTTGGCATGACAAGAACAGCAGGACTCACCACCATTCACAGAGAGGACGGCAGGATTTCCCAAAAACTTATTCACATTCAGAAAAGCGTCACCATTTGTAACCTCACCTGTAGTCAATGCCTCCTTCATCTTGATGGCACAGAAAGGCTGCAGTTGTTCCCCTTGACTCTGCACAGGTCCCAGCTCAAATGAGTTGAAAGATATCCGTAAGAAGGGTGCCATTGTTCACAATGATACACAACCTAAGTGGAAAGAAGCAAATAAAAATCATAGAACTGAAGACCTGGTCTGAGACTTGTAGGAAAACCATACATATGCCTCAGCAGCCATCATAGCTGCTACAATCCATCCTCTAAAGTTTACAGATCTTGAATGTGACTATAAGACCACCAGCCTGAAGTAAAACTAGCATGTACTGAAACAAAACCCATAATGTGTGCAGTCAATGACTCAATCCAAGACGCCCTTTTAACCATACCTTATTAAAAGCAGCAGTTATGCCTTTGAATTAGATCCTGCTCAATTTTTGAACACAGAGACTCAATTAATTAATACAAGTATGTAAGTATCCTTAGCAAATAAGTAGTTCACAAGCTAACAGGCAGTCTGGGGTTCTGGGGCTTTTAACATTTTTTATTTCCTTACACCTGAAATACCATAGAATCATATCATAGAATCAACCTGGTTGGAAGAGACCTTCGAGAACATCCAGTCCAACCTATCACCCAGCCCTATCCAGTCAACTAGACCACGGCACTAAGTGCCTCATCCAGTCTTTTCCTGAACACCTCCTGGGATGGTGACTCCACCACCTCCCTGGGCAGCCCATTCCAATGGCAAAATGAAGGGTAGGCTGGGGAAAAAAGGGAGGGAAAATATTGTTGTCTGTTCCATCTGCTCCTTTCCCAATATTTCTCACAATACAGGGACGGAAAACAAGAAACAGAATTAGTCACCTAAAGCTCACACTGTTTTGTTGTTCTTTAGGTATACTTTGTTTTCTTCTTTTTAATTGCCACACAGCCTCAAGGATTCCCAGACAGAACTCCAGGCACTTCAACAGGTAATCAAATGATAAAAGGAAAACCTTTAGCTTTTATTTTTAAAGATTATCTGAGAAACTACTGAACCTACATACCATTTCTGGACACTGCAGCAAAATCTTCTACAGTAAAAATATATCCTTAAGCACGATCAGGTAATTGCACTGCATACAAGCACATGATCGACATTAACTGCCTGAGGAACTGGTCCATACAGGAGTTTACAGTTAATTTTCTCACTTAGCCAATGAAATCTCCAGGTTTCAGACATTTCTGTAACTGCATTTATTTAAGAGCACATTGTATTTTGCACCCCTACTACGGAAAGCAACATACATTCCAAATATCACCACCAACACAAGCATAACATCACACAATTTCTATTTAAGCATTGCTCTCGGGTGGCAGTGTACTAATTCTATGAAGCACTGCAGAGGTAATGGCGAAAGGTTAGACTCAGTTCCTGCACATATCTGGCAAAGGGAAGCAGCAGAGGTAAAAAAACACTATTGTGTCCCCTGGTTCAAACTAAGTCAGGGATTACACAAAATCAAAGCAGCTGGCATTTCTAAGACAGCAAACTGATGTTTCACTACAGTCTTCCGTCATACTTAAGGGACTGTGAACCAGCTCAGTCAAGCAGCATTAGGGAGAACATTTAAAAAAAAACAAAAAAAAAACCCAGGCTTTTAAATGTAAAGACACCAACCTGAGTAGCAATTAAGCCTCTTAAGGCCCAAACCAGTCAGTTACATAAAAGACTATGAGAGCAGTCTTTGCATGAAGACAGCACATAGGTCTCGACACCATGATGTGCACATCACACAATCTCCCCATGCAGAGACTCTTCTCAATAAATGGAAAATTTTTATGACTCTGACATTTATTGAGGTAGGTTTTATTAGCTGACTGTTTCCCTACTTTCTTTTCTGTAGTTAGACAAAGTTAGAAAGGATGTTTATGATTACTTGGCACCACTGAAGAAGTGAAAACCACAACTGTAATTCTTATTCATGCAGAGGGTCATCTGGGCTTGCAGTAAAGTAACAACCCTCCCACACTAATCCACTGGTTATTGCAGCTTGGAGCATCATGACATGAGACTGGAGACTGAGATGATCTCACAAAGAAAGAAAAATAGACAGCTTTGTAAAAATTAACAAATACCATATGATACCTCAGCGTTCACAAAAGCAATGTAAACACAAACCTCATCAAGAGTTTTAATGAAGAACATGTTTTACCTGCTCAAGATACCTCGTGTTCACTATGTTCAGAAGTACCCTCAATTGACCAGCTGCTTGTCCTGCCAGCATCAGATCATGTGTAGCTATTTCTCAAAATGGATGTAAAAGAAACCAGATTTCATCATCATTCATCTCTGGGGAAACAGCTGTAAGACCTGATTAGGCCATAGGTAGAAACCAGCTGGGTGGGTCATCGTGTAGTTCCCACTGGAAAGTTTATTTGACAGAATCACAGGAATGCAGTATAATTCTGGCTAGAAGGGACAGCCCAGCTAGAAGTCACAATTTCCAGTAAGTCTGGGACTACACTAACAAAAAATTTGGAAAGCACTGACAAAGTTAAACAATTGCACTGATTTCACTCAGGACCATCTGACTCAAGCCAATGCTAGTCCTGAAACAGAATACAAGGCTTGGACATTTACTACTTTAACTCCAAATGAACAGACACATCAGAAGCAGGAATAACGCACTCACAATTTGAACAGCTCCACAGTCTTGCCCATTTCTGATGGCCAAATCATTTGAAGGCCAGTTTTGCTGCCTAATTTTGAACACAGTTACTTTAGTTTCATCATAGCTGGCTGCAGTGCAATTCCAAATGCTCACTCTGAAACACTGCACACAAGCAACTCAGCAATTAGACAAAAGTGCCAGTATCCCAGGATCTCTGACGATGTTCAGTCCAAGGTCACCATGAAGGCCAGAAGATACATTTTTTGCTTTTCCATTTAGCCACAAAGAAACCAAACGAAACCCCTCAAACTCAACAGCTTACTTGCACGTGAACTGCCTGTATCTGCCAAGTTACTCTACACTTCCACAAAAGCAGAGATTTTAAGTGGCATCATGCAAAATCTTGCTATGTATGATAGACTAGAGTGTGACACAGGGAAGTTAAGTGGAAAGGCAAGTTTGGATTCGCTCCTGAGATACATTTGCCAATCCTTGTCTACATTAGACTATTGCAGCGAGACAAGTATTAGCTGTAGTGCTGTAAACAAAAACATACCCCACTAAAACCTGCTTTGGCAGTGAAACTCCGTGAAAGAGATTAATTTTAATTCAACAAAGTGCTGAATGCACTCATCCAAAGTTCTGTCACTTTTGAAAAGCACAAACATTGCAAGCAACACAGGTTTTGTTTTGCTTGCTGCACTTGAGACAAGACTCTCTCCAGTCTCCACGACTTTTTCTGGAAGCAACAGAATAAACATTGAGTTTAGTTTCGAGAGCTGTATCTGTCAAAAACTGAAACTTCTACGAGTTCACAGAGATTTTACAACCTACTCGTCCAGTCTGCATTGCCGCTATAAGGTATTAAAGCCAAACTGCTTTCCCTGAAGAGTGTGATTTTTACCCAAACAAACAAAAAAACCCGAGGAGAAACTACCACAAATCTTAAGTTACAGGTCTAATACCTCCAACAGTCTCAAAGTCATGTGGAATCTGAAAAAGACGCCTGAGAGCAAAATCTTCTACTATGTATGAAGTGCATCATGATGGTAACATTGCTTCAGAGCACACCCTCAGATGCTGTCCAGCACAACACTGGTTTTGTCAAGGATCCTTGATCTGCCCTGCTGCAAGCTAAAGCCACATTCTAGGCCACATGGGGTAGATACTGAAAAATCCACACTAATTTCCATGAAGCTGCAACACTAAGAGCCTTTGAGTATTTCATATGGAAAGGAAAGGAAATCAACCATGTTATTATCAACTGTAATATGCATGGAGTGAGAGGGGAGAGAAAAAAATGGAAACATCTTCACATGATTGCAGTCAACATCTGCTGGATGAACAAATACTCCATTTTCACATGGCTGTAGTTTTAAACAAATCCTCAAAATAAAACTAAATCCTAATATTTCCAGGGAGAATTTTCACAAAATCTGCCTGCATAGAAGTCACATTAAACATCTTTTCTGCAGGGACTAAAGACAAACACTAAATTCTGCAGTTCCTCCCCCTTCAGTGGCACACAGCAGCTATCAGGGACTCAGACTGCAGCTGAAGGCATTACTTGTCAGGGTCTCTTTGCTGCTGTACTTCAGCTAGCTTTGTAATAAACAGCGAGGACAAGCCAACTCTAACACAACCCAGAAACAAGACACAGTTGTGACTTGCACACAAAGTGGGAAGTAACATCAAAGCAGTGGATCATCTGCAGGAAATGCTGACACGGACCAACAACAGAGCACTGAAGAGACAAAAAAGCCTAACCGGCCTGAACAGAGACCAAACTGTTCCAGCACTGACACGGGTCAATATATATCCAAGGGAAGTACAAATGCCAAAACTCCCCTGCTGAATCGAGCCTCTGGTTTCCTTGTAGTAATCTGTTAAATATTTTGCAGAACTAAAACTGCACTGCAGGCCGTGGTGTTTTCATGCTGTCCAACAGAAACACTCTTACTGGAAGGCACAAAATGACTGCCTTCTTCTTAGCTTCTTGCTGATGCTGCTTCCAAGGGCAACCAGATGCCTTAGGGGAGCACCAGCAGCAGCACCACACACAGCCAACTGATTGTTTTCAGGGAGTTTAGGATGAAAAGAGCACCTGTAAAACAGCCCAACCATCTGCAATTTCTGCAGTAATACTACTAAAACAGTGCAGATGCATATAAAAATGTTTTAAAGCAATTACTTAACAGGACTATGAAAAGCAAGAAGGGTGACAAGAAATTTAACACAATGATTCCATTTACTTGCGGTTAAATTTATTGCCAAATGAACTAATTTCTCGTTCAGAATGTTAATATGGCAACTGTATGCACTTAATTCTAGTGTAAATGATGTAGGTTTAAGGATTTGTTTTGTCTTTTTTGAAACAGTACATAAAGAGTGGTTCACAGAGTCCTACAAAGCCAGCTTGGAAAAAACCCTAGTTGCCATTTCCTTCTTTCTCCTCCCACTATTTTCTTTCAGATACTTCTGCTTTTGTTAGGTTGAGGCAAGGCTAGAAACAGAAACAATGACATAATAAAATCTGCCACTGTTATGTTGCAATAGTCTGCAAAAAAATCCATATAGATAAGTCATGTAGCAAGAGAAGTTCCTAAGTTTCACTGCACTTGGCCAGAAGCACAGATAATTCTGAGTTTCCATGACTTATTTTCTGCATGCTGAGCAGTCCCAGAAGTGCCTGAATTTATGGCTGCTGTATAAATTATTATTTCCCCAACACTCTCAAGCACCAAAAAATTACTGATGCTTTCCCTATCATTATGCTGAAAAACCTTTCAAAATATGAGCATCAGAACTCTATTTCTGAACAGGCCAACTCCTTTTTCTTGGCACTGCAAACTCCTGAGAAGCCAGAGGGAATGCAGATAGCAGGCAAGCAGGAGCAAAAGCAGACTTCATTGGTGTGCTTTTTGAAAGGCACGCAGCCCAATTTATTTGAGCATATGATAACATATGATTAGCTCAGTAACAACAGTTGACTGCTTTTAAAGTGGCTTCAAGCAAGACAAATCTGGGTTTTACATTAAAAGATCAGTAAGTTGAGGACATTTTGGACTCTGAGACATCAGGGCAGGCCACTACACAGCATATGCTGCAAGATTTTGAAAAGCATTTTGCACTGAATGTCCTTTTCTGGAAAAGGAAAAAGAACACTTTGAGCAACAAAGTTTGCTTTTTTTGATATTCCACAACTACTCCTTGAGGAAGAGTGGGGAGGAAGTACTGTCAGCTGGTTGGTTGTTTTTTTTTTTCCACAAGTGCATTACAAAAAAAAAAAGCCATTAAAATACTCTCCTCTTTTTTTTTAAACTCTCCTTCCTCTTTGAGCACACAGGACTCAACAGCAGATAACAGCACTGTAGGTGTGCTGATTTTTCACCACTACCAAAGCCAAGTTTGAAACAGAAGTGCAAATGAATCTTTTTCATTAACTTCAAACACAAATGTGAGACATTAAAAAACACGCAAGACAAGAAACACTGCCTGAAGCCCAAAGACTTCGCTCATTACTTCTGACACCACAAGCTGATCTAATTTGGTAAGTTGCAACTGTAGCGACATGGAAAGATTAATACAAAGGGGCAGGCTTGGCAGATTCTTATGAAGCTCTAGGTGAGAGAAGAATTCAATAACATCAAATTTAGGAGGAAGTTCTTTACAGTGAGGGTGGTAAGGCACTGGAACGGGTTGCCCAGGGAGGTTGTGGATGCTTCCTCCCTGGAGGTGTTTAAAGCCAGGCTGGATGAGGCCTTGAGCAACCTGCTCTAGTGGGAGGTGTCCCTGCCTATGGCGGGGGGTTGGAGCTGGATGATCCTTGAGGTCCCTTCCAACCTAAACCATTCTATGATTCTATGATTCTAAATTGCATTACAAAACAGGAGCAAACTATGTTTTCTCTCCATGCATGCATGATTTAAGACTAATGAGGTAACTTCTTTTCCTTTGGACATAGGGAGTAGAGGGCTTTTTCTTCCCTGCAATTAAACACAACCACCTTCTCCATGCCAGAGAAAAGAATAATCTATCAGGTGAAGAGGAGGAGGCTACACCTCTTCTTTCCCACAGTAATACACCCTAGAGCCAAGCTATAAAGCAGTTCTGGTTCTGTATCACTAAACAGAATACTGGATGTCTTCTGCAAGTCTGAGCCCCTGACTAGCTCTCAGCTCCCACTTCCTCAGTGTTCAAGTATTTAGACAGCACGGCTAAATTGCAAAACTACATGAAATTTATCACATGAATATGACTTCCTCAAAAGGAACTAATTCTGAAAGAGGGGTTCATAGATGTTTGTGTAACAGCCAGTGCACTGGGAAAGCTGAGCTACTCATACAAATGAAAGGGAAATAGCCCCCCAAAGATCCAGTATTTTGTACAGTATCTGTGTAGGAGTCACTATGATCACGAGGACGAGGATCCACAATCGGCATCTTTTAATGGGGACTTTATTTAAAGGGACTTTTTACAAGGGCTGGTAGTGATAGAATAAAGGGGAATAGATTTAAGCTTGAGTAGGGTAGATTTAGACTGGGTATTAGGAGGAAATTCTTTATGGTTCGGGTGGTGAGACACTGGAACAGGTTTGCCCAGACACTGTGGATGCCCCTTCCCTGGAGGTGTTCAAGGCCAGGTTGGATGGGGCCTTGGGCAATTTGGTCTAGCAGGAAGTATTCCAGCCCATGGTGAGGGGGGTTGGAACTAGGTGGCCTTTAAGGTCCCTTCCACTCCAAGCCATTGTAGGATTCTATGAAATTGCACATCGAGCTCTGCCAGGGCGTGGTATAAGCTGAAGATTAGGAGGAAGTTCTTCACAGAGAGAGTGATTTGCCATTGGAATGGGCTGCCCAGCGAGGTGGTGGAGTCATCGTCCTTGGAGGTGTTCGAGCAAAGACTGGATGAGGCACTTAATGCCGTGGTCCAGTTGACTGCATATGGCTGTGTCATAGGTTGGACTGGATGATCTTGGAGGTCTCTTCCAACCTGGTTGAACCTACGCCTCTATGAAAATGCCAACAATATATTTCAAATCCATACATAAACCAGTACGGCAACACCTTTACAAACCAATACACTGAAATTTTGTGCACGATTTTCTTTCTTAACTTTCACTGAAAAGGGAAACCTCTTTTCCCTTAGCACTCAAACAGTCAAATACTCTATGTTAAAGAAGAAAAAAAAAAATTGGCAATCTGTTTTATTTCAATTGTGCTGGGTTAATGTCTCTACTTGAACAATGAAGAAGCAAAAAGGAAAACCAAAGCAAAACACACAACACAAAACAAATTATAAACAACAAAATAAACTACCAGAAATAAAGAAACTGGGCTTTCAACTGAAATAGATATTTTAAAAAGCACCTTTTAAAGCATTCCAGTTAGAGAACAACTTTCCTTAGCACCTTTGAAAGCATCAGAAGATTAGGGAGGCTGAGTGCCTCTTGCACAGCACAAGCCTCCAAGCCAGAAAGTCATACTGCTGCCAGCACTATGACCTAATCCTCCAAGTATCTGGAAAGCCAGAATATTCATTAGCTGAGAGAACTGTATCATCATTCATACATGCTGGAAATCTGCTGCTCAGATAACCTCTCAGAGGAAACACTGTTCAGTTCATGGAAGCATGATTTTGATCAAGGCTTTTAAAGGACATGAGATTTGTGAACCAAAAATTTTGCACATTAACTGTGTATTGATGTAGAGATAGATGCAGTCCTCTGTCCTAACTGCATCTGGAATTACTGGAGTTGTTTTGTCTGGGTTTTTTGAGTTTCTGGTTTAAAGGTAACACGGAGTCTACAGCACAAGCTGTAACAAACTCAGGGTGAGATATACTATTTAATACCAGTTTTAATTCCTGACTCTTTAAACCTCTAGATAGGTGAACAACAAACTTTTTTTTTTTTGGCCTCTTCCTCAATTGTGTTTAAATACAAAAGCTCCACACTCTATGATGACATTGATGCTGTCTTTATCTAAACACTGTGACAACATGTCTGCTAACTGCCATAGGAAGTGATTTTCCACTAAATGAATAAACCCATAGCATTTTAGTATCCTTCTTGGGGAACAAAACCTTTAAGCATTGCTATGTCTAGGATACAAGACAATAAACGAGACAGGAAAAAGTTAAAACAAAAATCCCTGGAGCTTTAGGTGCCAGAATCTTGTTTGTAGAGACAACTATGGGAGGACATGCTCAACTATTTTGGAAGAGTAAAAAATCCTGTGGACTGAGTGCTGTCAAAAACATCCTTTGGGCATCTTCCAGAAATGCTATTCCTACCATTTGAAAGACTCACATTTCCAGAAGACAAGTGCAGTTCAAATTGCTAGACACTTACTGTCTGCCTTGATTTTCCCCAGCTTCCACTCCAGTGCTTATCTAAAAACTGGAGAATCATTTTAAAATGAGATGTTTGGTTTGCATACGCAAAACGCTACAGAGAAACAAAACTTATACCCAAGACCTTCACTTAACAACCAAGCAAGCCAGCATCTGTTCTGTTACTTTGTTGGTCCATAGCACTAATGAAGGAACTGATACAAAAAGACCCCTGGGGGCGTTTAAGGCCAAATCAGATGAGGTGTTGGGCAACTAAATCTAGTTGAGAGGCATCACTGCCCATGGCAAGGAGGTTGGAGTACATGCTCTCTGAGGTCCCTTCCAGCCTAAGACATTCTATGATATAAACTTCATTAATCATCTTAAAAATATTTTCAAGAAAAAAATACCTATGCAACTGACTTGCAAAGGTCCCTATAGATTACTGAAAAGAGTAGCTGAACACAAACTCTGATTACAGTTGTACTCTCGTGTCCCATTTAGCCCATAGAAGCACTAGAGTATTCAACGATTTTCCTACAGACAAGCTTTCCTGACTCATTATAGCCTATCATTTCCTCCATCACAAAATGGATAAATGAGTTAAAGATCTGGTTACCTTCCCTGCACCTTCTTCTAATTATGTTTCTTTTGCCACAGAAGTGCCTCTTACTGATAATTTTTATAGCAATCTTTTGATAGAAAGACCCAAGTTGCTACCACTGAGTAGTACCTCCCGTTGGGAAGTTGGGAACCGTATCATTAGTATGTGTCATTGCTGTCAGATCATTAAGTTAAAAATAATAGTATAAGGCTGCTATTGGCACAGAAAATCTCAAGAGTAAAACTAAACAGATGTAGACAAGAATGCTCCAGAGGCAATGGCACACACTGTGCGTGCAATGCTCTTCCCAAGCTGTGCACTGCAACTGTACTTGAAAAAAGGGACAGGCAGGTAACGGACTGGAAGCATACAGAAACCAAAATGCTTCTAAGTCATTCCAAATGCAAATATTCCCACTTTCAATAAGATAAGATCCCTTTCTTAATGCTCAGCATGGAAAGACTGCATGTCCCCAGGCAGCTGAGTGGGAAATTCTCTTTCCAAATGGTGTAATTTGTTTTAGTAGATCTACCCTTAATGGTCTGCCCAGTCCTGCCTCCAAATCTTTCCTCTGTGTATTAGCTCTCTCCACACTGCCTTGATTCTTTCCCTCCTTGCATGCCAAGCAGCTCTTATGCTGTTTGCTATGCAGCTTGCTCAATCACAGCTTACTTAATTACCACAGCATTCTGTACATCTGAGCTACCTCTCACTTCTAAGCAGCAGTGGCCATATGAGATGGATCAACACGGCTCAAACCAGCAAGTCGTGAGCGCTGGCAAGGAGCTCTTCTGTCATTTCCAATAGGCCACATTCCCAGCACAAGTTAGTCCAGAAGACTCCTTTCTGCCTTACAGTTTACAGCACTCAACGGGCCACAGTATACTGGCTTTTCCCCATAGGTCTGGGTATTTGCTTCCACTACAATGCTAAGAACATAAATCCTGCTCTAATACTGCTTTTCCCATGTTAGCAATTACTGCAGAACCCACAGACATGTTATGTGGCCAGGACTGAGAGATAATTTATACAACTAAAAAGAAGTAAATAGATGCCCATAACCCACTTCTTATGAAAAGTTAGTCCACATCATGGATAATTTGAGAGCTGCTTGTACTGAGTAAACAACAGTTAAATCAACTTTGGCTCGATGAATTTCAGCTCTGTGGGAAAGAGCTGCAGACAGTCACATTTCCAGCCTTTAACAGACAACCACATTCTGCCTCTGTGGGACTATTGGAAAAAAATACTCAGACTTGAAACATGGCTACACTGAAACACCTATTTGCTTGTATGGCGAAAATAATTAAGGTGTAGTAACTATTAAAAAGTGTTGTTATTATTAAGAAGCAGTTTTCTAACTATAATTGTCATGCTCCTGTATTCCCTTCTCCAAGATGCAGTTTTCCAATTTGGGCACTGGAGCTTTCTTAACTGTTCTAAAACTAGATCCACTTGTAGAAGTAAAGCTATTAAACCCATTCCTGATAGAAAAAGTTATAAAAAACCAGAACTTAAAATTCATCTGAAGGAACGTGAAGTGAGAGTCACTGCCCCCTTCTAATATAAGATGCATACCAAGAAGCACCAGTTCTTGGCAAGATATGCAAATATACATCATGTGCACAAAGATCAGGTATCCTGAGGAAGAAGAATCATTTTCATAATTATCTCCCCACACTAACATTTTGTTACACTGAGGGTTTAGGGCTTCTTCACTTTAAAAAAAAAAAGTTGTGAGAAAAAAAAAATATCAGTATCATCTTGACTGCAGAATAGACACAAATACGTATAACAGCTCCCTGGACAAAAAGTAAAACTCAACCTCCATACCCAGTTGTGCAAGTAAAACGGAGGAAAACGTTTCCCGTATTACTGACAGAAATCCTGTATCTCATGCAACATTAGTTTTACAGAAATATTTCCCCTGTTTTGTTCGGATTATAGCTTGTAGTGGGGAATTAAAACAAAAAAATTGTATGTGGTACCAACTTAGAACAGCTCAAGCAAGTGATAGAGATGATTCGAGCTGCTTTCATTTCCTTCTCCAGAGGAACAGTGAAGAAGGAAAATAAACTCTTTGTTGCCGACTTCAGACATTACTCACAAAACCTATGCAGAAACCTCTAGAACAATGAAGCCTGTATCTGCCTTAGTATTCCTTGTAGAGCAAAAGGGAACTTAGAAAATAAAACCAGTGCTACTCAAGAAACAGGAAAGAATGGAGAATATAGACTCTTTCCTATCACTGTAAATAATCTGAACACGTTTTTTCTAGCAACAGCATTCACTTACAATGGAAGACAGAGAAAAGACACCTAACATAAGCAAATTAAGATTAATTGAAAACAGTTCCTTTAAAAAATAGTGCTAATCATATCCTTACAACCCTTATTAATGCACTGTATTAATCCCATATCAAACTTGATTGGCATATTGACCTTTTGGAAAACAGTACTACCTATCAAGCTTTGTGCAGCAGCTAAACATAGACACAAGTATAAACTGGGGCATTTGGAGTTATGAGAGTTTAGATTCCCAGGTATTCCAGACTAGAATTTCCCTCTGAAAGAAGCAGATACAAATAAGAAATACCCCCAAGTACTCAGTGCTGTTCTGAAGCAATAATAGTCTAAGTACTGCCCAAGAAGGAGATTCTTTGTCCAACTTCAAATTAGATCCAAGCAGTTCTAGAGTTTTACTTGGAGTCTTTGAACAAAAAAAAAATGAAAGTAGAACAACTCTGAGCATCAATATGTACTGTTGCCAGACACAAAAAACAGTTTATGAGACTCAACCAGTAATAAGGTATAGGTACCACCATTGTTTATCATGCTGAAATTTAGGACCAGCAAGTACAATAAACTCTGTCTAGAGAAGAGAAAACACTGTTCAGTTTGTTTTTTTCTTACCAAGTAAATATTTTTGGGCTCTTGCTTTGAGTGTCTTACCATCAAACTAAGCAATTTACAGTAACAGGTTTAGAACTTACAGTTAATATTCTTCCAGCATCATCTAGTAAAGTTACAACAGCTATGTAAAGAAATGTTAACTTCAGATACTTGTGCAGACTCAGCTCAGTAGAACACTACTATTTATGATCCTGGCATGAGTCAGAAGAACAAGGTTCAGGCTTGTGATCTATTTACTGCTGATGCCTGTGACTCCATTCCAGTTTGCTATCACCATCTACCTACTAGAAAATTAAGGTGAGCCAATAGAGAGAGAAGCTGGTTTACTAGCAGCAAGAAGCCATACCTGAGGACTAGTCTTAAAAGCCAGTTTTACTATTTCTTCAAGAAATATCAACACAAAGAGTCAAAGCAAGGGGTCAGGATGGCCAGTTACAGGTTGCTAAAAGCAACCCTAGCTGCTTTTGAGGTAATGTATTACTGCATTAACATTGAGAATTTTCCATCCTGTCCCCTAGAGCGGAGGAATCAACAGCCTTTCTGTAATTCTGGTAAGATGCATTATGCACACAGGTTAATAAGCCTGCTTCCAAGACCAGACAGGGGAGAAGAGTACTAGGGCTCCTCCTCAATATGAATCATTCTTGTGGAAATCCCAACTTCCTCACTTACTCATAAACCAAGACCAAAGAATGCTGATTAAGTACGTAGCTCAGAACTGCAGAGACAGGTAATCTGCCATCAGAAGTACTTATTAGATAAGTTCCACAAGTGATTTTATGACAACAGGAAAGGTAAAAAAACATAAACCACCTTCCTACCAAGTCGAGATCTAGTGAAGCTATTTAGAGATCAGTACATCCCATACTGTAAAGACTGTTTAAAACTCTATAATAGCCAGGAAAATAAAGCACTAATTACTGCAATTGCATTTTTAGTATGGTATCATATCAAATGTACATACTAGGTCTGCTTCATTTTATTTCATAAATTTCAAATGCAAATCCATGAAGAAGCATTTTGCAATAATGCTGTTTGGAACAAACTCTAAGTCCAAACATCTCCTAAGCAAGATCATGAACGATGTCCTGTGAAGCTTAGAGCACTGGAAAGGAGTTGTAAAAGGACTTGATGGGTGACTGGATGTTGGAAGCAATCAAAAGGACAATCTCTTGAAAAGCTGAAAGGCTGCTGAACATGTTAGTTTTGGACACAAAGACTAGGCCAGGCTTAATTGACAAATTCTTAACTTATATCCTACACAGTGCTAAGTAAAAACTATCTATCCTAGAAAACTACTAACCCAACAAAAGCTCAAGCTTCCCTTACCAGTACCTTCATAATAAATACTAAAAAAAAAAAAACCAAAACACCCAGCTAAACATAAGGAATAATGGAGTATAGCAATATCCAGTGAAGTGGAAAAGAAAGAACTTTAAATATAAGTTATATAAATGTATTTTATGATGTTATCCTCCTGGCGTATGAACCAGCATTAGCCAAGTACACTTTAGCAAGAGCTTCTTACGTTGCTTCCTCAACTGCCTGACTAGATGGTACACAAAGACATTTGTAATTCAGAATGGACAAATAACAGCAGGCTTAAAATAATTTCACTCATCCATTTCCTTACACACACAAGAGGAATTATTTTGCTAGAAGCTTTGCAATACCTCATCCAACTCCTTTACCTTGAGGAACACTACAGCTAAGGTTGCTTGTGCATCCTGGCACAAATGCCTGGCTTGCCTTAGTTTCACTTGGCATCTCTCAAATAGGAAACAAGGAAGAGTAGCACTAAATAACAGTAAGATTCTTTCAAGGTTCAGCATTTGCTGGACTCACTGCACATGACTGATACTTCAAAGTAAAAAAGATGTGGGAAAGATTAGATTACATAAGGCATCAATCAGTGGCTTCTGCTGCAACAAGGAGGGGGTTAGTATCCGCAAAATTAGATAAGATTGCAAGTTGAACCACACTGAGTTTGAATGCACCATGACCTTGAGAAACCCTTTAACTTCTATGTTCCTTCATTTTCTCTAACAAAACAAGATATATATACTTGCCAAAGTGATTTAATTGTGAAGCCTGGCCACACAAACTAATATTAAAAAGAGAATTTGTTAACACCACCTCTCAGCTCAACTTGGAACAAGAGATGAATTTATGGCTCATATCTAGAGATGAAAGAAAAATTATTTGGCCCAAACTAACCTCACAAATAACATCTACATGGAAGTGCCTGTATTTTTAAATCCCTATTGCAAATCACAGACATTTCTGCACAAGTCACCTAACTGATGGAAGAATCACAGTTAGGGAGCAGGAGACACTGAAGGCTTTGTGGCATTAACCAGCTATGAAAATACAGTTCAGCTCTATGGGAATGCACCAAACATTCCCAGACACTCTGCCTGTAAGTTTACAAACACTCCATAAATAATGTTTAAGCATCTGAAGGGAAAGAGATGATCAAACATTACACTGAGGACCAATGGTATATGCAATGCAAAATATGACTTAAGATCATCTAAGAAGGATAACCAGAGCTCCTTAACAACTGAAGGTTGTTTCTTTCTTGGTGTCTAGCAGGTGAAATTAATGTTTTGGACCACAGGGTGTGCACAGGGGAGTCAGTACCAGCCAACCCACAGAGCAAAGAGGAAGGGGTGCAGATGCATAACCAATGGCTCAAACATATTCAAACACCAAAAGCATTAAGACAGTTCTGAAAAAATGAATGACTATGTAGTAGGGGGATAAAATCCCAAACTCTACAAACTTGATAATTATTAATTTTGTGGCTTGCTTTCACCTATATCTTAATCATCATGGGGACAGACTTTGATGATCTGGATTTTAGGACACAGGCAACACCTGTAAGAATTTTCCAGCTCCAACAAACCAGCAGAAAGTAGATACAGAGTTCTGGATTATCAGAGACCTCAGTCTGCTTATCTTTGTCAACTGACAAGTATATTTGGAAGAATTATTTTTCTTCCATCACACCCCTGTTAGTTCCTATCGTTTCTGGAGTGGCTTAACCACTCACTTTGGCATAGCTTACAGACATAAATACTCCTGCTCAAACAAGCTATGGGAACACACAGTTTATTAAAAACATAGGAAAGAACAAGGAGCAACAGCAGCATGAGTGGATTGATACGATCCTGAAAATGTTTACATCATTTTTAGATGCAAGACAAAATTTAAAGTAGTTGGGGGGGGGGAGGGGGGAAGAAAAAAAGAAAATTTTTAAAAAAAAAAGACAAAAGAGAAAGAAAAAATGTGCTACAACCTGGGATAGAAGCACTCCACAATTTAAGGGAATAAATAGCTCATGTGTGTTTGGACTATAAGATATTGCCAGTGTAATTTCTCAAGTGTCCCTGTGGCAGCAAGCCTGTCAGGATTCATTGCAGGGACCACAGCTAGACACTTCAGCTGTGCTTATTTAGAAGCTCATGTCTTCCAAGGAGAAGGCATAAGCCAAAACACATCCCAGGGACTGATGTGCTGGATACAACAGCCCTGAACAGAATCCCAGCTCCTCAGCAGGTTCAGCAAAACCAAACTCTCTTGCCTGTGAGCTTAGGGACTGAACTGATGGCCATTCCTGCTGCCCTAAGGAAAGTGAAGGAAAGGCCTGGTCCTGGGCTGCAGACCCCACAAAAGTTAGGTTGTTACACCACCAGTACAACTTTCCTGGTATATAGGCTGGTATTTTCAGGCTAACTTTAACACTCTCTCACACATGCACAGCAGACACCAAACCATGCCTGTATTAATGCCCCCAGCAGTCTGTTGCTCCAAGCAGCTACCAACTTCACCAAGGCCAATGTCTTTTGAGGCTCAAATAAATCCCAATCCCAGCAGCACAGACACAGAAGAGGTCCTAATGCTATGACAATGAAAATACAATTCTGGGGGGAGAAGTTGTTAGAATAAAACTCAGTAACATGGAGGATGTAAAAAATATCACAAAAAGAGCTACACTTATTACATTTGTAGTCTGTTGCTAATGCAATAATTTTGCATGGACAAGCAAACTTCAGCTCCATTTCAAGACATTAATCAAGGCCTTTTTTAATTTCTTCTTTTTTATTTTATCTTTATCTTTTTGTGAGGGCAGATGGGGGCCTTTTGTTTCAGAAAGGAAAAAAAAAAAAGAAATCCCCCCAAAACTAAAAGCAGCAACAAAACAGAAATGTACAGTGGTTTTATTTAATCTTCCACTAAGTGCTGAATGTTATTTGAGCTGTGGAATTTCATTAAATGATCACTGGCTCATTTCCAAGCAGCAGTTCCTCCTTTGCCAGGAAGCTGAAGGATAGTGCCGTCTGAGAAAACACTTAGCAACTTTTCTGGAAGCTAACTGACATTTGATTCCACATCCATTATTCGAGTATCACACAAATATTTCAGTGTGGCATCAAAAAGGTCCATCTGAATACATGCAGTTTCACCTTTACAAGCACATACTACTTTTGGGTTGCTCCTCTTCCTTTGAAAACACATTTTTGAATGATGAGACAGTGGAAAAGGTAATGCAGAAATAGTTAATAGGTAGTTCCCATGATCTGTCTATTTATGAATATAATCACAAATTAAGTTATGACCTCTGTTACAAAAATGATTCATCCAAACCAGCAATAATAGTCTGTGACACACATTACAGGCACAACTGCTAGCAAAGTCCATTAAAGTTGCTTAACAGCACTGATTAGTAGACTGTATTCAGTTACAACTATGTCTCATTTCAATCACCACAGTGAAGCCTCACAGGCATTGCAGATTTCCTGACTCAAAGGAAGTAAGCAGTCTTTAAAGTTTCATCCTAAAACTTCCAGGTCCTAGAAATTCCAGATCCTGGAACGTACTCTGAAGACACAGGTATAGTTTAAAACAAAATATAAGATCAGCATCCTAAATGGATGAGAGTCTTGCACTTTTCCTGTAATAATTTACCTCCTTTTCATGAGGATAATTTAATTTCTCAGTGACACTGAAAATTCTCTGAAAAAAAAAATGGAGTTACTGCAATCACAAACATCATACAACAGGAGAAGAAAATTACTGACACTATCTTCAGAGTGGTTTCAGCAAACAAACAAACAAAAACACAATTCCCACAGAATTAAAGGACAAGAAGAAAGAAAAAAAACACCCACAACACTTTCCTCCTGTCTTTACATATTTAAGGAAGCTACACATAACTACAGACTGGCCTAGCTGCAGTTTGCATATCAATCCTTATTGGGGTATTTCCCGACATTTCATAAGAGCATTTTTCTGGTGGGTAATGGGAGACAGGAGGTATCAACACAGTGTCTGGAACTGTTATGACTTCAGACCAGTGGGTCCTTCCAGAAAATCATGAAATAAAAAGATCTGAGGGCAGAAGGACATAATTTCTACCCCACTGTAGTCCTTGTTCCTAGTGACCTTGTTAATTACCTTTTGTTAAGTGGAAGCCTGGAAGTTTGCCACTTCAAATAGCTGCATAATAAATGAAATTGTCTGCCAAGAGTAGTCACCTGTCATACCTGTCTTTCACACTTGGCAAGATTTCATTCTGTCTTCTAAAACTCTTGGATACAGGCCGCATCTAACTATGCTTAGGCAAGACAGAGTCACATCAGCAGAGTATCTGGGATGTTTCCTTGAATACATAGGTAGCAGATGAGTAATGTGCTAACCCAACAAGTCACCGGGTTTGTCTTTCTCAGGAAACCCAGCATAACAATCTACTCTTCCCACCTGCCCCTAGTACAGCCTAACCACAAGCATCTAACTCTGCCAAGCTAAACTCTATTGATCTTGAAGGTCTCTTCCAACCTGGTCGATTCTACTATCTTCATTTAACTAAAATAATAAAGAACAAAAGAAATATTTTGTAGATTGACTTTTGACCTTTCCAGACATGAGAGTTCTCTTTTAGATAGCTTACAACTTTTACGACCCAGGCTATGGCAAATCTAAGTCACAGTGATGAAGTCTTCAGGAAGTAGACAGAGTACTTGCACCTGCCAGGAAATAACAGCTGACAAGTGCGCAAAACCACGAAGAATCCATCTAAATGCACATTGTAACTTCAAAACTTTTTCTGCTTTTCCAAATAAATTGGGCAGGGACACAGAAGACAAGCTTTCCACAGCAACCAAACTGAACTGCATGATCTTCCTTCTCTTAAACACCCACATTGAGGTCAAGAACAATTATTCGAACTGCTACAGGTGGCTTTTGACAAGGAGGCACAAACTTCTTATAACTGCGGTAATTCTATAGCACCTAAATACCCTCATCATGGACAATAACTAGAATATGAATGACACAAAGCAAGTTGGAGGGCAGACAGAGAATTCTTTCCATTCCACAAAAAAAAAAAAACAAACACTTCCAGAAATCTTTTTTCTTGTTCATAAAAAATCCAGCTCGCTGGCAGAAAGCAAATTATTAAAGCTGCGCCTTTAATAGAGATGAATTTTACAACATGAGGTAAAACTTATGTATGATTGCATTAATCTAACAGAGACCTTTTTCAAATTGATTCTTTAAAGCCTTAGTCCCTGAGAACAATCAGGACTTGAAATGTTTCCACAGGCACTGGGGAAAAATACTAAAGCAAAACAAAAAAGCGTAGATCAAAGCATACAGTAAAGCATCAGCCATCAAACTCTGGAGCCGTAACAAAGGCTTTATAATCTAAAAAAGATTAAATGGCTACATTTTAGAGTGCTTCTGTGAGTGAGAGATAAATGAGAACATGGTGAAGGTCCAAAACACACCAGCTGAACAAAATCAGATCTGTTACATTTTCCAAGACGACACTCTACTCTATGAGCTTTATTAGAAAAAGGATGGTGAGTCTAGCCAGTTCTTCCCTCAACAGGAAAACCTCAGCCCTGTATATCAATGGAGAGAAAAGCCAAAGAGTGTAACAAAGACCCTTTCAAACAGGGGGAAAACTAACTGCAAAGTACAAAACAGCTACTGTGAAAGAACCAGAACTCTATACCCAAATATATTTCCACAGTTGGGGTTTTATAGGAATGCATGACTCGATTTGTATACCCTTACACTTCACACTAATGTCATATCAGATCTTTTGAAGTATTTCACTAAGCAAAACAAGCACAAAGGGTGACAGGCTCAAAGCAGAGAACCGTACACACTTGCAGAACTGTTTGATCAGAGCACAGCTGCTCTGAAAGTTACAGAAAGTATCCATAGCTCTGTTGAAGTTACAAAGCCTTTTGAAAGGGAAAAACCTCCAGCTATGAGCAACTTCTGTCTGTCGGCTCACTGTGCTACCTCCCCTACATTGCTAGCTACTAACCAAACACCCTTTGGGAAGGTTGACACAAAACTTCAGAAATTAAAAAGAAAAATGCTTTAAGTTGCTCTTTTGAAGGGATCCTGACAAGCAAACTAATTACTGGGACAGATGCTGGAAACCGCAGAGGACTTGACAACAGCACAATGGATTTTGTTCAGAAGAAAAGCGGGGAAAATCCCAAGCACTCCCATCCTTTTGGATGACTGAGATGCTTAATTTGGGGTAAGATACGTTTTACCACATCACATTTTTTTCCTTTGGAGTTTCACCACCCATTTCTGAAGTAAACCACGTACTAAAGTTGCACACATTTTCATTAACCATCAGTTGTTTTTTTCTCCAACATTGGGATACCTATAAAACCTTAAGTCTCCATATAACAAGAATACAGAAAGATGACTTCATGACTGATCTCATAAATTCATCACATTGCGCAATACTGCTACACTATACTTCTTGCTAGTATTACCACTGGAAGTGGTTTTAATTCTAATAATGGACTCTCTGTGGAAGTGTAGATTTCCTAGGTGCACAAGTGAATTGACAACAGTTTCTAAGAGGAATAAAGAGAATCAAAGTGACCCAGTGAAGATTCTTAGAATCGGTTTTGGATGATTGATACTTACGCATCCTTATGTTTAGCAGAAGCCAAAAGTCAAGGAAGAGAATGAGTTGGGCAACAGCAAAACAAAGCTTTTTGGAGCTTCACAGTCTAAAAAGTCACCGCAGACCTTTGTATAAGATGACTTTTAGATAAGGGTATTGAATTGTTGCTGGCTTTTCAGCAAAACACAGAAATAAAACTCATGGGATAAGAAGTAGAACACAGGAATACAAAATGAAAAAGTGAGTTTAAAACAGTTCCGTGAAAAACATTTTTTAAAACTGATAGGTCACATTAAAATATGTTTCAAAGCACAGAATCTGAGTCTTAATTTCATATGTCCTTCTTAAAGCTGCATCAAGATTACATTTTGCCGTTTTAAGTCAGAAAATGACAGAAGGCTGGGGGTATTTGCTTTGGTTTTTCTTGTTTATTTGGGGTTTTGTTGGTTGGTTAAGGGAAAGGAGGTGAAGAAATACATCCCTTAACAGGGGCAATGGTAATGGTTAAAATAGAAGGAGAAAACATGTTGCTTTCATTAAGACTGAAATCAAATGGGCTCTCTGGCTAAAATCAGGGAAATTTTATTCTTGAACCTCTAGATTGGTGATTGTACTACTAGGCCAGCTAAATGATGACCATATTGAGAACTTTCTGAGCACATCTGCAGCAACAGAAAAACTGGTTTAACTACCTTCAGTGTTTCTACTCAGATATTGTTCAAAGTCTGTTGAGGCCAAATAGCTCAAGTCACTAATTCCTCCCTGATATGATGGGCTGTACAGTATTTGAGTACATGTAGGCAAACCAAAGTCTAAAGCAATGGATAAACTTGGTCATCCTCACTCCAACACAGTCTTTTCCTGTTGTGCAGTACAGAGGTTTCTGGCTTTTCCTTAGGCTATGGTCTAGAACAGCATTTTGCATTCCCTGCTGGGGCTGCTTGTAACATTGGACATAACTAGCAGGATAAAGTTCACTTGAGATCCTCTCTTGGGCCTCTTGACATCTCTCACTGGTGCAGCTGCAAGCCCCTTACACTGCTGTGAGATTCCTTAAGTAACTCGCTGGCCACGTCACTGCTACTGCTTCAGCCCTTTCTCCTGACCTATAAAGAATGCAATGTTTTGATTTGCAAAGTAGGAACATGCAGCCAAACATCTTCAAAAGAGTCAAAGCTTACATTATTTTTTGTTTGTATTCAGCAGCACCTGAACACATGGAGCCTGCCCAGAGCACTACTGTTGTGCTCCAAAAGGCCAGTTCAGAATTCCGACAACTTCCATACGTAAACAATGCGGGAACCACCTCAGAAATCTATCAAACACATGGTGAGAGCCAACCTCCTCCTAGATTCCAAGAGCCACATGAAAAGGAACAGAAACAACTAGCCTACTCCTTCTTAATATGTTTCTTGCTAAGGACATTATTAACCATTTGTACTTATTATCACTCAGATGTAAAAACAACTTCATCACAGGTTATTTATGAATGTAGTATGCATCTAATGTCATTTGGCACAATATATATACCAAAGAAAAAAAATAAATTTTAAATTGTACTGTTTGAGTTTGTGGGGAGATGTAAGTACCAGAGACACAGTGCAAAGGGTTCTTTAGGCAGCCCCTTCCACCTCCAGCTGTTAAGGCTGAACATAAATTACAAAAGCGATAATTCCATATGGCATGGGAATATTGAGAAAAGTTTGGGGAAAAAAAGTACTGTGACATCTGACGTGCATTGCATATAAAGATTCAGAAGCTTAGAGGGCAGTCTTCCATCTCCCAAGCCTTTGATCTGCAACTTGTGACTGCACCAAACTCACAATGGGCTGCCCACAGCTTCCACCTTCCCTGTCACTGTGTTTCATCTCTTAACAGGAAAAGGCTCTGCTTACAGCTAACGAGAATATGCCTTTCTCGCGATTTCTCAGATCAAGCATTCAGAAGACTCAAAAGGAGTCTGCTTAGATGACTGTGAAGACTTGCAGTCTCAGCCAGCCATAATCTCAGGTAAATATGAGGGTGACAGGATGCTGCTATTGTAGTTTTCTGCAATTGCTTCAAGAGAGCAGCAGTCTGTGTCAGAACATGGCTTTGAGTGATACTGAGCAAGAACCCAGCTGGAATTTGTGGAAAGATGAATCTGAGTAGTTTTTCCAGCTTTTTTTCAGAGATGACAAAACTCTCTGTTACTCATTTTGTCCCCATCTTATTAACATATCTGCATAGGCACAAAAGAGAATCCTTCATGTAAATCCTAACTTCAAGGAAACGAAGTCTCTCAGAAACATGCATTTTTTTGAGACTTTATAATAATAAGAAAAGCCAAAGTCTTGAAACTATTTGCTCTTTCCTGAAGTGCTGGCAGAAACAATTCCTTCATTTTGGTTTCTAGCCTTGATGCAATATTGTACACTGTCGATTACAAGGAAATCTCTCCAGCTTCCAACAGTGAACAGCTCAGACAATGTGAGGCTAGAAGTGGGGGTTTCTTTGCAGCACACAGGGCTGAGCTCAGCATGATCTCTTCTAAGATGCTGGATGAAAGCTACGAGCCGTAACATAGTTAGACAGCTCTTTACTTGCCCTGCATGAGATGGGACTGGCAGCAGAGCACATAAGACGACAGCCCACACAAGGTCCCCCAACCAGGCATCTGCACTCAAGCTATCACAATAGGAACACCAAACAAACAACTGAAGAAAAACATGATGCGTTACCCACGATCTGGCGGGCAGGAAACAAGCCAAGGAACTTACCCAAACTACACAACATATTAGAGGCCAAGCAGAAGCAAAACAGTTCTACTACCCAGTACAAAAATGACTCTTGCTGTATCTCTTCAGAGTCTCAAATCCAACTTCCATTATTTCCCCACTGCTTTCCCCCATTGTTTCATGTATGTAGCTAAGAGCTATGCTGTGGAATTTATACATGGGTGTTAAAATAGTCACCACGTGCAGAAGAGGGTATACTGCAAAGTGTTTTGTAGCTTTGTAGATTTCCTAACAAATTACTTTGGAGATTTAAAGGTTAAGTAATTCCACAGAGGTATTAAGCAGACTTTGGAAAATAGGACAGTGACATTAAGAATGCTCTTCTGCATTTATGTACTGCAACTTCATCCACTAGAATGCCAAAAAAGAGCTACAATACCACAGGAACAGTATCACAAGCACAAAACAGGCATGTTTTAGAAGTTGCCTTTAACTCTTACTAGGCAGCAGAGTGCACATAGTGACTAAAGCACAACTGAACGCAGCAGAATAAGGATACATTTTTCCTGAGATAGCTTGTCTAAAGCAAATGTTTCCAATTATATGAGTCTGGCATCCTTTTTTTGTGCTCTTAAGAAGATAAAATGCTAGATACGGCTGTCTTTCCTTTGAAGTATCGAGTACTCATACTAGTGCCTCTCCAGAGCCTCTGAGAAGCGTTAAGTGTACAGCCTAGCTTGGAGAGCTGTTAATTCAAAACAGAGTTGTGTAACTGTCATGGTTTGTTTAAAGCAAACAAATACAACATCCTTCTGTTGAGTTTCACTCAACTTTTCTACTATTAGGATCAGTTTATTCACTGGAAAGTGGTGTGAAGTAGCAACAAGAAAATCAGATTTATGAACAAGAAACAAAAGACGACAAAAACTGTAACGTGCAAGCTCTTTGAATCTAGACAAGAAGCAATGATAGAATCCTTCCACAGACCTCCAAATCAATAAAAAAATCTCCAATATTCAAGCATGCTATCATTATGTGTGCTTGTATTAAACAATTTAAAAGAATATAGAGACTTTTTCCTCAGCGTCCATAGAAGTGCATAGCAATTCTTTCAGCAAATGACAATACGGTAATTGACAGATACATTTAAGGAACCAAAAATAAACTATTTTTTTTCTAATGACTGACTTCCATTACAAGCATCAGCAATGTTATTATAAAGTTTTTGGGGTTGGGTTCTTTTTTAAAAAGGTTATTTTCTATTTGACTGCTTCTCTTGGACACAACCTAATACATACTATGTCACAGCTTTCAGAGTATTTTTAGCTTTAAAAAAAGTATTTCCATTTTAGGTCATTATACCCAAAGAGTACTGCTGATAAGCAAAATCAGTTTTCTTATCAAACAGATGAAGCTCAACTTCTTGCTGCTCGGATAATGAATTTATCATCATTCATTTCATGTGGCCAGAAGCGGTAGAAAGATTTCTTCCAGGACATTTTTCCAGTCAGAGTTCAAATAGTTTTACAAGCCATCTATCAGCCAGCCTGAACTTTGCTCCAACAGCAGCAGCAGAAGAACTTGTATGCACATAAGTGGCAAATCAGTTTATAAGTGTTTAGACTTACCCTGTTTGCATAAACTATTGTATTTAACTGCATCAATGTAACAGACAAAGGGGAACACCACATGCACTTACACAAGGCTTAGCTATGATAAGCTGACTTAGTTTGGATAAAGTAAAACTGGTGAAAGGCATTTATAACAATGTTATCCAATTTAACAAATACATTTTGGCCTAGCTACATTAAATACATAAGTCCTCTTTTTCTTCAGTGAGAAGATGGAGGGAGATTAATTGATAAGTTAGGTATAATCAGGTATTATAAAAAAAATCATCTGCTAGCTCATCCCCAGGAAAAGAAAAGTCATTGTAACAAAAGTCTTCTTCAGCTTTTTATGCAGCATTAAGTATTTATCCATCATGTAAAGCACTGGGAAACACTGAAAAGGCCCTGCCATTGTTTTAATAGCTTGGAAAGAAAATAAAGTAAAATAATAATAATACCAAATAAAAATAGTGCAATATGGTTCTTCTTAAAGTACACGAAATTCTGCTCTGTGATCAAAAACCAATTCTCAACCTGACTTTTTTTTGAAGCATTGATATACAAACTTCTTGCAATTTTAAAAAATAGATCTAACCTACTCCCTACAACATTTAAAAATGTGGTAGTTTATACATTAAAAATTATATTTGTATATTTGTATTCATATAATTATATACTTAATGTATGCTTTACTTGTAATTATATATTCACTAATTACATTAATATGTACTTTAATTAAGCAGAGCTTGGAATCCAGTAAGCTATTTCAATAACATGTGCTTGAAACTCAGCTGTGAATAAGACAGACACTAATTCCATAGAAGAAACATACATGAAAGCACTTTTCAGCCAAAATCTGGCCCTTCAAAGAAATAGATATTAAATGCAGATACCATAATGCATATTATATTTCTAAGAATCACCATTGAAGACTTCCTGCTGCCAAGACTTGCTTTTTCAAAAAGGAGAAAGGAATGCTGCTAAACATTGTAGTTAAAAATCAAAACGCAGATCTGAGAAGCTGAACACATTGCTGCAAGAAGTTTTGAATTTAGGCTTACACAGTGCAAGGCTCTTCTGATGGAAGGACTGGACTCAGTTATTAACCAGTAAGAAAATAAGGAAACATGCAACAGAACAATAGACAAGAAGTAGAGGAGATTGAAACTAAAAGCAGATTTTGGTCACAAGAGGGCCTTTGATATGTACTTTTCTCCAGCTAGGAGATGCAATAAAAAAGAACTCAGCACAGGGAAAGATAATAAAGGGCTGGACTGTTTTGGCTTCTTTTCCCATTCCTTATATATATATATATCTACATAAACTTTCAAGCAAATAAACATTTCTCTTTGCTTCAGCTGCCACCCACTGGAAAAGGAAAGCAACATTGATTCCAAACTGCAATAGCCTAAATAGGTCAGAAAACTAAGCTGACAGATATGAGTAGAGATTATATTAAAGCTTTGGCATTGCCTTGAAAATTTTAGTGGCACTGCTGGAAACAAGCAACCTTGCACATCAAACCGAAATAGAAAACAGAATACAGTAACGCACCAGAGCTCCACTTCCTTTCCTTGCCCTAGCCCCACTGGCAGGCATTTGGGTTATATTGCAAAACTTTGGAGAGGAGATGGAGTGCAGGAGAATGAATTGAAAGTATCAAGACTGGCATTGCCCCTTTGACAACCATGGTGCAACAAGGTCGAGCAGGGTCACGTAGCCAGGCAGTTCTCCCCATGTCATACTGTGCTGCTCCTGCTGTGCTCCAGGTCTGCCTCTATACTCATACTGTTGCTCTCACTCCTGCTTGCTTTTATAACAGAAATCCATCAACTTCCTTGCCTAAGTGGCAGCCTTCCCTCATTCACAACACCTATATTTCTTTCAGTGGATATGTGTTGTGGGTGTCTGTGGTGCAGACTCAACAACTGAGTCTTTTAAGAAAGAGCATTGTGGAAAGGCTTGCTGGGAAAGCAGCAAGGGCTGCAAGAGAGCGTTATAATCCACTTCGGATGAAACTCTTTCTAGTGTCAGATAAAATAAACAAACTGAGACAAAATGTGCTTACTTAGGATAGCAATAGTGCTACAGCATGTTGCACAAATGCAACAGAACTCACCCTTAACTGGAACAGACTCCTGCAGACATGCAATTCTGGTGACCCTGCACTGAGGCTGTGATGGTTCAGCCAGGGAAGTCAGCACTGCGACCACCAGGCAAGCCAGTCTGAGTGGTATTGCCACACCCTGATTTCCTGTAGAAGACAACCCAACCTCCACTGAGACCAAATAAATGAGGAGAGTGAGATTCCAGAGAACCTGATATATTTAAGATATTCTCAAGTGTATATGCAACGAAGTAGGTTTTGCCAACAGAATAGCTACTCTTCAATTATGGATGAGATGAGAGGTATAAATTGATCATAGGCTTCCTCACTGTAAAGGTCTAAGAGAGGGGGGAAAAAAAGCCTACAAATCTAACACATACCCTGTGGGGATTAACAAGCAGACCTATAAATCCTCTGGTCCAAACCACATACTTCTTCAAAAAGGCCTGTTAAAAGAAAAAAATCTACTAGGAAAAAAGTATCTGGCAATATTCCCCTCACAAAATCTCTCTTCTGCTATTGTAAAGGCGGGGATTCCCAGTCTCACAAAGGAACGACTTCACTAGGCTTGCACAACAAAAGATGCTTCTTTCACAGGACAAAGGAAGGGGCAGGATATCTGCCAAAGTTGTAACACTGCTTCAAACTCTGTCCTCTCTAGTTCCTTGACATTTTTTTTTAAGCAGGACACAAGGGCTGTCTAGTGATCCCTGGTTTTACTTGTCCTTCTCTAATCCTTGTGCTAGGTTTGAAGGAACTCCAGGGGCTGGAGTCTGCTTTTTAGCTGAGAGAATGGGAGAAGATTAAGTTCACATGCTGATGGACCACTGCATTCAAATCAAACCAAAACTGGATACATTTTAGTTCTTCAACTACCTGAAACAGTTTATCTCTCGCTCCTGGAATGCTGCTTCCTTGATAAAGCTTGTTCAAACAGAAATCATTAAGTGTTAGCTCCTGTCAGTTATTAAGGAGCTTACTATAAGCAAATGTAATACAGAAGAGGTCACACGATTTCCCAACAGACAAAACTACTCTGGGTATTTGGCAATTAGCATCCCCAAGTCATTAACAAGACTACTTGAGTTCAGTATAGACTACAGTCATTGACCAACAGGCACATAAGGAAACAGCTAAACTCATGTTGAGCAATTCATAGTTCAGCATGAACACAACATTAGTGGACCAGTACAGTAGATGTGGAAATGTGATCATCATTGGTCAGTGAGTTCAAGGACCAGACTAGTGGAAAAAAACAAAACAAAAAAACTATAAGAAATGCAAATCCAGATATCTGTCAATACTGAAATAAACTTCTTTGCATGCAGAGATACCTGTAGGTCTGAGGGTTTCAAATGCAGCTTTCTTATCTAACCTAAAAAAGGAACAAAGTTCATTATCAAAACAAAAGACCCTGGCACCACTTACATGATGAAAGTCAGACAATTCTGCTCTCTCTTACAGCAGCATACATAGAATACATTTTTTTTAAATAAGCAAGAGTAAAACTTAATCTCACAAATGTTTCCCAGTAAGATATTCCGACTCAGAACTGTGTTATCTAGCAAATAAAGCATTTTCTTCGGTTCGGCAGGCACTAACAAAATTAGTAAAGTCCAAAATGCTCAGTTTGATTACACAGTCATGCTAACAAAATGCAATCACCCAGAGGCATTACAAAACATACCACGAAAATTTTGAGATAAAATATACAGAGCAGTCAGGGTCATATTTCAAACATGACAGTCTTTCCAAGTTGTTGCACTGTCTATTCATTTTTCTTGAGAATACAAGATAAGAACATGCAACAGGCCCTACTTGCTTGCAGCTGGACTGTATCTTCCTATTTTTTTTTCCTTTAAAAGAGAGACTGTTTCTTCTAAGAAAGAAAACCAGAATTCTTCTTTTGTTCAAACAAGAATCAAATGCAGTCTTCTTCTAGAAAAGCATAGTTCAACCATTTAACAATGTGCTAGCAATAGCTTAGCTTCACTGCTTTTGTACTCACTGGGGAATTTCCCAGAAAAAGGCAGACTGCAGAAGCCAAGCTTAACCTTGAATTTGGCCAAGAGACATTTTTGATCGTCTTGTCAAGTTCAAGTATCTAAATCTTTAAAAAAAATCTAGCTATGAGTTACCAATAAAAAAAAAAAAGAGCTTACTATCAGGAACAAAAAACCTGGCATCACAAACTAAAACCCTTTCCCCCCTGAAGCTGTTCCTCATACTGAATATTGATACATTTGATGTACTGAAGTAAATCAGGCATCATCGTACGACAAGGAACAAAGTGATACTGACTGAAAAGGCAGATTTCATGAGTTCCTTTGGTAGAAACTAAGGCAAAGCTTAAACTGCACTTCCTCAGGAAACCAGAGGATACAAGAAAGAATCAAATATGCAAACAAGGATGCAATTACATCTCTAACAAATAGGTGTTTGGGGGAAAAAAATATTTTCAAACACTCCAAAAGTGACCTCGCACTTGAGTGCGAAAAAAAAATGCGCAGTTTTCTCTCTGTCATCTCATCATTACTGATTTGTCACACAACAAATAGTGAGGCTAAACCAACACAGGCCTAGGCTTTCAGCTCCAAATCAGTAGCATGCATGACTTCATAGCTCAGGGGTGGGAAAAGAGCTGAAGCTTAGATTTACCACATAAGTTTGCCACATAGCATAAAGATATGCTATATTTATACTGGGGAGCCAACCAAGTCGATAAATACTTAATTTATGAGGCTGCAAAAGACTAAACATAATGCAAACTGAAGCCAAACATAAATGTCACTTTAAAGTTTTTGGCATCCGGAAGATGAGAAAAGATACTAATTCAGACAACCCTGACAACTCCTCTGAGCCCAGTGAGGGGGAGAGGATTTCAACCCCAAGACAACTCTTCAGCAAAGAGGGGCACCTTTACTAAGCTGCTTGGGAAGAGCTTGTTTTAGCAGGGTCTCCACCCCACATACAATACCAAGTGTAACGACACCTTGACCTATTAATGAGTTTCTTAGAAGCTATCCCAACTTCACCCTCACTATCAGTGGGTGAAAAGTAAAACCACTTGGTTATATTTCAACCAAACAAGACCACAGCTTGCTCACAATTCAAGGAAAAGTATCAGGAATAGTAGAAATACATGTTGCATATCTGTTTTATAGTCAAAAGTGAGTAGCACCTTGGAATTCAAGATAATGCTATTCAGGGGCATACAGAGAGCTGCTGCTTATTTATTTCATATATTTTTGATGGTTGGGTATTCAAATGCTCAGGCACCAAGCACACACCCTCCTCCATTAACAGTCAGGCAACTATCATAGAATCAATCAGGTTGGAAGAGACCTCCAAGATCATCCAGTCCAACCTATCACCCAGCCTTATCCAATCAACTAGACCACGGCACTAAGTGCCTCGTCCAGTTTTTTCTTGAACACCTCCAGGGACGATGACTCCACCACCTCCCTGGGCAGCCCAGTCCAACGACAAATCACTCTCTCTGTGAAGAACTTCCTCATAGAAGGCTTACAAGTTTAATGCGCATCAGCATTATTTTCTGTGATGGTCACTTCCAAACTTTATGGATTTTATTATTAAATGAACACAAACTATGCTTAAATACTCTTAAAGCTACTTTTTCAGATAGAGAATTACACTTGATGGAGAAGGAATTCATTTTGCTAAGAGGATACTGTGAAATGTGTTCTGTGGGTTTGTGCCCTTTCTTAGCTTGAGAAATAATTTTTAGGAGTTGATTTAATGGCATGCCTCTTTGATTTGCAGCTAATTGATATACATCTGTGCTACATCACTTCCACCTTTTAGTGAGAAACTGTCAAATCTCTCATAAATCAGGAAAGAGCAACAGCTCTGTCAAAACATAACTTACTTTATGGATTCCAGGACACCTTTCTGTCCCTGAAAGGTACACACAATGTTCCACGTGCATAAATTTTAGTTAACAAGAAAAAGCCAACAGAAAATATCTGTAACACAGACAGAAATCCATTTGCTACGTCACTGTTACTTGTAATAATGGAGTCTGGTCTACATCAGCCCAGAAAAGTCTTGTGCCACTCTTGCCAAGGACTTATATGTGAGGTTCCCACTACTCATCTGCCAAATCTTTCATTTCTTGGCTTTTCCTGGTGTCTCTGGTAACAGAGATGGCAAATTGGTGCAGCTTCCAGTGTATACATCATGCAGGTGGCCCTACAGAGCTAAAGGCACTACACTACTACCTACAGAGAAGACTTGCAAAATCACTCAAACAACACAAAAAACCAACCCCAAACTAATGGGCTATCTCTACCTTAGAGAGCTAAGGCCCCTTTAAGAAAGTATAAAAACTCTTGCAGATTGAAGTAATTGCCTTGTAAATGAGAACATAACACAAGTCATTTCACCATTATTTTACCAAGGCTATAAAGAGCCCTCCCAGACTCATCTCTTAATTCCATCTTTGCAAAAAGCACAGCCAAGGGGATGCAAATGATTACTTCTAATGTGCTACTCAAATAGCTCTGAATGGGCACAAGCAGCTCTCCCCCTTTCCCTATTCCTGCTCATCATCCTTTGGCTCCACATAGATCTCTGCAGAACCAAATTCTGCACTCAGATTATGCAGGCAACAGAAGATGGCATGTTTTGTCTTGGAGTAAGGAAAGCAGTCTAAAAAAATAAAGACTACTACTACTGTTTTGGTGCTTTTTAGATTCCTTTTTTTTCCAGAACCTGATAACCACAATGGAGAAGCTGTATTTAATATAAGGATAACTGCAGAGTGAAAAACAAACAAACAAACAAGCAAACAAACAAACAAAAAACCACCAACCAGAAAGCAACTCAAACCCAGACAACCTTTCTCATCTGTGGATGATTAACAGAAGAATTTGGTTCCTAATGAAATCAGTCAGACCCCAGACTCCACAGGTATATCCCTTCTTATCTTTTCATTCAGCTCAGGCTCATTTGCTACAAACATTTCAATCCCAAGCCCACTCCTTTCTTCCTCCAATCTTTTTACAGTACATTAAGTATATACTTCATAAATGCAATTGAGGGAATGGTGGCCTATTGGTACATAATGCATTTGGACTGCACCATGAAGAGACACACCTGAGTTAGCTTTAGAGCTCTTAAATACCTGTGCCAGTGAACCCAGAACAGGCACATACCTCAGTGCTGGCCAACACCTGTGAAGTATTTACACTGCACCAGCCCCATCGAGTCTTGTACTGCTGCAGCTTCACTGGAGAATAGCTGAACTGAAATGAACTTGGATACATTCACATGTGCTACAGTCCCACCTCTAGATGCAATGCAGCTGTGTAGTGAGAGGTGAGGAAGAGGATTTTTTTCAGGAGCAGCAGCCACAGCTGAACTCCAGCTATGGACAAGCAATGCACCCACAGAGCAGAGGATTTGTACCTGTGCACATAGCAGGGTGACAGCAAAGTGTTTCAGGCAGAAACCAAGAGGGCTGGTTAATCTATGAAGCTCTGAAGTACTTAATTTGACATGAACTCTAACTGTACTGACTGGTTTTCAAACATCAAAACAGACTCAGAGGCCTGAAAGATTCTATGCTCTTCCCAGAAAATCAATTATGTTAATAAGAGATGTCCTCTTTCCAGGTTTTATTGTTATTTCCTCAATCTACATAGCATCAAATAGCCAAGATTTCTTTGAGATCTCAGATTATCTAAAGGTTTCTCCTGCAAAATTTCCTGACTTTCCTACTTTAGAAATAGTTTCTAGATTAAAAATAATTCCTTCTTTATAGAGTATCTTTTCAACTATGCTGTGAGATCAAAAAGGCAAAATTATTATGCTATTCCACTGTTCTTTTCAATAAGAAAATTACAGCTCTACTGTATAATTATGCCTAATGAAGAGGTGCATGATAATTCATTAAATCCAAAAGGGGGGGAAAAAAAGTTTTAGAATGAGCTCTTGTCTTGTGAGAACAATATGAGCATCTTCCTGATCAATTATCTCACACACATTCATCAAATCATTACATCATGACACACTCATTAAGCACACACAGACCAGAGCTGTGTAACATAGTTCACTATACGTTTGTGTCAGCCACTGAGTGGCAGCAGTTCCTTCATACCTAAATCTGAGTTACAAGATGCAGGATGAAAATTTCAAAGTCCTGATGACACAGTTCTTTCACGCAACCTCCAAATTGTTTTACGTTTAGCATTACATACAGTCATACCAGCAGTGCCCAGTGAAATACCTTGTTATGTGTCTCTGTGTTTTAACTGTTGAGTTTTCAAGAGTTAGGTACTTCATTCTGATAATCACGCTTCCTTACAAGTTTGCTATGTTTAATTTTACAAAAAGAAAACGGTGAGAAAAACTATGTGGACCAAGAAAACTACAAAAACCGGCATTTAATAATTTCTTAAAAGCACAAAGCTATATTTTGTTATGAGACCCATAGGGAGAGTCAGAAACACCTACACACTTACATCTTTTGTTTGCTTTTTCATTCAGTATTTACAGGGTCCTATAGTAGTGTCTTGGGGTGACTGTTCTAAAGTCAAACATCTAATTTTTACGTACAGACTTTTTGGGACCTAAAATGAACAGGAAATGCTGTATACATTTTTTTTTTAAATAAATATGTTTATTAATTATTGCTTAATCATTTCAGAAGCACTTACTAATCTCTTGTTCAGAAGAGTATATTGGTTACACTTGGTTGTAAGTACAACGCTGCACAGCATTCTTTGCTAGATGGAAAACAGATGAGTTTATTTGCTTACTTAGTAGGCTTCTAATAGACTAATGACTGTACAAAGCCATGTCCCAAATAAAATTCAAAAGAAACTAAACACGTAACAACCACATCCAGGATTTTGGCACAGAGTGTTTGTAGAGTTATTAAACACTAATTCAGAGTTTAAATCTCTAAAACTAGGAAAAGATATAGCACAAGATCCAACTATGCCTTTCTGCAAATTCAGTTCTGACTTGGAAGCATCAAGAGATGGGATACAGGACAACATACCCTTTGCATGCAAATCTCCTGCAAGACCTCCTAGGTCCCGATTAACAGTACGCTCTGCATTACTTGGATAATCTAGAAGTGAGGTGGTGCAACAGTGAGAGCCCACAAGTAAACAATGTCAGATGTAACCACAAAATGCCATAATTTTTATACTTCACACCCTAATGCAAACGGGGCATCCTCTAGCAATGAACTGAAGTGTTTTTTGAGAGACGCAGCCTGTCACGGACACAAAAGCAACAGGCATTCCTGCTCCTTCATTTCTTATTGTCTGTCGCCATTCAGCTGGAAACCTGACTATTTAAAAGACTACGCATTTCATCTGCTTCTAACTCGCTGTCGTACGGGAGACAGAAACCAAGAATCAACGCGACTGGGTGGAGGGCAAAAGGAAAAACAAAAAACCCCACAACAAAACCACAAAAAATCCCCCACACTTGATATAATCAAACTTGGAATTCCTGCTACGAGGAAACTACAGGTTTCTGTCAAGTACCACGGGGATCTCTTCATCTCCCCACACGGGGCACAAGTCTCTCCCCCCCGCCAACGCTCCGGCGGTGCGCGCCCGTCCCTCCGGCCCGAGCCTGACAGACTTCCACGGCTCAAGGTCGCACTTCCCCGTCGACCGAACGAGCCGGCGCCATCCGAAGTAATTCCGAGCTCGGCTACCGAGAGGTTTTAGCGGACAAAGTCCGCGACCGGGCCGGACCCCGGGACTCTCGCTACAGCCCCCCGCCCCGGGGCACGGAGCCCAACATGGAGGCGCGGCTGAAGAGAAAGCCCCACGGCACCCGGCGCTTCGATGTCGGAGGCAGCCCCACAACTCCACCGGTAAACGCTGCCCGGCTTATCCACCCCTCACGCCCAACCCACCACGACTAAGTACAGCGGCGGACGAACCAGACACCTCTTTCTACACCGGGAGCCCCACGGAAGACAGCCTGGCCGGAGGGAACCAGAGCCCGTATCGCTTCCTCATTCACCCAGCGCCAGGCGGGGCAGGAACTGCCAGGCACCGAGTGCCCCATGCCAAAAGCAGGTACCAGCACTTACCTGCTTCCAGAGAGCCCTCAGAGACCGCAACCGTCACCGAGTTTCAGGCGCTGTCCCGAATGAAAAACCGTGCGAGTAACTGAGCGAAGAGGGAAGGCAAGCCAGTTAGTCTCCGCCGCGGCCACGGCCCGGCTGGGCGCTCCCCGCCCCCTTCTCCGCCCACGGGGTGCAGCTGCGAGCCGCGAGCAGCTCTCACCTGCTGCCACCGCCCCCGCGTCGCCGGCTCCGCCCCGGAGGTGCTGAGGGGAGGCGACGGCAGCGTGGCTCGAGGCGGTGGTCGTCGGTACGCTGTCTTTCTCTTGTGGATCGTTCGCCTGTCGTTGGAGATGGACGTATGTGCGAATGCCTTAGACCTCACCTTTGTGGTGGTCTGGGCAGCCCTGTGTTGGCCAAGCGCCAATGCCGTGTCCCGTCCCATGGCGGGCAGGCGGTTTAGGCGAAGGGGCCCTGCTGAGCCTTGGCGCGGCTCTAGGTGGGGCGGTAAGGCCGCGACCGGGGCCGTGCTGGTGCTGCGGGTGCTGAGCTGTGTTTGGGAGAAAGAAATGATTTAAAGTGGTGTGCTGGGTTTTCTTTTTTAGAGATTTTTTTTGTGGCTTTGGTGGGGTTTTCCTCACTGGTCGCTAAACTGCGAAAAGCATCTGGGTTTGAGGAGCTGGAACTTGGCCCAAGAGCACTCGGTGTGTCCCTGCCGAACAGGAGGAACATGTGCCCTTCTGCTGCACTTGCACTTCCAGCCTGTTGAAGTGTTTTTCGGGGGCTTGAAAGCTATGGATATTGTTTTTATAAGGAGGCTGGGTAGTCTGCAGCTCCGAGCACTGCTGTCACCTCAGAGATGGCCTTTGCTGATGTGCTGAGGCCTTCACAGGGTATTCAAGGTCCTGCCCAGGGATTTTCCCCCAGTTTGTAATATGCTCCGAATAATGTAGCTTGTTTTTCCTTTAAGCCTTCGGTACTACAATCATTAGTGTTAAAATGAGGTATTTTAGGAGTAGATTTCATCACACAAATGTGTGAAGTGTAAGAAGCAGAGAAAACATGTCCATGCTCCTTTAACAGGAGTCAAGCAAAACTTTGTCATCATTTCTTAGCTCACACAGATCAGGTGTGAATTGCTTTGACATTTTCATCTCAAATGATCTCATTCTGCCTTAGATCAAAGCAGTGATGAAAAGAGTGAGGTTTTGTGCCTCGGCAATACTATGGTGACTGGGTGTTTCCCTAGGCAGGTGTAAGTTGTGATGTGCAGCTGAGGGTGTTGAACTTTGCAGGAGGCTGTGACCCAGCTGTTAGATAGCTGCAGAGTCATTTCTAAAAACACACATTCCACCTGTTTGGTGCCCAGCTTTCCAGAACATGTCAGTTGATACTCCTAAGATAACACTGAAGTTACTCAGTGTTGTATGTTTAAGAACCGTAGAGTTGAAAAGTCCTCCAGGGGTTAGACATTCTAGAAGGTAGACCCAGGAAATTGTATTTTTTTTACTCAGTCCCATGTTCTATTATCTCTGAGTTGTTCTGTCTGACATCAAATCTGAAAGGCTGTGATGTGTATATAAATCAGCACTGTCAGCAGCTTGTTTAAATTGAAATAACTTATTTTAAAACAAAATCACCGTCAACTGGGAGTTGTAGCAGACATAATAATCATAGTTTGTGTGAAAGTGATGGAGTGGAGTCATCTTGGGTCATTTATTTTTTACCTCTACTGCAAAATAATCTATGTAGTGATTTGTGCAGATGTTCTTATGCTTGATTGTGTTTTTTTTTCTTAATTAAAAAATATAAACAATTTTATTTCTGCTTTGGGATAGAGACTTATCTGGTTAACTGTAATTCTGTAATAAATTGTATGAGGATCTTAATTTAAAATTATGTAGATTTGCTGTTGTGCCTGAATCTGAAGAACTTTATATGCATGAGCAATTAAACAGTGTGTTATAGAAACAAAGCTAAAACTACTTCGAATGAGAGGAAGAAAAGGTGAAGGTAACTGTGGCCAAGCAGTTTTCCTTATTTCAGTACTTCCAGTGAAGTCTGGCAAAATGAAGTGCTTTAAAAAGCATTTTATTTAATCCATGTTCTTTGAGTATTTAAAGGACTATAAATGGTTAGAGAGAGTCCATTTTGGTTCATGACCCTACCATATAATGTTGCAGCAAGCCGTTTGTTAACTGTGGTTCCAGTTCAGTTATTTAGAGCATTGCTTCATCCAGACTTTTCTTGTTTGGATTGTGGAAATTATTCAAGGTCTACAGAGATTTGCACCTTATGCTTTTGTTTGGTCGATCAGTGGGTTCAGGTTGAATTAGGGCCAAGTGAAGATGTAGAGATGAGAAGATCCTCTGTTTTATTTCCTGTAGATCACAACTGTAGAGAAATGCGGCTTTAGAAGTTCGAGGTGTTTCCTGGTACTGAGACTTTCTTGCTGACTGATTATTTTCTGTAATCTTGTTTTTAAAAACACAGCAGTGCAAAATGCATTGTAATGCTCTTACAGTTGGAGATTGTCTTTCATCAGAATAGATTCTAATGCAGCCCAGAAAGCTTAACACATTTTACAAGCAACAGAGCTGAAAAGGGGATGAAAAACAGTTCTTACTGAATAGCCCTTAGCAGTACTCTGTCACCTCCTAGGTAAGGCATGCCGCATTTCATTGAGATTGCAATGTAACTACTGGAAAATAGGATGTCGATCACAAAATGGATATGGAGAGCAACGCGGGTGCAAACATGTGGGCATTACTGTTTCTGATGATTTTTTTTTTTTTCCTGGAATGTGCCTTTAGACATTTTATTTTAAATCAACTTGAGACTGTTTCCTTTTATATTTCATATCTTTGTCAGATGGATAGACAACCCAATATCTGCCAACCCATGGTAAAGCACTGTTTTGAGACAGGAAAACTTTGGGGAGGAGATGTACTACCAAATCTTGCAGCTGGACTTTCCCATCCAGGAAACTTGCTTTCTTGCTTTTCCACTTTATTTTTGCTGTATGATATGATGGTGATGCAGGACTTAAGAGCCTTCCACATGCACAGATTAATTTTTTTCTTTTTTTTTTTTTAGGCGAGAGGTAGAACTTTCTATAGCAAATGTAACTGAAAAAAATTGTATTAGAAGCTAAGAACTTCTTCCTTGAAGATATCAGAGTTAGACTGGTACAAAGCAGTGTCTCAAAAGTATGTGATCGTGTTTTGTGAGCTGAATTGCTGTATCTACAGTACCTGATTTTAATTTAAATGGCAAATATTGATTCATGCAAAGATGATTTCTTACATAGAAGTGTCATTCCAGAACAGAATACAATCATGGCAGTTATTGCCAAGTTCTTTTTCACAGCCCTGCTTTGCAACAGGGCTTCATTGGGCTCTCCTTCCCAAATCTAACCACCAAATGCCTTCTCTCATTTCCTCTTTTCTGACAGCAGTAGAGGCATGAGTAGAAGAGACTAGTGGTAATGGGAGTTTCCACCCATTGCCATCTGTATGGCTCTGTGGCCGACTGTGTGAATTCACTTTTTAAAGTGTTTTGAACATTATGTGCTGTCATTTATTCAACTTCTTAAGGCTGAGGTCATAGGCTTGCATTCTCTGCAATAATTTTCCTCTGTTTTTAAAATCTTTTCTCCATGAAGGACATGAGCTCTTTATGTATTAGCAATGATACAGATACTGATTTTGGTCATATGGAGATCTGGCTGCCGTATACATTTGGATTCATAGCAGAGTCATGCAAACTAGCCTTCCCGTTGTGAAGTCTTGCAGCTTTACAGATGTTTTTGATAATGATATAAATTTCTGCTGCTTATTTTTGCAGGTTTTACCTTGAGTAAGGAAAGGTTTCTTTGTACTAGCATGCTGTTTCTTGTGACTTGCAGCTCACTTGGCTTTTCCTACATTTTGAGGGTTTGCCTCTGTGCATGCGAGGAAGCTGCTGTGCGTGTGTCGGGCTGTAGCTAGGTCAGGAAGACTATCTGCAGGTGCGACACTGTGGTTAGGCACTACATTTAAGAGAAGTTATCATCTCTATTTAAATGTATCATGTATCATTTAAATGTATCATGTATCTCTATTTAAATGTATCAACTTGTGATGACATAATGTGCTGTGGTTACTAGAGTTTAAGATGAGCGATTTATTTTATTTTTCCTGAAGGATGAGATGTAGAAGTTATTCCATGGTTCTGGGGAGGATTCTGATGTCAGATGCAAGCGTGTAAAATTTCTGTGCATTTACATAAGCAATTTATTGCAGGCTGGGTTTTGTTATCAGATGTGAGTCTTAAGGATTGGAGATTAGAAGTGAGATATGCTTTTACAGTTTTGCTGAGATGCCTGCCTTACAGCATGGATAGTTGTTTGTGCATAGAACAGGCATCATAGAGGAAGACTTAACACTTCTGTGCACTGCCTTGGGCATGGAGGAACGATTGTTTGTTGTTTGGTGTTTTTTCCCCCAAATCCCTTTTGATCTGAAGTTGTCTCATCAATCAGGGAGAACAAGCCAGAGATCATTAAGTCAATGAATTTAGGCCATTGCATGACTTCAGCTGGTAGTCCTTTGTGCCTTTCCTGCTCACCTGAGAGGAAGACTTTCAGCACATATCACCAGTCACTTGAACCATACACATCTGCTGAATCTGACTTTTGCTTTAAAGGTGATGTTTCAAGGGTGTCAGGTATCGAGACCTCCAACACTGAGGAAGTTCTGTCAAATGATAGTATCTGATGAAATGGTGAGATATCAGGATAATGCCCATACATTTTATTAATCTTATCTCATTAAGGGATACATCCAGGGACTGCAGTTGTGCTGAATGTGAATCGTGGAGGATTAGACCAGGAGGTTAAGACCTGCTGTTAAGGTTGCTGGTCTCTTTCTCTTGTTGTCACTTCCAGTGGCAGCAAGTGATGGCTTCTAGAGCAAAGGATGTGAGTGTGGCTGCACTTTTCTATCTGCTCCTGTCCTGCTTTATTCCTCTCTCCCCAACAGCTGGCCGTGGGCAGCACGGAGGAAAGGACAGCTTGGTCCTGCTCTCTCAGTGAGTGAGCAGGCATGCAAGGCACAGTAGGAAAATCCATAGCACTTGAACCACTCTACCGCTAGGACAAAGGACTAGCATGTTTTCATATTATTGTCAGGTGGTTGGAAGTTAATAAAGTGTGCGTGTGTCTTTTTATCAGTGTAAATGGTTGTCTTAACAATGCTAACCACAATGGCATGATGTGTGCGGTTGGTTTGGGGGAGGTTTGTATGCTCGTAACGTTTTAGCCGTACTTTCAGACTGTGCAGACAATAACATAGATCAGGCCCATGCTGTGACTGAAACAAGGCTCCATTTGCACAAGGAAACATATGCTTATTGTAACGTTGTGTGAGGATATGTGAGTACCTGAATCCTAATTTCATTGGTCAGTTGTGTAAATGTAAAACATAGTTTGACCACTGAAAAAGAACAGTTTACTTTTGGCAGCTAGTGCTGTTCAGTTCTCAAGTATTACTTCTTTTCTACATGGGCTGTAGGCTTGGGTATTTTTTCTTGTTAAAATTACAGTGCATGTTGTTTTCATGTCTTCCAGGCTGTCCATCTTCATCTGTTTGTCTATACTTGGACTTATATTTAGATCATTATTGTGCTACGATAGTCATTTAATGGGATTTATTTTTGTTGGTGCATCAGGTGCTGCTATCAAAATCTGGGCATAGTATCGGTGAAACAAGATAGTATGCAAAATAAATTCTCGTCAACCTCTGAAATGAAAGCAAATGTCAATAATGAAACTACAGACAGTGTGTTTGCACAGGAGGAGGGTGGAAGATTGAAGTCATTTGCCCTGGGCATGTCCCAGTTTTGCTGAACCATGCAGGGAGAAGTTGGTCTAGTTAGTGTCTGGGGTTACAGGATAAATGCTGAGTCACGCAACCTCAGAGAGAGGTGTCGTGATGCCTCTTCCCCACACTGCATGGTGGTTAGAGAGATAGGGTTTGGTGGAAATAGTACTTCTGCACACAGCTTGCCAAATAATGAGTGAGCCTGTCACTGATGCTTGTTTGCTGCTATTGGTAGCAGAGTAAAGGGCAAGATTTGATGTTGCTATTTAAAATCTGGTTGAATAATAAAGACACTATTTACTATAGTTTTTAGTAAGAGGCTAAAAGTAGATTCTGCCCCAGGAATTGAACTGCTTCACAAATTGAGGCTGCTAAGTATCAGAAATGAAAAGCTCATGCGCAGCTGAACTACTGTGTGAATGTGTTTGAAGACAGGTTATATTGTTAGGTGTACTAAGGCCAGTATTCCACACATATTTCCTGAATAAATTCTGCTGTGACCTCTGTAGATCTGAGGCATTGGTGTCACTCAGCAACCTGTTAGACTTTTTTGTCAGAAGAGTGAATTTTTAGACCATTACACTTTTTCTTTTGATAAGTGAGTAGAGTTCTTGCCTTTTGATAAAGCATAGGGTCTTATGTCTGCTGAGGTCTAATGTGGGGCCTTGCTCTTCCACTTGGAAAGTATTTATGGGTTCACACATGCATTTTTGGCTTGCGTTGATCTGACCTTGTTTGTGTTTGAAAGTAATGCCACTGGGAAACACTTCAAAGTATATGCAAATTAAGTCAATTGGTCTGTGTGATCTCTTTTATTTTTGTAAAGTAATTATTTTGTGTATAATTAAATGTATTGATTTGCATAGTATTACATATAACTAAATATTTTATAAATGACATATCATGTTCTACAACATACCTGAATATGTAGGATGATTTACAACATCTGAATGTGTAGGATGTTTTAGTAGGCTTATTGTCCTAAATGACCACAAATCCACTTTTTTCTCATAGTGTTGATATTCAAAATGATTCATTCCCTGCTATTCTCATGGTTAAAAAGGTGCCTGTGTTTTTGTAACAGAAAGGTAAATGAAAGAATGATTCAGATGTTCAAATATAAACTAGCCATCTTCTCCTGCTGTCAATAAAGTAAACTTTAATGTATCACTAAGGACAAATAGATGCTATTTTCCTTCCTCCAGTGGTTTTCATTTGCTTGAAGACTAGAACAGAACTTTTAGGGGGACAGGTTTGCCATATTTACAACTATTTTTACTTTGCCTCCAAACACATTCCTGAAACTTTTGCAGTTTTTTTTCCCCAGCACTTCTTTACTGTTGGTTATAGAAAATTTAATATTCTACATGTGAGTTTAGAACTGAAGAGAAGCTTTTATTAACTGCTTATACAGAGGATGCCAGTAACCTAAACCTTTTGGAAGAGGGAGAGGTGAAAAGTAATAATTCCCTTATGTTTATCCAAACTTCCTATTTTCAGATAGGCCCAGAGTAGAAAAGAGGAAGTTATTCCTCAGTTAGTGAAATATGTTTTTTTTCCTGCTCACATTCTTAGGAAAAAGTGTAGGTTCAGGACAGTTTTGCAGCAATCAAAGGACTTCAGAGCTGCTGTTTATTCTCTGTTAGTGACTTTGTATCATCCTCCTAAGTAGAGGATATTTTAAAGCAGTGGGGTGAATTCAGATTGACTGTCAACTTAATATTCTTTGTTTTAAATGTAGATGAATACACATTACAGAAGAAGCAATAAGAGAAAAAGAACAAATTAAATTGCTGGTGTGCCTGGGTCATACCCACGTGTTAACTGCTGTCCTTTAGGGAAGTGCAGATCAAAATCTACATGTACTCTTTTAGCCTTTATCAATCTGGGGAGGAAAAACAATCAAACAAAACAAACAAACAAAAATAATAATAAAAAAAGTCAACAAGACAGAACACCCCACTAAATTACAAGGAGATAATGTAATTTAATAATTTCCTTTCAGGTTTAAGTGGGATCACACCTCTTAAATGAGGAGATATTAGATAGTCAATCTATAATACTGTCCTGCTGTGTATTTTTTTAAAGTTTATAATAAAGTAGGATTATTAATATTTTTAAGTTGTTGACTCACCAGTTTGCATCTAGCTTATAGTAGGACTAGAAGAAAAAGTTCTGAGAAGTTGCTTATAGGTAGTTGTGGTGAGATTGCCATTTCCATTGTCCTTTCGAGAATGATCAGCTAAGTGTGACATTTCAGAGTACTTGACCTGCTCTCAAAACTGTTGAATATAATGGTTGGACTTGATGATCTTAAAGGCTTTTCCAATTAGAATGCCTACATGATTTAGCCACATTCTTTCAGCTAGCTTCATTTGCACATGGGTCCAAATGTTCCAGCTTGGATCTGTCTCATTATTCTCTGAGACTTTCCCTGCAGGTTTTGTCCTCTTGAGAATATCCTTCTGTTTGATGTTCCTTATGTTGTTGTTTGTATGCTTCTGTGTTCCTCTACTCTCTTCCTTGTATTTTCCGTTTACTTTGTTCCTCTTTGCAACTTCTTTTACAGATACTTCTTAATATACAATATACGTTTAGTTTTAGCCCACCTCCTTTTGTGACAAATGGTCACAAGGCAGACATTTGCAGATGGCTTAAAACAGATGTTTCTGTCAAAGTAAAAGTATTTAACTCTTAGATTACTGCTAGACATAGAATGACAGAACTGTTTTGGTTGGAAAAGATCTCTAGATCAAGTCCAACCATTGACCTGACACCACCACAATCACTAAACCGTGTCCTGAAATACCAAGTCTATGTGTTTCTTTTTTTTTGTTTTTGTTTTTGCTTTTTTTTTTTTTTTTTTTTTTATTGTAGTCTTTCAGGGACAGTGACTCTAGCACCATCCTGGGCAACCTATTTCAATGTCTGACCACTCTTGCAGTCAAGGAGTTTTTCCTAATATCCAACCTAAACCTCCCATGGTGCAACATGATTTCATTTTCTGTGATTCTAGCTCTTGATACTGAAGTGATGTGTAGTTCCTCTAGGGCTAATGAATATTGCTGCAGTGGTGTAGCAGGCGGCTTGTGTGGCTCCTTTTCACACTGCATTACTTTAAACTCAGCTTAACACATTTCAGGAGAAATGAAGTCTGCTGAGAATAGCTTTTATTCTTTTCAAAGCTATATTAATATGCACACAGTGAAGATCTGTACTTGTGCTAAAACAAGAGGACTGTTTTGAACTAGTTGAGAGAATCCATCCTGAGTGCTCTCTAGTAAGGTCTAAGTGAATTTAGTTTTAATCAATAAATGCAAATTATCACTTGTTGGTTGTTTTTTTGGTTTTTTTTTTGCTTCTGTACTATAAATGAAGATGAAATGTCAAGATACTCAGAGAAAAAATTCTTTGCTCTGAGACATGTTATTTGAATATATTATTTATGCAAGTTGTTCCTCAAATATTTGAATACTGCAAAGCTTAAATAATATTTTTCTTAAAGCTGTGATTTGAATGCTTATTTAATCAAGAAAGGCATACAAATAATTAATAACTTACAAAATATCCTAATAAAAATAAGAGCATGTGAGTACAGTCATTGGGAACTAAAAATGCAAGAATGTGACTGATTCTTCTTAAGTGAGATTCCTTGTAGGTGTTTCTCAAGCTTAAAAATTGTTCCATTTCAGAGTTCAAATGCTTTAGTAGAAATGAGCTAAATACTTGGAGTGAACTAATCCGTAGGCGCAACAGGAACCTGATGGTATAGTAGGTGGTAAGATTCATTTATGATAAGTTATAATGGAATTCCCCTGGAACGATGTATTCCACCTACTTGAATGCACAGTAATTCACAAGATGAACAGTATGCAGCAAATGGCAAGGAATAAAACTCTGGCATCTTATTGTGAAGCATGGGGCTAAGTCTATGACTAAATCACTGTCTACCTATCTTTTAGTAGTTCTGGTGTATGTTGTGGTCTGTATACATTGAATTTCTGTTTCACCTCTTGTCTAATAGCTGTTCATTTAAGCGTTTTTATTTGCCTTTCTACTATGTGAAATAGTTTTAGATGATGGCATTTTCTTGATCAGTGTAACACAATTTGTTAATGTGTTGGCAAAGAATTTGTATTTCAGCACATAGTTTGTCAACAGAAACCAGTTGCACTCTGAAAGAGTGAAAGAGGCAGATTTTTTTTTGTTGTTGAGGTAGATTATTTTTCTAGTGACATAAAGTGGCAGAAAAGCAGAATTCTGTTTTGTTATGTTGAGCAATAAAAAAAATTGAAAGGAAAAATGAGAACAGTGTTTGCTAGGATGGCCTCATCCTCTTCATTATATATAAAAAAATCCAAAATGTTTCAATTAGTGGATAAGGAGAAAAATCTTTCACAGCTTAAATTATTTTAACTTTTTTTTTATATATGCAAGTCTTGCTTAATGAGCTCTAAAAGGTCATACAATTGGCCTGGCAATACACTTCTAGTAGTATTGAGAAGGAAGGGAGGAAAATATGATTTTGATTTATTTTTCTTAAGAAAAATTAATTACTAATGACTATGGTAGGATGGACTGAAATGTCAGACTGAGGTCAATCTGACTGCTCTTATTAATTGTTTCTGGAGATCGAGGGACACTTCTTTGGGCATTAGGAGTATTTAAATTTAATCTCCTCTTTAATGCCAGTAGTGTTTTGGTTTTGGCAAAATTCATTGTGTGTTTTAATTACAGCAATTAAAAAACTCCTCAGTAAATAGAGTCCTGCCAGGTAGGGATTTGTTGCCAGGAAATGTACTATATTTGTAGCTTTCTTTTAATGAAGCTACAATCAATTGAAGATATTGCAAGAACATAAAAACACAGGAAAAAAACCCCAAACAACAAAACACTAGAAGAAGCTCTCAGCTAAAACTTTTTTTCCCTTGACAGGGTGCAATTATAATTTTACATTTTAATTTGTGCTGTGATTGACAAGAGTCTTTCCAGATAATTTTGCTGTTCTTGTTTTGATGTAGGTGCAAAGCTGTTGTGGAGATACTGAAAATACTGCAGGGGCATATGTCAGTGGCAGGTAAATGTTTCTGAGATGCTTGGTAAATCAATGATGCTGAAATAGATGGTGTAGACATTAATACAGGTATTTAGATTTTTATTGACATCTCCAGTACAGTATTATTGGGAAGATAAGCTAATGTAGATTGATAAATTTACTTTTTGTACGAGCATCAAATTGTGGGGATTGAGAACTCCTCAGACCACAGCACAGAGGCATCCCAGTCTTAAGAAAATCTTGTCCTATTTCCAGCTACACATGAACATGTCCTAATGGTGGTTGTTACTTTCAGAGTGTGTGTATATAAAACTGTATATAATTTCCTCATTTTGAGGTTTTACTCTGTAAACTAATGAATGTTTCTCTGTGATCCAGAGGGTACAGAAGCTACCTACCTGAGGTTCAGTGCCATGTTGCTTTATGGTAGCGATTAACATGTGTAGCAGGTAATTTCATTGTATTTCCAGCATAAGCTGGTAGAAAGAAGTTTCTTAGTTGTTCCACAGAATAGATTGAAAAGATTGAGCTCATCTTTTCTTAACTCTCTAGTCAAATGTGCTGTTACTATAGTAATGAGGAAGTGGTCTAGTTTGGCAAGGTGCTGATGTTTGAATCTAAGCATTTGTTAGTGCACATATATCACAGGGTGTAACATTAGTATGAGCATAATGGTGTAGCTAAAATGTTGAGAGGAGTGGCTTGTACTGTTATCCCCTTGGACTGGTTGTGTCCAGCTAATACACCTGCATCAAGCCCCAGATTTCTACATTAAAAGAATATTTTAAAGATTATTTAACAGCATTTTCTCCAGAGTCTAAGATAAATAGGTCTAGATTTGTGTTGTTTCTAACCATTCTGACTTAGAGCCAGAAAAATTAAAGAGACTGATTTTGGTAGATTATTAAGATTCTGTTAATTAACTTAAGTATCAGTTTAATTGGTGGTTTTGTTCTGGTTTCATATGTCTACATGCCATATTTCTACATCATCTTGTAGAAATTATTGCTATTTCAGAATGTATTTAAAAGAACAATTATGGTGGTCTTTGAGGATCTAGTTCAGGTTGCAGATGAGGAAATGTCGGTTGCACCAATATTGTGCCTGTTTTGAGAGAAACTGCTTCTGTGAGCCCAATAAAATGGAATATGTTTTAGAGGATAAGGTATCTGGGGACCAGAAGAGCTGTTACATGCTCTTTTGCTTTCTCTATAAGATGAAATTAATACCAGTTACCTATTGTTTTGAGAGCATTGCTGTTTCAAGAGGAAATCTTTCTTTACTGTTATATATTAGTAGATTAAGTTCAGCTTCAGGGCAAGCAGAATGAACTGCAAAGATAAAGAAACCACACCTGGATCTGCAATAGCTGAAATTGCTTAAGTTCTGAGCTGCTGCTGTTCTGAAGTGTTCATCCATTGAGCCCAGACTTGCAAAACATGCTATATCTGGTTCCTGATAAACTTGCATTTCGGAATAGCTTGCTACACGTGGAGGTCTTTTTATATATAGCATAAAGTAATGTAATGTTTTGTCATTACATTTTCATTAAAACAAGTATATATACTTTGCTCTAACGATTATATTTTTTATTAGTGAAATCTGTTAAGAGTGCAAGACTGGAGTGGGTGATGGCTCTGCACTCTCTTGAGGCTTTGCACTCTGCTTGTTACTATCATAGGATCTGTCACTTAAAAACCGTGGTAATGTCAAACTCTGTTCAGAATACTGTGTCCCAAAACAAGTTCTGATAAGTTTCAGCTGGAGTTAAGTGGAGTCCTGTAATACAGACTTTGAATCCAAGAGCTACAAGATAGAGAAAAGGGTCTGAGAAGCATGCCTTTAAGGAAGAGATCTTGCTGTTTTGCCAGTATCTTAATGGCTGTTTTGGACAACAATGTGGAGCACTCAGACTTAGTGCTCTGGGTTCTTCAGCAAAGAACAAAAGCATTCTTCACAAAGGAAAAGAGTGATAAAGAGCAATTAGAATGGAGAACAGTGAATTGTATCAATGTCCAGTACTGCTGAAAATTTAATCCCAAATGTTGGAATATAGAGTAATTTATGAAGCTCTGGTATTTTGTTAGATCACACGTGTGAAGTGTAGGTAAGGAACTTGAGATCCATAGTCATTCATGTAAGTAGTCCCCAGGGGATATGAAGGAATGCAGTATGTAGTGAAGACAAACAGCATCTCTAGACAAAAGGTCACGTGTTGGTGATCTTTTCTTGTTGTTTACTTGCATTTTAAGTGAAACATCTGAAAAGGAGATGCTCTGTAGAAAATTAAGATGGTAGTGGTCAGGCATGTATGGAAATTAATTTAGTACTTCTATCCACAAGGAAATTTGAAGTCAAATGGAAATACAGTGGAAATACTCCCACAGCTGTAGAAGCTTGTTTTCCTTGTCAAGATCCCATTGTCCAGAGTGTCAGGTTTAATCACTTAGCTTGTAACTCTACAAATCATCAGTTGCAAAATCAGACTGATTTTCATCATGAAGTAGAAGCTTCTAATCTTTGTCTCACAGAATGATTCAGGCTTACAGTTCTGCTGTTTTCCCTCCAGGGAAAGCTGTCTCATAGTTGTTGCAAATATAGCTGCAGGGAAGTAAAAAATAATAAAATTTGTCTTTGACAGTAACAGTATAATAGAAGGATCTGTATTTATGTCCCACTTAAAGCACCTCAGAGTAATTAGATGTCTTGAGATCAGCTGTTCTTGTGAGATGGCTATCTTGATGAATCAGGAAGTTGGATCTCATTTAAATGTGAAAGTTCTTTTGTATTACTATGGTTTGTTTCCTTGTCCTGTTCTCTTTCCAAGACTTCTGTAATTCTGTCTGTCACTGATGTTTTTTCTTGATTATTGAATAACATTTTGGAGAAGGCAATAACATATTTTTCTGAGTCTGCAATAGTAGTTTAAACATCGCTCTCTTGTCTTGACTGTGCACTGAAGATTTGAAGGGAGTTCACTGATCCCTTCTTGTGGTCTTCCACTTGTGATCAGCTGCTGTTCTGTCAGAAGCTTTCCTGAATAGTTCAAGTAAATCCCAAACCTCATAAACAGGAAGCAAGGTGACTGTTTAACAAGCAATGCTTCTATTTTTCTAATCTTATTATGTTCTTTGCGAAGTAGACTGGGCTTCCTAACTGCTCGTGTGGACCTTTTTATTTTCTGTTTATGTTTTACTATAAGCAAAAGTGATACATTTGAAATAGCCAAGGGAAGAAAAAAAATCAAGATGTTACCTTAAATCAAACCTACTGAGCCTTTATAGATGTGTGGAGAAAAGTGTTACACGATTCTTCCCTATGGTATTTGCTATCACAGTTTTTGCCAGATTTCAACCAGAACCAGATACAGCATCACAGCTGGTAATTTCATTGTTCAAATTATTAGAAATCAGAACTTAAAAAAATCTACAAAATATGAAAAGCAGGGATTTCTTTCTTTTCTGAACCATTGGAATGCATTTTGCTTTTATGCTGTGTGTATGGTATCTAGAAACTTCTCAATGATAACTGACATTCTTAGACAGTTATGTAAATTTGGCACCTTAAAGTCACCTAAGTTTTGACACATGGTTTTTGCAGGAGGAAAAAATCTGAAGTTGCTGAAGTTGTTTACTGTGACTGTCCCTGAAGGATGCCTTTTTTACCCAACCATGTGTAAATTCATAAAATCCATGATATGAGGAGGTGTGACAACAGTAAGGGTGGAGGAGAGAGGAATATCCAGCTGAGCGACCAAGATAGTGAACAGCGTGGAGTGATCATGTTGATATTATAGCTTCTTCAATTTGAGTTGTAAATTTATTTATGAGAGACTCATGAGTGAAAAGGGGAAAATGCCTTTTGATAAGGGAATAGATGGGTGAGTGTAATGGGTGAGGGAGGCAAGTGAGGAGTAGAGTCAATATTGGTATCTTAATAAGGATGTAGGGAGAGATTTGGGATGAATCTACACATTAGAAGAGAGAAAATTCATTTCAAGAGAAAATTAACTGAGACTGTCTTTTTGGGCCTCCTTTAATGGATTTTGCTGGCTGGAGATCTGTTTTCCTCCAGGCAAGGGAATTGTTTCTTTCTGGGGAAAAACTTGTAAAACCCAGAATATCTTGCTGTAACATCACAGACCTGGATGTGACTGATGCACCCTGATGGTTTTTTTTTTTTTTATCACGGGAAAGCTTTTAAAATAAATTAGGCATTGCCTCTTTTTTTCTTCACATGTGATCTGTCCATTTGCTTAGTTCAGGCTTCTTAGTAGGAGAAGTGCCAGCTCTAGGATTCTTCGAGAATAAACTGAGTGTGAATGATTATTTCCCAAGCTTCCATTCAAGGGACAAAGATTTAGAATAACAAAAGCTTTCTTTCTCCTTAGTATTGCCTAGACAAAATTTAATGACACATAAATATCTAAAGTGAGTCACTAAAAATCTCATTTCTTCTTACTTACTTCAAATAACACTAAACTATTCTTTTTTTAATTCTTCACTTGCTACAGAGTCTGCCAGAAACATTTGACTAGGTTAGTGATTATAAAACCTAATGTTTTCATCTGGTTTCAATATCCTATTGAAGCAGAAGTCAGTAGGGAAATTGGTTATTCTTCCCCTTGAGTATATAGGCTTGGTAAGAATGTTTTATGAATTTCAGGTTAAAATTAATTACTGTACTTATCCTGTCTAATTGCCATGGGAGCTTTATATTGTCTTCTGTGCCTGTGCATGGACACATTTTTTCAGAAGGTGTTTGATTAGGAATACGTAATTTTAATTAAACTACCTCAGTAACATTCAAAATTAGTTGCCATTAAAACCTAGTAGCAAAATTTCATGACCAGATGGAGGCTTCCTAATATGTAGAACTGGAGCACTGTGGGTGTAAGCTGTAGAGTTAAGGAGCTGAAGGTGGCAGAGGACTTTGTGTGCTGTTAGTGACAGTTCCATCTTTTGATTTCCGTGCTACAAGTAACTTCCTTTAAAAACCACTATGGCTATAGAGAGGTCAAATGTTCTTCCAAGTGGGTGATCTGGTGAGTTGAAGAGTGAAGAAAATCTCTGGGTTTAGCATGTGTTTTAGCTGGTCTAGCCTGCAGAGGACTAGCACGAAGATAATCTAAAGCAAAGACTAATAAATATAGCCGTAATTATGGCAATTAGGATTAGAATATTCTGATGCTTTCACAGTATAGTCTGTAATGCAGGTTATACAGGTAACTATGTGGTGTTACTACATTGATTTTCTTTTCTTGTAGTTTCCCAGTGTGGATGATTCTGGTTCCATATTCAGTACTTGTGCAATACTGTTTTGTCTGTTCTATAGGCCCTGTGCTCTTCGGCACACTAGCAGTGAAACAGCCACCCGTTTTGTATGCCTTTGAAAGTGCAAGTCAATATACCTAGAGTAGTTAGATTTATATCACCTGCATTTAAATCTGTTCTTCACAAAGAAAGAGAGGTCATTTTGCAAAAACTTGGGCCTTTAATCTGAACAAGCAAATAATACTTATGTGAAAAATAAACAATTATGGAAGTGTTTATGTCACTATATATGTCAATAGCCAAGAGACTGGGTCCAGAGCACATTGTCATTTACTACTAATGTAATACCTAACATGAATGAATATTTAGTTTTTCATCAGTGTACCTTTAACCAGTTTCTGCCACAAAAATGGAGTGAAAATATTTCAAGTCATGTGAAAGAGGAACTTCTTGGACGAAATACCTGTCACACAGCGTTTCTCAACTTCCCTGTTTGTCTGAAAGTGATTCAGTCTGGCTGGTGATGCTGACTCAGGTGTAATTCTTTGGTTTCATTTTCTTTTTCCCTCTTCTTTTTTTAGTGTTCCTGGTTTCGTGTGGATACTCCTACTGGTGAACTGATTCTTCTGATAAGGGATTCCATACTGTGACTCAGGCGCAGTGCAAGCAATATGACGATTACAGGGAAATACCTGTTAGTATCAGGTAAACTGATGCTTTTTTTGTTTATACTTTCAGCTAAGAAATCCAGAATTTGCTAAATGTTAAGCTTTGCAAGTCTTAAAGCTTCCTCTCACCTGAGAAATAATGTGTCTAGATTGGTTAGAGCCTATATGTAAATGAGAAATATTCAGAGACCTTATCTAAGTTGAGGAATAAAATGTGGAAGCCAGTGCTCATACTGTCTAGGCAGCAGTTGCTGCTGCACGTGTGGGTCTGCCCATAGAGACTGAGGACATGTCCTTGGATGTGTGAAAAAGCTGCCAGAGCTCCAGTGGTTCTGTGATGGAAACTTTGTAGGTTTCTGTAGGACTCCTCTTTTTGGCCCGTGCTTCCCTTTCACCTCATATGCAAATTTATAGTCATCTGACGCTGCTGCTGGCTGATTCAAGCTGTTCTGACATCTCAGGATATACCTCAGTGATACTCACTAGTGGCCAGCAAAGTGGCACCAGTGCTGGCTTGAAGTAGAAGTTTTTTCCACATTGTTAGAGGTCTTAGTCAGCATTTGATTGAGGAATCCCTGGCCATCTCAGCTGTTTTATTTGTTTTCTGTTCAGATCTACTTGATTTTAATTTTTTTTAATTGTATTTTTAAGTCTTATATGAAATTAATTGCTGTGCTTAAAACATTGCCAGGAAAACCTAGAGCAGATTCATAGAGTCAAAGTCTTGTGCTGTATGTAGTTGTCATTTGTGTCAACCTCAGTTGTAAAACTGGCTGCATACTCATGACTTACTCTGTACCTTTAGTGGAAGGCAGCAGAACCTTTTACTCTAATTTTAACTGTATTCTAGTTCACAGACAGCCTGAAGGTCTTTTAAGGTGAGAGATGAAGGACTAGGATGGTTTGTATTCAGATGGCTAAAATGTCCTTTTTGGTACTTGCCAAACCTATTAAGCAATTGGTTTCCAAATTAATCTTGATGTAGGCCAAATGTTAACACACATCACTGGTAAGTACCCAAGCAAGACGGGGCCTTTATTTGCCTTCCTTGACTTTAATTCATCAGCTATTTCTTTATTATTGCCAGACACTGAAAGTAGTCCCCATTTCTACACTACATTACTTCCTTCTGGTTTAATTTATTTAATGGATTAGTTTATTTTCCCACATACACCAAACAGAGACAAAGCTTCACCCCTCTGAGTTACATCTTTCTGCATTTCACTGTTGGAGAGCAGCTGCGAGCTGTGTCCTGGCAGATGCTGGTGCCAGTGCCCTCATGCAGCACAGGGAAGCCTGCGTGACATTGCTGTCCTGGACCTGTGTCAAACACACCATGGATACTTTGTAATTTGAATGCTAAAACTGAGATCTGCCCAAGTATTTGCAAGCAAGAGCCAAGAGGTAGAAACACAGAAAACAAACCCAACATTCTAAGCCGTGTCAAGAGGTTCTGGAAAATTTGCCACAGGCAAAATCCGACTTCTTCACTTTACAAGATGTTTGGCTTTTCTGTGAAGTCAGATATTGGAGCTCTCTGCCTTAATTTTTTCTTGGAAACAAAGGGGGAGACTTCAGGAGGTTTAAAACCAAGGATCTTACTGTCCTGGATAAACCTGGCATTAACAATATGTTTGTACAGCTGTCACCTTTGTCCCTTAAGCTATTCTCTTCTGTGGTCAGTGGGTGTTTCTCATGCATATGTAGGATGACAGCCCGGGAAGGGACACACCTTGTGGGAAAAGATTCTTTAAGTCTTTGCCCTTTTGACACTATTCTGAGTGGACCAATGTGCAGCAAACCTATGAGAGACTTCTTTATTGAATAAAAATTCTTTTTTTCAATCGGGCAGTTAAATTTGTAGCCCAAATTCAAGTAGCAGAAGACATTTGGTTAAAAAAAAAGAAATAATCACTTTGATAAAAATGTATTTAGATGTGTATATTAGAAAGGGATTCAAAATTACATCTTAGAAATGGATTTAAAATTACATCTTCATTGTCTAGACCTTTGTGGACAGTTGCAAGTTCAGTGCAACCACCTTCTAGTGAGATAGTTCATGAAGAGAAATTCCTGAAGATGGGTTCTGAAGCCTTCTTTATAAACAAGGCTGCATTCTTCTGCCAGCAGTAAAAATACAATTATGTAGAGTTAAGCAGTTTGGCCATTAAGGAACAAAATCAGAACAAATCCTCAGAACAGGAGGTTTATCCCATTTATATTCTTATTCTGTTTTTCTTTCAACTTGAGGTGACTTGTCAGAAAAATTATTTAAGATACTAATGATGTGTTTCTCTGTTTTGCTGTCAGTCTATCCTACTTTCTTCTTGTACAATAGAAGTTAAACACAGACCTCTTTATCTTGGAGGGTCCTGCAAAGCTACTTAGAAAGCAGTGCCCAGGAAAACAATCGAGATGGTTTGAGACAATTTTTAGTTAAATTATATACTTTTTTCATTCCACTGTCTGGTTTAAAACTCTTCTATGGCACCACTGTGTGGAAGAAGTGGTTTGGTAAATAGAGATGCTTAGAAATAAGTAATTTTTTGCTAACACTGCTGCTACAAGTTACAGACTTATGTCTTCAGTTCTTCTTCATATTTCTTTTTCTAGAGCATGACAAACAAAAAAATGTGACTATTCCAGGGAAATAAGTCATGAGTCTGGATTTTCATTTTTGTAGTTTGGTAGTTTTTCTTTCTTGCTTCTCCCCATGCTATACTCAAACATGCTCTCTCCATTGGTACATAAACAGGAGGAGAAGCAATCGCAAGAGGATGCAGGGCACTTATTCTCAAGATTGAGGCAGTTGAAATCACAGTTAATTGCAGCTGAACAGTGGAACATTCAATCCCACCAGGATTTCTAGACATGGTGCATAAATTTTTATGAAAGCCAAGATCTGTTCTGTGTTTTCCACTGACAAAGAAGGAAATAGATATTATGCAGGGATTAAATAGAACTGTTTGCTTCATATGTGTTTTGGCTGTTCATTTGCAAATGCACCAGCTGTGACTGATTGGAGAGCTCATCTTGGTGTACCCTTGCAAAGAACAGTGGAAAGCCCAGATTACTGCAGTCTGATGTCAACAAGTTGAAGTTCCACATAAGTTTTATGAAAAGGCTTAAAAATAGTTGAGAGGTTTCACTAGGTGGGCTTTTTGGGTTGTGGTGATTTATTTTTTTTTTTAACTTATAGTCCTTTAATTCTGTTCAAAACTGACTTGGTAAATGATTCCTTGTAAAACTTAGGAATTGTTACCATTAAAGCTCAATTGTGGAACATATTACCCGGTCTATAAGCTGCTGCTATTTATTTGAAACAAGAGAAAGTTTTTGAAGAAAGCCAAGACATTTTTCTGCTGTTGGGCAAGTATACAAATACTTAGAATTAAGTGATACAAAGCACTGGGGTGACCTTACCCCTGCCTTCTTTTGTGTGTCCTGCTGTGTGTTGGGGAGGGACTAAGAAAGCAGTTTTATCAACTGCTCTCTCAACAAGAGTTGATGAGTTGTTTAGAGTCAAGGGTTATATAGATAAACTATGTAATCATTAGAGATGTAGTTGAGGACTCAGATATCACTGCATCTATAACGGAATGGAAACCTTGAGCTAATAAAACATCTGTGCTGATTGTTAGATGTACTACATCACTCACCAAATCCGGTTCAGGAGTCCTTAACAGTCTCGTATTTTTAGCCCTTGAAGGAGGGATGTGTCCATCATCACACAGTGACTGAACCTTTCATGGGGCTATAAATACAGAGTGTGCTATTTCGGTTGTGATACCTGTGAAACCATCTCAGTGAGAGTTCTCTGTCAGTACAAGCAGTGTGTCTGCCTGACACCTGAGCTTGCCAGAGGTTGCCTGCTGCACAGGCAAACAAGGCAACTTTGAATTTTAAATTTTTACTCCTAAGACAAATGTTAGCCAGTGAGAGTTTCAAAACAACTTTGGCACAGTCTGGAGGCAGAACAATTCCAACTCTTGTTTTTATTTCCAACACAACAGACCTGTAATAAAGAACATGGCTGTTCTTTGCACTGTGTATTGTGTTTGATCTTAATTGCTGCAAAACACTGATTACTTTTTACAAGCTTGTAGAATATAGGTCACTACAGTGGATGAGTCCTTTTTAGATATTGGAGAGTCCCTACAGATGCAAAGTGTTAAGGCAGCATTATAGATCAGAGGAAACCTGGTTAACTTAATGTGCAGAGTAGCCTTCCATAGGTGTTGTAGCTGAGTTTTTTACAATACTTCTATTATTTTCTTTAATTCATTTGGAGTAACTACAAGGAGAAAAAAAATGTAGACATGTATCTTACTGTCATCTTGTAATAGTCCTCCCCTTAGCTTTAGCCCACCTCTATTCGTGTTCTTAACCTTTTACTAGATTGACTCCTCCTGCAGGCAGAGTCAAGCAAAAGGCACAGGAAGATAACTGGCCTACAGGGCTGTCTTACTGCTGTCTTTAATGAGCTACAATCTTCTTACAGGGTGAATACTGCAAGAATGTTCTGTGAGCCCTGACAAGATAAACATGCTTAATATTGCCTAGGAGAACAAAGGAAAATGTTCTCTTTGTGCGTGTTAAGCCTTGTTCTGATGCTTTCAGCTTTGTGAAGTATTTGTAAAAGCCCCCAATACAGATCCATGTGAACAGCCTCCAAATTCAAGATATGTGCACCCGTCTGCAGCTTTGAATAGCTTTGTACACCTTTGGCTGCTTCTGGATTCTGAAAGAAAAAGAAAAAAGATCGTATTTTTGATTTGGTTACTGTGCTGTGTTGGGTTCTTTTTATCAGTATTGCTTTCAAGGAGCTATACCAACTGCAAGATGGGAAAACTATTTGAAGTCTCTGAAGGCAGGGGCAATGTCTCTGTATTCTGGAGACTAATACAAGCATTTGACAGTTATCCTTAAAGGAATCTAAACTATGGGACATTTGAGGAAAGAGCCAAGGGACTGGTGGGAACAGTGTTCTGGCAACTGCAGCTGCAAAAACATGAAGCTGTTTCTCCCTAAAGATTTGGAGGAAAGTATCAGTGTTTCCTTTCACAGTAAATCTTGGGATGTGCAAATGGAAAAGAGAAAGACAAGGACAAGGGAGCCTTTACTCTGCCCAGCAGTATTTCTAAAGGCAGTTTGTAAAAGATCATGAGTCATATGATGTTATCACCGAATCTTTCTTTCATTTCTCTTCTTCATTTCCATTCTGACAGCTTAGGTCTGGGTGGAAGAATTTCTTTCTTGCTTCCACCTTTTCTTGTGTTCTGCAGTAGCTGAAACAAAGCATCTGAAACTCTAAATGTGCTTAATATGTGAAAGAAAGACTTCCCTGTCATCTCTGTTGAAGGCCTGTATTTCAGGAATCCAAGAAGTGTTATCTTTAAAATTTGTGGTGTCCTCTTTAGTGCTGTGTGGAAATAGGTTTTAGGATCATGCAGCTGCTTTCAGTCTTGTCCTGTTCATATTATGATTAAAAGTACTAAAAGTGGTATGTACAGTAAAAAGGGATGGAAATTAGCCTTACCCTAAAGGGAAGATAGGACCAACCCCAAACTTTCAGAGAAGTGAATGGCTTTACTCAAGTGCTATAAGCACTCCTTTTTGTCACTGCGGCCCTAAACCTGAGTAATAAACTGAAAGGAGCTTTTATTTCTGCTCTCTGTAGAATCCATTCTTAGAAGAGAGAAGAAAATGAAAAGCATAAGTGCATTTTTAAATTACAGCTTTGTGAGGAAAAGTGCCAGTGTCACTAACCACATTCAACAACATTATTAGCCAGAGCAACAGAGGTAAAAGCGAAATAAAAGGGAGGCTTCTCAGACCACAAAAATACTGAGATGTTTAATTTGGGGCATTTGAAAGCTAAGAATTAGGAAGTTGAGTGTTGGTAACTTTCCTTAATACTGAAGTCACAGGAGCTGGTTTATCAGTGAGTAAGATGGAGCCTGTCATTTTCAGAGGTCTAGTCAGAATATGGGAACAAGCTGGTGTTTTTTATCCAATTATCTTCTGAGAATATCTTATTTCACAAGAAGAGGTCTCACATGTGAGACCTGGCAAAATTTAGCACTTTTGTTCAGGTGAGGCTGTGGACCTGGGCAGCAGAGATTTGTTTGTTACAAAATGAGTTACTCTGTGTGCTTGTGCCTGTACTGCTTGCTCCTTTAAATCAGATTTCCACCATTTAATATTGCAAACTGAGTGCAGCCAGGATCAGAATATCTCAGCTGGAAAGGACTTTTTTACTGCTTGTTGGAAATGGACAGTAAATGTGTCCCCTCTCCCCTCTTCTTTGCTTTGCCTGATCTAGGATCTCATAACCTCCAGACCACTCAGACTTCTGTGTGAACTATATTAAATGACTTATTCTTCTGTGTTACAGTGGAGGACCTGTAGGGTGAGACATGTAATGCCTGTCACTTAGGGCCATAATATTAGCTTGTTTACATCTCTGATACAGTAATATCAATTTTTGCTACGATGGGTACAGTTATTTCATGACCTACTGCCTTGGTTGGGAGACCTGCCATGAGATTCAGTTTTCTTCTTTTCATCTCAGTTCAAGTAACTATCCATGTGTGTTGCAGAGATTCTTTATGTAGTGTTGCTCTACACTGGGCTTTCAAAACCACCATGAAACCTATGTGAAGGATGTGTCTGTTGGTTTTTATTGTTGGGGGTTTTCTTACTGCTTTTTTGTTTGTTTGGTGTGCTTTTGGTTGTTTGTTGAGTTGGTTGGTTGATTTGTTTTGTTTTTTTGAACTGGGATCCTTTCACTGACTCCCTTTACAGCACAGCTCTGTGAATAGTTGTTTTGGTAGAAGTGACAGGTTCTGTCCATGCTGTGGGCACAACAGATCACCCAGCTCTAGCTGCTCAAACTAACTTTGCTTCTAATGTGTCATGAAACTGTGAGGCCTTTACTGAAGATCTGTGGTATTGCTTCAGTTCCTGTTTATCACAGAAGATTCCTACTGTATCTTTGTTCAGTCACTGGAAAACTACCTCCAGAGATGTTAGAAAACATCTGGAAGTCATAGCAATTGTGTCCACCACAGCATCTTAGTATACTGGCCTGGTTTGGAATAGTTCTTTCTCTATGTAGAAAACAGAGTCTTGAAGCTCTACTGTTTGTCAGAATAATACAGATTAAAATACATTAGAGGGAAAACTTGTCACACCTTAGATAAGGTATAAATTAGGAAGTAACACAAATTATTCAGCATCTGACATGACAGAAGATTGATTTTTAGTGAAACTCAAGGCCTGCTTCAGCATACATCTAATGCTAAGGATATACATTCTAAGATGGCCCTTTTTATATTTAGAATCAATTCAGAAGGACACATGCGAAATGGGAATGTTAATAAGGTGAACTCTACTGTCAACTTCAAATGTCAATGTGATTTTGTGACTGGTAATTAAATTACGCTTTTTAGTAAAGTTTATGTTGGTGACTCCACCACCTCCCTGGGCAGCCCTTTCCAATGCCTGACCACTCCTTTTTTTCCACAGAAAGTTTTGTAATGTCCAGCAGGGTAGGCCATTCGGTAGGCAGCTTGAGGCCATTTCCTCTTGTACTATGACTATTTACCTGTGAGAAGAGGTCTCCCCTCAGCCTCTTCTTCTTCAAGTTAACCATCCTCAGCTCCTAGTTGCTTTTCATAAGATTTATTTTCTGGGCCCTTCACCAGCTTCATTACCCTCCTCTGCACTTGTCCCAGCACCTCCACATTGCTCTTGTAATGAGATGCCCAAAACTGAATACAATGCTCAAGATGTGGCCTCACCAGAGCCAAGTACAAGGGGACAGTGACCTCCTTATCTCTGCTAGACACAGCACTTCTAATACAAGCCAGGATGCCATTATCTTTGCTTGCCACCTGGGCACACTGCTTGCTCATATTGAGTTGTTTGTCTGTCACAACCCTCAGGTCCCTTTCTACCAGACTGCTTTCCAGCCACACTTCTCCAAGCCTGTAGCTTTGCTTGGGGCTGTTGTGGCCCAAGTGCAGGACCTGGTATTTGGCCTTATGGAAGCTCATGCCATTGACATTGGACCATTGAGTCAATTTATCCAAGTCCCTCTGTAGAGCCTCCCTAGCCTCCTGCAGATCAACATTGCCACCCAGCATGGTGTCATCTGCAAACTTACCAATGGCATACTCTGTCTTCATCAAGGTCATCAATAAAGATATTAAATACTGAGCCCTGGGGGACGTGACTTGTGACCAGCTGCCAGCTGGGTTTAACTCCACCCTTTGGGCCCTTTCATCCATCCAGTGCTTTATCCAGCACAGTTGTGTTCATCCCAGGCATAAGCAGTCAGTTTGTCCATGAGGATTCTATGGGGAACAGTGTCAAAGGCTTTTTTGGAAGTCTACGTAGACAATATCCACAGCCATACTGACAGTGCTTTTTGTCTATTATAGCCACCTGTTCCAAAGGTTGGAATCTGGAGTGTGAGCTGAAGCTGTCAGTGCTGCAGAGCTGAGCCACACATACCAGGTGTGGAACTTCGGCTACTGTTTTTGCTTAATATTATACTTTGGTTTCCCGTGGAGCCTGGATGATCTCTGCTATGATTCTGTTGTTACCTCACCATTTGTGTAGGCAGTCTTCCCTGAGTAGAAAATAGAGAGGTGGAATACAAAGAGATGCACAAGTAAAATACCTTTTCTTTCTCAGAATAACCAAAAGACATGACATCTCATCCTTTCTGAGTGAGTTTTCAGGAGTGCTTTGAAAAGCTTAATGGCTTTCTGCTTGTTCCCTGTCGTGGATTCATGTAGTTCTTCCCTTTCTATCTTTTCTCCTGTCATTAAAGAACTGGTTCTTACTGTTTGCCGAGGTACTAATCAGTAGGTTATATTACCATGGCATTTCTTTATATATAGTGAGAACGTTTCACCACGCAGCCCATCACAGAATGTCTGTCTAAAATGCAATTAAGGATTACAAAGCCTGACAAATCAACAGCATTTGGAATGCAATTAGCCACTGCTGGGCTATTGTCTTCGATCCCTTGCACTTCAGTAGTGTTCAGCATCTGATTTAAGCCATAAGCATATGAAAGTTTTACTGGAATTTTACAAACTCTAGTCTAACCTTTTCAAGGATCACTGTTCCCTGCTAGATGGGCAGAATTACCCATCTTTTATTTTGTGGTATATCTATATTTTCACTGGAATAAGTTTTACTATTCTTTATCTCCCTTTCTTCCCTGTTCTGAGGAAATTGTTCCCATGTACTTTACGATACTGATGCTCTTCCTTCCACAATAAAACTTGTTGTTGGTGGTTTTTTTTTTGTTGTTGTTGTTAACAGGCTTTATATACTTCATTATGCTAACAAACATAATGTACTGATACTTGGCTTGTAACTGTGAGCCTAGTAGCCTTTCCATCTGAAGTTCAGGGAAATGGAAAATCCAATTCTGTTTTCTGGAGTTTGCTGACATTTCTGCTATTCATACTTCATTTTTTTTTTTTTAAGTTTGTTTTGAACAAATAATTCTTGGCAATATGTGAGGAACACTTGTTGCAGTGGTTTAAGTGCTTAGAGAAGAAAAAAGGTAATTGCTAAACCATTAATATGTGGCAAAACTTTTAGATGTTTTAAATGAGGGATTGTGTTACAGTTCAGTAATAACATGGTAGGAAGCAGATCTGAGGTACTGAATTTGTTTGAAACAAATGCTTCTGCAACCATCAGCTTTGGATGCTTCTGATCATGCTATAGGTGATTTTAGTAAGAGTGATAGCTAGGACAAAACTACTAACATAATTTCCTGACTAAAGTCTACTTCAATGATCTCTGTACACAGGCAGAATGACATTTATGAATCCTGTTTTTACCTTTTCACAAACCATTTGTTCTAGCAGATATTTTTGTTGTATATATACCTTTTAACTTCCTTCATGAATTGCCTTTCTGATTTATTTCCTCTTTTAAGATAGCCGTGTATTTTGTGAGCATTACTGCATTTTCCTTGTAGAGTTATACCCCTAATTATGCTACTTCTGATTATTGCAGTCACATGATAGGGAATGATCAACAATGGAAAAAAAAAAGGACAAATTTTAGCTTTGCTTTAACTCACCTTTATTTGTCCCATATATTCTATGGCTTTGCGTGGATCTTTTATTCACTCGACACTTACCACTACCTGCTAACATCTTCAACTGATTTTTCCAAAATTTGAAAAGATATAATAGCAAAGATAGAATGAAATAAAAAGTTACAATTATGGATGTATGATTGGAAAGTCATTAATTTGTTCCTTGAAACAGGAATTGTCCCTAGGTACATTTAAATAGGTCTTCTTTACTTACTGCTTCGTTATGTGTCTTATTTACCTCATTACTTTTTTTCCCCCTGTTATTTTAAAAAGCATCTTGAACTAGTTATGAAACCTGTTCTTAAAAATAATCTTTTGTATTTAGCTTTCTGTAAGTATTCCTATCAATTGTGCTAATGATTTTGCTGAATAAAATGTCTTAAATGTCTTAGAATTTCCTTTAAAGCAGCAAAGGCTCTGTCATATTGAACAGTCCCACGTGCTATGTTCCATAGCAGGACATGAACAAGGCTTTATTGAAATGCAGAAAACTGGTCTTAACTGCAGAGTTGGAGCAGATGATTAACGACCTGGAAAACTAGCCAGAGCTGGACTCTGCCAGCAACCTTTTCATTCTTGCTCTAGGTTAACATTTTAATTCTCTCAGTTTATTGGCACGCATGAAACACCTAAGCATGGTGCCATCACACCCCTCCTACTATACTAGGATTGTTTCTACCACAAATTACAGGGTCATGACTGACCAAAAAGGGCAGGGCTTGGTCTCTTGTACCTTTTTATGGCATTGCAAATAGCTATGCAATCATCCTGGACTAACAGTGCAAGAATACAAATTATAGGCTAACCCAGTCTGCTGGTGTCTCGCTGCAAGTGCTTGTTTATGTCAGCTTCACTCTACTAGTTGTCTCACAAAAGGCATATGGATGTATAGGGAATGTTTAAGGGTCAGAGAGGTCTTGTGTAGGTGCAAGGTGCATTTAGTATGTACTGTTGAAGCTACTAGTGAAATAAGCTACCCAAGAATAAACTGTTGGTACTGCATTGGTGTACAGCAGTTCAGACACAGCACTCAGTTTGAATTGTAGATGTTCACGGGGAAGCACACAGTAATTAACAGAAGTGGAATTTAGTGAGAAGAGTTATCTGTTTCCATAAAGCGTCAGCAAAGTTGTGTCTCTGCTTTCTGATGTGGTGCTGATGCAAAAGCATTGCTTATATTAGGGTCCTTAAGTATCTGTTACAGAGGTGGTAAGCACAGGATCACAGATTCATGGGTGAAAAGTTCATATATGTGTTGAGGTCTACTGGGTAAGAGCAAGAGGTCAAAAGTAAGGTCTGACTCTCAAAATGATAGATACAGTACCCATCTTAAAGAAAATTGTTTTTTTTTTCATGTGATATTAGTAGTCATGGTCTTCTGGTATTTGGTATGTAACAATTGTACATGTCTACATAATCATTAACAGTGTACATCATTTAGGAAGGTCAAATTTCATTCCCTTTTGTAGAACAAGAGCCTCATTTCCCAGAGATTAACTGTAGCATTGATGTTTACAGAGTAATACTCTATTAGGACTTCTTGTTCATATGTTTACAGAGATGTCATTCCTGTCACAGTGTGTGGAAATCTGTTATTGATGCTGCTTAATTCCTGAAGCTGGTATATGGATGCATTTCAGGTAAGTGGCAACTATCATCTACCCTAACAGGACTATTCTGCATATCTCTGAAAGGTGGAGCAGCAGAGAGCCAGGAAGCTTTGCTGATGTCTCTTTGAAAAGGGGAACTTTACAGTGGTGAGTTAAATGAGAAGAGTCTGTTGTCTCTGTCTCTGGGATGTTCAGGTATGCTGTTTATTTAAATACATGTTGTACTTTTTTGAAAGATCAGGTTTTCATTTCTTTTGTAAACACTGGATTCTGCTAGTAGTAGGTTTCTAGTGTTTCTATAGGAAATTCCTTTTAGCCAAAACATCCATAGGCTACATCTCTGCAAAGAAGTGCACAAAACAGCTGGGAAGATGGAAGAAACTGGTTGTGTTCTCTTAGTAGATGTCATTGATCTCTGCAGTTTCAGTCCTAGCAGGTAGCAAGACAGGAGATCCAGATCTGTGAAGATGTCTACATTCCAGAGACTGTTTCTGTACACTGAGGAAGTTTGGGTACAAATGACTGAATAGGCTCGAACAAGCAGTTAGGTGAGTGTGTGCAGTCAGAAGCAAGAGTTCCAGAATTATCTCTCTTTCCTTTGATGGGGGGCGAAAGCAATATAAAAGATCAAATATTGTGTTTCATGTGCAATGTTCTCATGCCACACAAATGGGATATGACTATAAATGTGAATTTGAACTTTGTCAGTCAGCACAATCCCCAGAGAGAAGCAGAAAGACATCACAGACTGTTTATACTGCATCCATCACTGTGCACTCCCTATTTGTTTTATAATGATATGTGCTCAAGAGATAAAGCTGGAAAAGGAATTTAAGACCATGATTGGCAGTATGGGGTGAAACCTTTATAGAAGAAGGTCCACTCGTCTCTCTTCTTGAGTCTTTCCTTCAAACCCAGCAAGCTTTGTGCTGCTTTCAGACTGCAAAATACGTAATGTTTCCTGTGCTGAGCTTACTGTGACACACAGGATGACTTTTGATTGTTGTTCTCGTAACAGCCATGCTTTAAGAAACCTCAGAAAGAAATGTTTTCTGATCTGTCATAAAATCCAACCTTTTGTAATAGCTATCAAAACTCTTAATCCTTCCATGAAGCAGTTAGGCGAGAACTGTGGTTTCCATTTAAGAAAAAAACCTGAAAGGCAGTTTGCCCAAAAGTAATGGAGAAGCAGCAGATTAGGTAGTAAAACATACCCACCAAGAGCTATTTCTTTCTAGGCTCTATAAACTGTCTTAAAACAAATGCTTCTGCATCTTTTGAAGCCAGTAAAATCCAAAGCAATACCAAAGTTAGTTGGCATATTTTTTTTCAAATGCAAGTCAAACTTTTCACCTTCCTAACTTTGAAGACTATGGGATTATTTCCAAACAGCCTGATGCTTTAAGGGTCAGGCGCCTTATAAAGAACAAACAAGAGACTAAATTTTGCTTTTGCTTACACAGGATTCATGCCAAAATAAGTCAACTGATGTTACTGGAGTTACCCTTGTGAACATGCAGAGTAATAGAATAAGAGGAACTTTTTCTTATCTTGCTGCAAGGAGGACAAAAGAAAAAAATGTGTTTCTGTTAGGTGGTTTGACTTTTAAGCTAGGCAACTATGAAGCTGCTCTGACATGCTGGTTTTGCTCTACCTTTTAACTGAAACTGTCTTCTGAAGGGGTTTTCATTGTGAATACCAACATCTCAGAGTTTAAGGAAACGTTCTATAAAAGGGCTTTAGCATGGCTAAGATTCTTCTGTGTTGTGGGAAAATATCCTTAATGAACAAAACAAATAACTCCACTTAATCTTTGATAATCAGTTGCTTAGTGTCTGCTGACATCCATTTTCTTTGACAACATGATCCTATTTCTCACCAAGCATAACTTCATTCTGGCACTTGTCTTAGCATTTTAAGTAGCGTTTTGTCTCATGGCGCAAACACTTCCAGCTTGCGACTGGTTTGTTGACTAATATTCCTTGTTTTGTAATGACTCCTTGAACCAGGGTCCCAGTCGACTGTCCACTGTAGTTTCTGTGCCACAGTGTGGACGTGTGGCTTCTGCTGTCACCTCATTTCTATGACAGAACCTGGGTGTGAATGAATAAAATTAAACTGTAGAGTCTTGAAGCAAATAAACTTCTTACTGTAGGAAAAGTACTTTAGTCATATGAATCCTTTCCTATTCTGCAGTTTCTAGCTGCTTTGAAGTGCATTACTAAGGAGATTAGAATCAGGATTAGGTTGGTAGAGAGACCAAGTCTAACCTCCCACTTGAAGCAGGGTCAACCTCAAGTATCTAGCATGTGGGGAAAAAGCCATTCCTTTTTCCTATTCCTGAATTGAGGGGGGGAGAATTGTACATAAATTTGGATATTTTGTTTTACCCTGTTCTCCCCCTGCTGTGTTCTATCTCATGTTCAGACTTTTACTTTTCCTGAGAAACTACATCAAAGATGATGTTTAAATACGACTCCCCAGACTGCTGGAACTTCTTCATTTCAGCAGTAACAGAAGCCGTTAGTGAGAGGTACTATTAGACTGAAGACTTCTTTGGTGTGCTTGTTTTATTTCCCATGTTCTCAAACCAGTGCACTTCAGAAAGCTTCAGTTTCAATTATTATGTAAATAATGAAAGTGCAACAGTCAAAGTAAGTTGGAATTTAATTCTGTGCATAGCAGAAGTTGTAGAAACCTTTAAAAATGACACTTTATCCTGTACACTCTAATAATAACACCTCTTGGAATTTCTCCAGTTCACAGCTGACTATCAAAGTTACTCAACATGATTTAGAAAATACAAACTACATATTCAACAGCCATAAGGAATCCAAGCTGACAACATCTATTTATATAGGTTAATAGCTCTTAAAAACAATTTCACTACAGTGGTTCTGGAATTAACTTTCTAATAATTGTACTACACCCAGGGCAAATGGAAAATTTGTCTGGTATGTTTAGACTAGCAGTGGAATATGTCTAAGAAGCCAAGCTACAGGCACAGAAATTTGTCATTTCAGAGTTTTAGTTGGATCATGGACAGATTTAAAAGTTCAGACCTGTTTAATGTCAGAGTTACCCTAGTACTAAATGCTTCAACCCTCTCAAAGACATCAAACAGCATCAGTAAGAAATAGCAAAGCCATTAATTTTTGCTGAAGGTGCTCTATGGTCTTGGAAGAGTTGCTAAAGCTCACGTGACAGTCTTCTTCTGCTGTAATGAACTTGTCTACTGCCACAGGCTGTCCATGTTTATTTATTACAACATGAGTGTACATGCAAAGGTATTTTGTCACTGTGCAAGGAGAGATCCTTAACTTTGGTCATATTTAGCCTAAATAATAAAAACTATCTGTTACTAACCTGACTGACCCTCCACACTGAAATGGTTTCTATCTAAAGGAGTGAAGTTGTGGGTGTTGAAAACAGATGCAGCCTGCAAAAATATTCTAGTAATATGTTTTTGATTTTGCATAGGAGGTGGCTACAGATTTGAACTGTATCCTGGGAGAGGAGAGCCCCAGGCTCATTCCCACACTTTTTTATCACAAAATCTTTTGCCATCCTTCCCATAACACAGGGGAGGTGGGGGAAAAATATTTTCTGTGGGACTGAGGCATAACTCTAAACAGAATCTTAAAGCAGTGATGCAGGTTGAGGGATCTAAAGACTCCATGTGTTGCTGGGATTTTTTTGGTTGGTTGGTTTTGTTGTTTTGTAGTATCTACAGTGTGGCTCTATCTGTACAGATTATCAAACAATAAAGAGGGAGAAGAAGGGAAGGTTGTTTTCAGCATCTTCGTGAACTTGCTTGAACTGTAAATGTGAGATTTTGATGGATATTTTTTTTTTCCACACCAGAACAACTTCAAAAGGAGCTGAAGAAGAGAAGACATGAGATTTTAAGGCAGTTTCTCACTGCTCAAACCTCAGGTCTCACCCAGATGTCAGCAGCATCCTCAGGGTCAGGCAAGCAGAGGTGTAGTACTGTGTACCATTTCCTTACCTTCAAAGCTCATGATAGTTTTTGGATATAAAAAAGAGTTTTTATATTTGGTGACACCGCCAAGAATATGTAAACTCTAATAATCTTATTAGACTAGATTCTAATCCACAGTTCCTACCGTCTTTTGAGTTCTGATATGCTAATTTAATGCACCATTGGTTTTGATGAGATGCCATCAAGTAAGGAATGTCAAAAAGACCTTTAAAAATACGTAGTGGTCAGGCAAGCTGCTTCACAGCAGTTGAGACATTTTCTGCCCTGCTGTGAATTAGAAAGCAAAAATCTCATTTGTATCTAAACATAGTCAGATGCATATCTTCTGACTTGGCTTTATTGCTTGGTTATTTTTCATTTAAAAATTGAAGCAGTAAAGAAAAAAAATCTCCCAGGAGCCGTCTTGGAAGAATTAATAACAAATGTGTTTTTAGCTGGAAGCAGAAGCTTATGGGGTAGGATGAGTAACTCTAGAGGAGTGTAATGCTAAGAGTTTCTCCATGTGGATCAGATGCAGTTTTATGCCTTTTAGTTCAGCCTGCCAGTCTAGACTGAAAATACATGATGTGTTTGTTCTTAAGCAGGATTAATGATAAGCTCCCAGACTCAATGGATCTGCGTATGGTACTAGGAAAATACTTTAACAAAGACCACTGCATAAATGGTTCTGTTACTGGTGCTCGTATGAATGAGTTTGTTACTTAGCTTATGAATTATTAATATTACAAGCAAAGCTATTGCCTGATGTTTCCAGCTGTATGGTCTGTGAGGGGAGCAATTTCAGTCTGAGAGATCAGAGAATGATATAGTCTGCTGTACGTTCAGAGTTACTGCATTCTCGTCTTTATCACAAACTAAGCTGTTATGTCATACGTGTAGTCCTGTTGGCAAGGCAAGTCAGCTAGCACTGTTAGATACTTTTTACAAGGATAAAGTCAGTCATGCTCTTACCCAACTGAGAGCTATGCAGTATCTAGAAGTTGATCAGTCCTCAGAGCTTTAGCATACTAAAAAGAACAGGTGAAATTTTCAAAAAGCATTGCTATGGCCTTTTAGGAGCCAGCAGCAGAAATAGGTAGGGTAGGACTGCAACTAGAGGGAAAAAAATGTCTTTGGCCACTATGTAATTAATTATTTACTAGACAACCATTCATTTTCCTGAACTGCTGTGATTTAAAGTCTTTCTGCCTTAACAGCAGTCAATTCCATACCCCTCAAGTATTAGAAATGGCTGGAACTAGCATGTCAGAATGTCAAACAAAGGAGGTAGAAGTTTTGGATGGAAAATAGAGCTTTATGGATCAAAATACTGGATTCAGATATGTTTAAAGGTCTCTTGGAGACATAAATCCCTGAAAAGTATGAAGTGAAATGTATTAAAGAGTTTAATGATTATAAATAAACTTAATTATTCATTAAATGTTAGTGCATGCTCACTCATGGACACAGGCACAGCCTAAGAACTGTTAACAAATGTGTGGTAAAGCTATAAATATCACTCACATGTCACTTCTGTTGAGGGAAGAGGTGTAGCCAGACTCTGAAAGATTCAAAAGCTAAAATTTCATACCAGTGAGGTGAGTTGAAAAGTTGGGAAACTATGAACAAGGTAATAAAAATAAATAGCTGCTCTGGTGTTGAACTCTGTTTTCAGAGCTGTGATCAGTGGCATTCTGACGGTTCAGGCACTGGCAGTGAATCAAATATTTCTTCCCTCTCCAGCAGCAGTAGTCCTGACATGCCTCTTTAGGCAAGAAGTGTTTTTTCATGTTAAACTTATGGCATTATCTTGAGCTAACTGACTGCTTTATGAACATTTCCAAAAAGGACAAGTCTTACTTTGAAGAAGGCCAAAAATGCAACTTCATTTCCTCTTTCAAAGTTTAATCTAAAAAATCTATCTGCCTTTTAGTACAGATTTAGTTTGGAGCACATATGCATGACATATGTAACATCACCAAATAGGTACCTTATGTTCATCAAAACAGTGGGAACAAAGTGAAGCAAAACAATAACTTTAAGGTACATAGTGGTAACTGTACAGACTGGTATGAATTCATACCAAGAGCTGCTTGGTTTTGATTTTGTAACAGTGTCGTCTGTTAAGAGAAGTAGCCAGAGTGGTGGCCTTAAAATGCAGGCCTTCATTTAATGAATATTCATATTGCACTTGTGTAGTGTGTAATATAAGCATTTGAAAACTTAAAATGTTTTCACTCTTACATGTATTTTAAATACTGTTATAAACTAGCATGTTTGCCTGCCCCACTGGGTAGGTATCACGGTGTCATACAGTGTATTCCCAAGGAGCACAGTGCAGTCTCTGGCTGCCAACCATTGCTATCTCCTCCTTCGGTGAATGATAACCACTGAGTTCTGGTGAAAAGTGAGCTTTGTGCTATTGTGGGGATGTCATAAAAATATCCCTTACTGAAAAAAAACAATGGCACCTAAAGTGGCTTGGCATTGGTATGCTACAAATTACATATGTTAAGTAGGTGGATTTGTGAGTTCAACTTTTAGTGTAGAAATTTATAGGTAAACAAGTAGTCACAGTGCTCCATAACATTGGTGAAGGAAGAGACTTACGATAGGACAGCTTTGTGAATAAGATTTCTGTTCCTGTATAAGATTTTCAGGTCATCTATTGATCTGTTTATCTTACAAAACAAAGTGTTCAGTTGTGCCTGTCATGTGGACTTGAAATAGCTTGGGATTGATTTTGCTTGAAAATAGGAAGTATATTGATTTATATGGAGTTAGCAGTGTAAACAAAATAGTTTCTGATCCTGTGATTTATCATTACTTTAAAAATTTATTCTCTTTTCCCTCGAGGTAGTTAAATGCAATTTAAGACAGAATGCATAACTTTGATAGCAAGAGCAAAATCAAGTTGCTGCTCATTACTTTAAAGTGCTCAGGTTACACCAAGGCCTCAGAAAGAAAAGCTCTACTAGATGTACATGTTTAAAAGGACATCTCTTGTTCTACTCCTCATCTTAGAATCATAGAATGGTTTAGGTTGGAAGGGACCTCAAGGATCATCCAGCTCCAACCCCCCCGCCATAGGCAGGGACACCTCCCACTAGAGCAGGCTGCTCAAGGCCTCATCCAGCCTGGGTTTAAACGCCTCCAGGGAGGAAGCATCCACAACCTCCCTGGGCAACCTGTTCCAGTGTCTTACCACCCTCACTGTAAAGAACTTCCTCCTAACATCCAGTCTAAATCTCCCCTCTTCCAGCTTAAACCCATTCCCCCTCGTCCTAACATTACTAGACCGTGTAAATAGTCCCTCCCCAGCTTTCCTGTAGGCTCCCTTCAGATACTGGAAAGCCAATCTTATCTTGGTGAAGCCATTCACAGCTTTATGTGAAAACAAACTCATTTTTGGTTTGTGTGCTAGGCTTTGTCTAGGCATGTGTCTGAGTTTGCTACTCTGTTATTCCTGGCAAAGGGCTAGTGTGGGTATCTTGAGACAGAGGGTTTTTTCAATCACTTTGGCTAAGTCTACCTAAGAAAGGCAATGCAGAAAGGAAACTTCTGGACTCCTCTCAAAGAGACTCTGCTGAGTTTTTCAGCTTAATTTTCATAGCAGGTGACTCCCTGCATCCAAGACTTCTGTAAAATTCACTGTATTTACATGATAGCTTCAATTTAAAATTACATGAAGAAAGTAGAATTGACCTTCTCCTCTTGCAGCACATCTTTTTAGGAGCAGATACTTTCACATTGTTCTTGGCAGTGTTCTGAGTGCTTTGTTTTATTTTTAATGTAATGATAAGTCAGAGTAAACTTCACAGAATTACAGGCCCAGATATATGAAATACAATCATCCATCAAAAGTCCTCAGTGGGACAATTACAGCCCCCACATCCTCCCACAGCAAACCAAGATTGTAAAAGAACGCTTGAGGGCTGCAGCTGAGATTAGACAAAGTGAAGTACTCTTCCTTCAACCTTTAGAAGATCACCTGCTAGTCTTACTAATTAGATAGGTAAGATTAATTGAATGTATGTGTTCTACATTAGTATGGACTTTATGTATTTCCCATATGTCAGCATCTGTCTTAATAATATGTATAAATTAGATCCACATCTCTCATGTTCATGTTCTTTACAGAGCAAACAGAGCTTTAAATACTCCTGTAATACTAAATATATTGCACATCTGATACTTGCTTTTTGGTGCTTCATGCTCTCAGCATTGGTTTTGTACCTGACTCTTGTTTTCTTTCCTTCTCTTCTCAGTATCCTTCTTGCTTCTTGAATGCCAAGAATACCCTTAGTGTCATCATTGCTTCCAAATGTTTTTCAGCATTTCTTCCTTCCTGCCTCTACTTACCCGACTCAGATTTTCAGGAGATACACAACTTACTGTCACTTAGACATGTAAAGCAAGGGTAAATTAGGTTGAAAACATTGCTTTGCTGTAAATGAAGAGCTTTGTGATTTGTTAATGCTTTGCACAGACTGCAGAGCACTAAGGTGCCGGAAAAGATCCTCAGTAATAAGTGGTCAAGTCCAGAATCTTGCTGTGCCATGCACAGGCCAGTAGGACTAGTGATGCTTCTGTGAGTTTCCTGTACAGGAAATGCTTTGTGGAGAGCCTGAGCTCTGAATCAGATATTCCTTTTGTTAGTTTAGCAATTAATTTACAAAGGTGTATGTGAGAAGGGGACATGAATATTGCTAATAATGCTGGAATCTTTCAGGCATATCACTGAGAAAATGCATGTATTCATTTATTTGTGTTTTAAAGTACAGGAGACGAAAACTTGAGCTATAGATGTATCACATGGAAAGCCATATGGTCACATCCATGCTTGGAGAGACATTTGACTTGGCAGAAATAATTTCACAGCAAGCTTATCCTTGCTGACTGCAGGGTTAGGTGGATTATAACAGGAATGTAGACAGGGCTGTCATGTCCTTCAGCATTTTTAACATGATGTAGGTTACGAGCACAGGTGGGAAATGACACACGTTGTGCTTCATTTCCCACTGTGTGTCAGTTATAATTTCACTCCCACGAGTGGAAATAAATATCAGTGATGATGGAGCACCTTTCTCTAAATTCCACAGTCCAATGGAGATATCTGAAACTGTGGGTCATGTTCTTTGTGTCAGGGGAGCTTGGGCACTGTTTTTCTTGCCCAAATGTAAAGTATGTCTAATCCTTGTTTGCTGACATGTGCTTTTCCTCAGAGGCGCACTAACACATCTCTGGTGCTGTGGGTAATATTTTTTGCTGTTGCCATTTTTGTTCTGGAGAAACTAAAGGTGAATAACTCATCCTCTTGTGGAAGTGGATGCCTGAATGAACAGAACCATCTCTGCAAAGAGTAGCAAAAGGTAGCAAATGGTGCTGAGTAATATTGCCTTTTTCATTACTGTACTCTTTCTGTGAACATGTATCAAGTTGTGCTTTGTAAATAACACGCTAACATGTACACTGCAGATAACTGCCATGCATTGCTATGAAACATAAAGGATTGCAAAGTTCTAGAAAGTAAAGAGCAAAAATACTCATGCCTTGAAAGCCTCATTCTCCTGACTTGGTATTACCAATATTACTTAGCTCTTGTCTGGCAACGTTCAGTGGGAGGAGGAAGGGAATATGTCATATTTTGAGATATTAAAAGGAGATTAATTTTATATTAGCTTCACAGTTTGTTTTTATTCCTGTCCAATAAAAAGTGCTTTTCCATGGGAGCCTGAGGAAAGCTCACTCAAGATGAAAGGAAGTGGAATGCATTTTGATGTTTTTATCTTGCTGATAAGCAGTTCAATGTTTTTAAAAGGCATTATTGCTTTACTCTTGGCCTTATTGGTTGCACAACTCTTCTTTCCTTTATGGATTATCATACTTGATCATTTACCAAAACCTGTTTAATTAAATTATTTTAAGAACTCTTTTATGAAGTTTAAAGACTTGTGTGCAACTTGGGTTTCTCCTGGTACTTTCAGATTGGCTTTATCACCTTAGCATACTGGAGAAGATTCTCTTTGTGCTGCATTAGAGGCACAAGGGGGATGTGGCAGCCTTTTGTGGCTAGTGTAATGGCCAACCTTCCTTAGATATAGAAACATTTTTTGCCACTGAATAACTTGATGGACCCATGGTATTGTTCCCCTCAAAATAATCATTTCACCCCATGTGCTTGAGGTGGAAAATGTCTCCTGTTTTAGTGATCTAAAATAGGGAAAAGTGGAGAGGGATGTGCCTTGTCAGTTTGTGAGGTGTTAGCAAACTCCAGCGCGAATCCTGACAGTGTTTGGCTTCCTAAGTACATTGCTGCTAATGTTAATGCATGCCATGTTATCTGCTCATATTTGTAGTGCTTTGTACTGGCCCATGATGAGTTCTGGTCTGGCACAACTGACCAGTTCTTGTGCCTCTCAGTGAAAGACTGGAATTTATAGTCTCTGAATCCGTTCACTGATAGTTTAGATTGTGACAAAAGAACACACAGTTGAATGTTAACTTAAAATCTTTACCCTTTAGAATATCTGTCTGCCTCCAGAAGATAATGTCACATTTCAAGTGAAGCATATTAAGCTGTTGTTCAGACCTTATGAGATGTGAGCAGAATAATTCTTTCTGTCTTTGTGGCAGTTTTTGAGTGAGGGCTGTGGGCAAAGAGTATGAGCTTTGTGTGGACTGAGGGTATAATTTTTTCAGTAATCTGTTTGATCAGTTTAGCCATGTGCTTAGATATACTTACCATTCCAGTGTTTAAGTGCAGAAACCTTACAGCAGCAGGGGAGGCATTCATACTGTTTCATGTCTTCTCTTCCTTAAATTCATAGGCTTGCACATTTTTCATAGCTGAGCTTTTCTCAGTGTTTTCCATTGCCTTATCATGAATGAGAAAACGATGTAGATGTTAAGAGACATATATTGTTACTTGTCACTAATGAACCAATAACTCAAACCATCCAGACAGTGATCACACAGTGTTTGCTAGCTGAGGAGTCCTTGGCAGTGTGAAGTCTCCTTCATGATACCCGTTTCTCTGGAAACCTGAAGCTGTCATTGGAATGTTCCTTCAAAAAACATTTTGACAAACTCTCTTGGATGAAGAATAAACTACAGCTAAATATCTGTGTTATTGATTATTTCTTTTGGTTAGAGTTGCTCAGGCACTGCTTATGATCAAATGGAAGCTTATTGAACCTATTGACAAATATCTACCTGTAGAGGAGGATTGACGCTGGCTTAGGTTATCTGGTTATTGACTGTTGCAGCCAGTTGCTGTGTCTGCTCCAATCTATCCTGCTTCTAAGCTAAGGAAAGCTGCTGTGAATTGAATATCCCCCTGTCTTGGCTTTCAGTTGTTGGCCTTTGCCACTGTAGGTGAACATACAACCTCTATTACTAGTAAAACGGCTTGACAAAAGTTTTCTCTACTCGATTCTGCAGATCGACAACAGAACCAATGATACTAGGTACATGGCATCAGTTAGCACAGAGCATAAGGAGGAGAGTATGAAATGCAACAAACAGCTCTTTTTCTATTTCCTGCCTTTCCTTCTCATCTTTCTTTTAACATCTTTTTCCTTGTTTTGCAATTTTTTTTTCTTTTGCACTTTGCAAGTATCAGTTCTTGGTAATAGTTTTCACTGCTTTAACTCTATTGACAGTAATTTCAGCACAGTAAAATAACTGAATGTATATTTTCTTAAAACATTGAACTTTGTTTATGGAGGTGGTAAGTTCTGGTAGTTGATGCACAACATTGAGTAGGAATTTGCCTCAGTACAAAACTTGCTCTGTTTTGCTTCATATTTCCTCCTACAATTTCAAAGAATACTTCATGACTTATGTTGTACACAGTGTACTTCTCGAAGGAGAAAGAGTGAAACAGTTTTAACAGCAGTGGAAAACAGGATTGAATTTTTAGATGGGAAATGTATTACATCTGCTGTAGCTAGTTTTCTTGTTTTTTTTTTCAGCATCAAAAAGTGTTTATCACTTAGCCTTATTCAGGAACCTCCTAGCTACTTATTCTTCACATCTCTAGTTCTTCAGAGGCTGTGAAATTAGGGAATGACCATTTCCCCCTTCTTATTTTTGTGGTAATTTCTTCCAGTTTTCTTATTTTCCTACTGTCCTTCATTTTTTTTCTTCTTCTCCTCTCCCTGACCCGGAAGAATTTTTACTTCTACACAGTCAAAATTTACCATTGCTTCTCTCTGCTAACATTTAAACAGGAGCATCTGAAAACTACTCAGAGTCCACTGGTGCGTTTTTTAATCGGCGGCTGTTTACGTTAAGTGATCCTAACTGCCCTTTGAATAGGAAGGTGTGAAGAGCTATTACACCTAATCTAGTTGGCTAATTTTCATACTTTCCACTTTAACAGAAGCTGCTCTCCTGTTTTAGAGCTGTTTGAATTTTAGCTTTGTTTGTAAATTCTTTCAGATTGTGTTGTAATTGCCTGCAAGACTTAGTCTCTTTGGTTACCTTCCTTTTAATATTTCAAGTAGGTAATGATTTATTTTAGTAATATTATTTGTGATGAGTAATCTCTCATCTTTTTTTATGTTTTAGTCATTCTCCATCTTGTTTTTCACACAAAGAGATTTTAATAGTTCCTGCTGTTCCACATTACCAACTGAAATTCTTAATTAAATCTCCTTAAAATGTAACCCTCCATATAATTGTACTTCATATCTCTCTTTACTTTTGTTGTGGATTCAGCAAATGTATGAGCACTGATTCAGGCTTTAATTACTTTGCTCTTATGGTAGTAACAAATTGTCTCCATCAGAAGTCATCATCATGAAGAGGTTCCATAGATTAAAACAGAATGAATTTCTGTATCTGTAATTACGTGTCACAGTTTGAAGAGTTTGCATACAGCCAATGCTATAATTGTTACTAATTTTTAAGTGTTGTGATGGATTTATTTTGGTGATTTCAAAATCTTTTGCAAAGGTGAAGTATACTTCATTTGTAGTGGAGAAAGAGTTTATTATCTTTGATGCTGTATCTGTGATCAATAGTGGTCATTTAAACTCTGGATGGCAAAGGAGTCTTAACTGCACCCCATGGTGGTGGTTGCTCAAGTTGATTGTGTGAGTGCTGCGAAACTGAAGGAATACTTCTCCCCATTAGTTCAATTTGTCTTTCATTATAGTTGTGTAGTTCCAGGTCCCAAAGATGAGCAGTCATGCACAAAATCTGTGACCGAATGTTTAGACTGCATCTAATGCCTTGCACTCGCTGAATCTATAAATATTATTAAATTAATAAGTGAAGGGAATTTCATGGAGTGTTAATGATGATAAAATGACATTATTATTCTTTTACATTTTTATGCAAGGCAGTTACACAGAGTGAATGAGAATATGTAATGGAAAGACTGAATTGATTAAAACCTCTGTGCAGTAAATGGGAACTTCAGCTTGGATTGCATGGCATTAAATACTGAACATTTTATTGTTGTTCAACTAATCAATACAGAACAGAAGTTTGTAATGAATCTTGCGCCTGCAGCAGTAATACAGTCTGATAAAAATCAATGCTCAGTCCCAAAGTCTAGCATTTAATAATATCCACTGTTGATATATTTTATTGATTGTTATGTTCTCTAAGGCCATCCCTTAATTTACTACCTTTGCCTGGATATGGCGAAAACCAGTGACTTAGAGAAATCTGTTATTTTGTGCTTGTTCTGTATTGTGTATAGGTTACTTCAACTAAAATCCGTAACTGTTGCTTGTGAAAATATTGCTTGAGGCATTAATCCCTTCTCAGCTCAAGACAAAATACCACTACCCAGGCCATGAATAGGCAGGAGTGTTCCTTTCACAAGAGTCTTCCACAGGTGAGTTTTGAAATAAATCACTCTCCTAGCAGTAACAACCACAAGGAGGTTGTTTGTTTGTTTGTTTGTTTGTTTTCAAGTGTGTAGCAGGCTCTTTATTAAAACCAAATTTTTCCTGTAATACACTCTTTATCGAAAACCAGTTTTCCTATAGCTAACTTAATTTAGTCTATATACCTTGTAGAAATACCAAGTCAGTCTTGTGTGATCTTAAAGTATTTAATAGAAATGCATGAAATATGTGAGAATGTCACTAATTTAGGCATCTTGTAATTTTCCTAAGAAAAAACTGCATCTTCATCTCTCAGTGAAGGTTTGAGCTGTGTGCCCTGAGCTTTTTCAGCAACAACTCTTTCCTTTCCCCAGCAAACTCCATGCATATTTATGAAGGTTTTATAGAATAGCAGCACAACTCAGTTCTTAGCATTTCATCATGAGTCTCAGAAATTTTTACTACTAACGATTTTATTTTTGTATATGTATGGAGTATATTTTGTCCTGTGCTATATTATCTCCATGAAGTATTTTGTACGTAGTGAAGTGCTTGAATTCCTAGGTCTTGAACGCTACTGGGAATCGAGCCTGGTGTCTTGACTCACAGCCCTCTCTCTAACTAGTAAGTGCTATTTCTTCTTGAATGATGAACTGCTAAGCCTAAATGGGAATAACCTGTCATTTGCAAACCTACAATACAGTCCATTTGCGAGTTGCATCAGAAATCTTATACTCGTTTGGTAAGTTGGAGAGCCTGCTCAAAAAAAAAAAAAGGGGAGACGCTTTTGTGTCCATACACGGTAAAGAATTTCTATGAATTGTTTTGGAGTTTTCTGCTGAATCACTCTTAAAATACTTGGGAGAGACCTCTGAGAAGTGCAGGGTGATGTGAAACAAATTAGCTGCAAACGTCTGTCCTGCCAGTGAAAACTATGGCAATACTGTATACAGTTCTCCAGACATGAGATACCTCATCTTTCTGCAAGTGCTTCAGAACAGTACTATGTTGCAGTGCCGTGCAACATGTATTTAAACTGTTTTCCAGATGTTTGAAGGCTCTGCCGGGAGTGAAAAATCAGCTTAACTCTGTGACTGTGGTAATACCTAGTGATTTAACACTGTTAATGAAACAGCTTCCTGAAGATTTTCCAGTAGTAAATACTGAGTGCCTTCAGCTCTCAAGATCTGCTGTATCCACAGCACTTAACTATTGTGGATTAATGTGCAATTTTGGCTTTGTCAGTGTGTCAACAGTGACATTAAAACAAACTTGGAATGTTTTTGATGAAGACTTCAAGTAGCAGGAGACTATTTGTGCCCTTAACTAAATCCACATAGTATGCCACTGGATCAGAATTAGTCTAAAGCTTTAATAGCTGAAGTCCACAAGTACAGGGAGGTGAATGTGACTGCTTGGGTTACTGGATAAATTTGGGACTGTATATGTGCCTGCAAGTGAAAAAAAAAAAACAACAAACAAAACCAAAAACTTTGTGTCATTGTTCATTACATGCATTTGTAGAACATGCTCAACTTCTGGGTACTCCAGTTTAAAAAGGGTACAGACATGGGTAATTTTGAATTCCTAGTTCAGAAATGTAGTTTTAGTTGCGAACTGATCTCTTTCCTAAATAGCAAGTTTTCATTAAGCTAGATCAGTAATTCCAGATCTTGGGCAAGCTGCAAGTGATGCTGATCTTTGTAGAGTGTCTGATGGCTGAATAAATGTTTATGGAAGGTTTGTTTTTCCAGACACATAAGTTTGTGTCACTTGCATCAATATCTGCTCTGAAGTCCACCTGAAGCCATTGGCTCTTGCAAGGGCTAAAATAACTTTTATTTCATTGAGAGACTTGACAATGGCTTCCTGCAGATCTTGGGGCTGAGAAAACCTCAGGCAAGGGTCTGCTGGTTCTGTCAACTAAGAGGAAAATAAAAACCTTATGAATTCAACCCTTGAAATACATTGTGGCTCATAGAATTGGCCTCTGTACAAGGGATGGATCGGAGTGTACTGATGATTGTCTCATTGGTCTGCTTGGCCGGATACGGACAGTTTTTGTGTGGTGCAGCCGGCCTATGTGGTTAGCCCTAAGAGGGTACCGCAGTTCCTCTTGTTTCTGAACAGCAGGGCACACCTGAAAGTGACTCAGCTTGTGACAGTAGCTGCCGAAGCCCATATCAGTCTAACAGAAAAGTGATAGATCTGCAGGAAGGAGGGCTAGAAAGCTACTGTCTGCAATCAAAGAAAAAAAGCTTTTTAATCTGCTGTCATCACTGCTGAAGAATTTGACAGAGGCAGAAAGCCAGTAAGATAAAAATCAGCACTTCCTGTGCACTGCTTGTTCTGTAGTCTTTTACCATACATTATTATCTAGTGCTTAATAATTGGTAGTAAATCTAATTCTGGGATAACTTCTGAGAAATTGTTTTACAGCATTAGCAGCTGGAAGAATGTGCTGCCTATTTACATTGTCTGTCTCCAAGGATAACAGTTGGCAAGCAGCGGAGTCTGGAACTAACCCCTGCACTCAGATAAATGCCACATTTATGTAGGTATAGGAGTATAGTCTGTAATCTCTTAAAGCCAGTGTCTTCAGAAGTGATTAAATAGTGCCTGATGTAGGAGCTCATTTGGAGAACATCCTGTATTGGTATGCCTTAAGTGAATAGGAGGTATTTTTCTCTGTGCAGGTATACACAGGATCTCTAATGCTTGCAGTTTTGTGATATGACAGAAACGAGCTAAAGAGTCATTGCACATGTAGTTATTCTAAAAATCAGTGAAGACAACTGTCATCTTTGAAATGTGACTGTCCTGGCTGATTTTGAGAAGGAGAATATAAGAATATCAGCTGTGAAATCTCTGCTGGTATTCTGACATGTGCAGATTCGTTCCCTCTTTCTTCAATGATGTATGAACACAAATCACTAAGCAACAACACCCTCATTCCAGGTAGTGGGAGTATGACTTCGTGCCAGAACTGCTTTTAGTTCTGGACAACTTGTGATTTGCTGAGAAGGCAAACCAGTGAACTAAACCCATGTATTTTGTCTTTTCAGCGTCTAAGACTTTTCAGTCTGCTTACCAATTTCCTCATTTGCAATGGGAGTACATAACCTCCCAAGGGAGCATTCTGAGGAGTTCTACATGTGCTTGCTCTTTGCTTGGGGATGCAGTGTTAGTGGTTCCTGTGAGGTCTTGATCCATAATGAGTCACTTGAACCCTCTCATATTTCATCTTAGAGAATGGAAGGATCATACAGACATCCTTATAAGGAGTCAGCATGCTCCTTCAGTGACAAAAAAGAAGACAGCTGACAAGGCATGGCTCTTAAAACCTCTATGCCCCACCCTTTTTTTTGAAGAGGAAGACAATGGCTCTTAAGTTCTCTGCATGACCTCTAAATGCATCTTGCAGTTATACTTATTTGTCTGTGCTTTATTTCCTCTTCTGTCTTCTCCAGTTGTAAAGCTTGAACACTGGAAATAATGTGTTTTCCCAAGAGGCAAATGCATTCTTGTGAAGGACAAAGCATCTGGGGAAATTGGGGTGAAAAGGAAATTTAGGAGTTGTGTGGCACAGTTTTCAAATAAAAATACCAAGTTGGTTTTCTTTTTTTTTTTTTTTCATTTTACAAAGGAATGGTTTGCTCCATTCTCCCCACCTCCATGAGTGATTTATTTTGCAAACTGTGATTAGTTATGTAGATGCACTACTGTATTGTATATTTATTGAGAATATGCAACTGAAATTGCACAATCCAAGCTGAAAAAAAATGGGAAAAGTAATGAGAAGATCACAATGAGATGCTGTGATTGAACACAGTGCTGTTCGTTGCACCTGGCTGTCAGATTTCTGTTTGCTTGTCTTGTACAAGGATTCTGACAGCTAGTCAGTATTGATATGGAGCTCAGAACTTGCAAAGGATTGGACAGAGTAAGTGCCAACATGACCATATGCCTTTTGGCAGAATCGGATGGGCTTAAAATGAGAATGTTTGGCTTTTAAGTTGTACAAATTTTCATTATGTGTCATCTTTTCTCACAAAGAGAGATACTGAAGTAGTATTTTGAAGGCTACAAGCAAGACCCTTTTTGCTATTGAAAAGGAAGTGGTAACAATGTGTATTTTGACTATTCATTTTTATCTGTTTACAATAAAGTCACAAGTTTTCTGCTGTTCATAGTAAAATTCTGTCTAACATATACTGTTTATTGACTGTAAAAATCCTCTTATGCAATTCCAAGGGAGGACTGGGAAGCCTTGCTATTCTATATACTGTCTCTACATCTCACAAACTGCACTGGAATAATTAGACTGAAATTTCTTATTCATTCACAGGCTTAACAGAGGTGGATCAGTAACACTGGAGGCTGTCCTAATATTGCCCAACTAGTTCTGGTGCTGTCAGCATAATTTAGTCTCTGTAGCAGTCCAGCACTGCCAGTTTTTGCATATTGCTAGTTGTGTTTACTTCAGCAGTAGTTGCAGAGGAAGGGTGTGTGAAATGCTCTTTCTTCCCACTTGTGTTTTGGGGTAGGTTTCAAAAAAATGGCAATTCTTGGCCCCACACAGCCTTGGCAGTCCCATCCAGCTTTCTTTTTCGTGTTTTCCACATATGGTTGTGAAATTCAGGGTCTGACTTATTTTCTAAATATAGACTCATCATTCTATTAAAAATGATAGACGCAGTAGGTTTCATTTTGTTCTCAGAACCTTGCTTTCTTTTGCAATGTAAGGAAGTGTTGAGTGTTCTCTTGTTGTCCATTTTTACAGAGTCACTTTTGAGGTTAATTTTTTACTGAATATTCGGAAGTTCCTCCTTTTCCAGTTTTGAAATATAAAGCTTAATAACTAAGTGCACTTTACCTGTTTGAGCAGCTTATGCCCACTATTAACACAGATACTGTTTTTATCAGGGCTGTGCTCTTTGCTTTGATAGCATTTGTAGAACAGAAGCAGTAATGATGATGTTGTCAAAGAGCAAACTGTTTTCTTAGCTGACTTTTGAGCGTTTGTCTCTTCCACTGCACTCCTCTGTTGTAACCTCCTTGTGCATCTATGTTATTAGGGTGATCAAATGGAATTACCTTTAAATGAATGGTTTAGCATTCTCTCTCTTACATGATAACATTTTGACTAGATTGTGGAAAAAGCAAGTGAAGTAAATGAGTTTGGTGTCCCAAATGCTGAGTAGTCATGCATTTGTCTACACAAAAAAGCAGGAAATGGCCTGAGATGCTAGTAATATGCTTAGAATAAAATTTGAGGTTTCAAACAGCTTTCACTGCTTTGGCAGCATTTTCCATTGTCAAATTTACAATTATTTGTTGCGCAACTATTCAGAAGCAATTCCACCAGAGCAAATTTCAGTTTTAGTGGCCTGTAATGCTCCCAGATGACTCCACTTCTTTTGGTACAGGAAAGAATATATAATGTTGCATTAGGGAAGTAAACCAGTAAATGGCACTTTAAAGCCAACAATTTTATTCATAAAGAGAAACAATTATACGAGCTTGCAGTTGGCAGTCACAACTAATAATGGTCTTCAAAAAGCAAACAGTTTTTGGGTAGTGGTGATGAGATACAAGGATATAAAGGTATTTAAAAATTGCCCAGCTTTTTGAGTCTGGCTTAAAAAGTTTCATCTTGCTGATGTAAATGTCCTTTTGATTAACTAAAAGCACATTTGAAAAAAACAGTATGTAAGGACAAGAGCAATCCTTAATAGACTGGTGAACCAGAATTACAGAATGAAAAGGATTTCTTACTTTCTATCATGGATTACCAAGGCACCTCAGATTTTGCACGTGTACTCTTGCAGATTATGTATTCTTTATAATAGAGTCAATTACCTTGCTTAGTATTATAATTAGAAGATTTCACTTTATAAATAGTCACACACAAATAGTGACATAAAGGTCTGGAAATTGCCAAAATTACAGTATGGAAATAAGGCTTATTTCTTAAATAATTACCTGACTGATGCTTTCTCAGACTGCAGCAGTGTGTAGCATTCTACACCATTATCAAGAACATGACAGAATGAAGCCCAGCACACGTTAGTATCTGCAAGAGGATGAAGCTATTGAAGTCAGTCTGAGCATACATTGTCAGTGGAAATTGGAATACATGCTTGTATAGGAATGTTCATGGTTCTCCCTATGTCTGTGGTGGAAAGAGTTCCAGGAGTTAGTTTACCACTAACAATTTCTTGCCTTTTCTATGGAACCGTTAGCAAGACTGTTAAGTTTTGCATGGAGATGGAAAGGAAATGGTTTTACAATGGACATTAGAAGTATGGTGTGGGTAGATGATGATATACATTGCTAGTTCTATCTCAGACATGTGGTCAGATCCTTTTGTTTGAACCTCTCCACAATCTTCAGGATGTGAGTGGGAGTTTTAAACAACTCCTGTGACATCTCTTGTAATGACCCTCTGATATTATTGGTTTCTAAGAAAAGAATTTAAAATTTATATTTAGGTAGGATGGACATGGAGATCTAAAAATGCATGGTGAAGTACACAGTGCTTTTGAAATCTGCTAAAGAAAACACTGTGGCATGAACTGTGACCTTCAAGCTGCAGAATGGCAAGTATAGGTGGTAATAACAGGTTATGGTTCCATATTAATAGTATTCTGTGCCTTTAGCTTTTGAAGATAATTCTGATGATGTCAGGAAGCTAAAATTTCTTCTTTTTAGTGGTATTTTTCTTCTGATGCAAGAAATAGTTGTCGATACAACAGCAGAATACAAGAGTCAGGGTCTAGCTTTGCTTGCTTGGCAGGTACGTTGCTCTCTGTGGACGCAAGTGAGCAGGATATCCATCCTCTTTGGTTTGCTATGAGCAGTTCTGTACAGTGCTCATTCAGAGTTTCTTGCCTCTGATGAATAAACTTTCCCAAGTATTTTGAACTTAGATAAAACTGGGAAGGCCTACTTTCACGGGTTTGTTGGGTTACTTTTTGATCTTTTACAGGCTGATGTGACTGTTTGTTTTGCAAACCATCTTTCACTGGGCAAGAAGTCAAACCACGAGTCTTGGTGGGAATGCAGATTTAAATGGAATACATGGTAGGATTTAAGACATTATTCATAACATAAATTCTTCAGAATGTAGGAAGTATAGAGAATATAAAGATACCAGCATTAAGGTGCCCATGTGGCCTTTATATGATTAGCGAGTCAAGTAAACAGATCCTTGTGTGTCCAGAGTGCCATTGTAGTCATGCTAAAGCTATACCTCCTGTATTTATAAGCTACCTAGTAATTTATGCCCAAGTATCTTGACAGTACTACAACCATTCTTTTCACCAGGATGCTGGTGCGATTGGGAATGCGTTAGTGGATGACCACCTTCATCTGCTGTAGTGGGCAAATTTTTACCCTTTGCAACTAAACTGAGGACCTGCAGTGGGAGAGAGGAAGCAAGAACATATTCCTCCCTTGGAAAAGGTTAGTTGATTACTGCTGTTTTCTTTAAGAGGTGGACTCCACTCTGAATTTAGCCCAATATACCTGTTACTTAAAATCCCCAAGCAATCAACTCCCCAACCCAGTCTTCATAGCGAGAGTGGATATGTTAATTTTAAAGGTTTTTTTTTAAGTTATGGGCAAACTTGACACATCATGGTTCATTTGTAGTACAGTCACAACTCTACTGATTAAAGGAAAGTATTTTTTCTACTTGACTGCTTAGCACACAAACTCAGAGTGATTGGGAAACCTGGAAATAAAAAAAGTCTATATTGAACAGAAAGCAAAACAGAAAAGCTTATATAGTAGAGAAGCAAGAGCATAGTATTACTTTATAATCTCCTTAAGGAACAAGGTTAGGGAAATCCCCTAACATGGTTAGCAGGACACAAGATCATGTATTTGAAGACTTGCAGAAAGGTGTCTTGTGTGTTGACTATGTCCTGGCAGGGCATAAATCCTGCCAGGCCAGTTTAACCCTTGCTCTCCTCCTCCTGGTGTGGGTCCAGGAGTGGAGTCAGATGAGCAAACAATAAGGGTTTGGCCCCAGCAAAGCCTTGAGGGCTAGGGGCTTAGCACCACGTGTCAGGTATCTTATGTTGCCCCTCAGTGTACCTGCGTGGTCACAGGAGGCACGAAGCTTTGAATTAATTGGCCAGAACAATGATGCTAGTGCCTATTGGCCAGGTTCATTTTCAAAATGAAGTGTTTGATGGGAGGTGAGTTAGTAAACCTTACCTTTCTGCCCTTCTGCACTGACCCTCCACCAGGAGCAGTACTTCATTAGCGGCTCATTAACTGGGAATCACGGTGGCCATGTGTATGCAGCTTGCACTAACAGCTCAGCACCGGTAACTCAGTTCTTCTCTCCTTCTCTCTGCTTGGAATGTTTTGCATTTTGCCTGGGATCATTATTGTGAGTTTTGGAAGCATGTTTGTACAGGAGACTTTCTCAGACACAAAGCTTCATGAGTACATATGCTGGAGTTAATGGTAAGACTCCATAAACAATTTTTCCTGTTTTCACATTCCTATTTTCCAAGTTCTGATTGTTTGAATACTACTATTAATATTTGAATATAATTAATAATTAATATTATTAATAATTATCCATATAAAACACTATTAATATTCATAACTGATTATTAATTTCCAGAACTTAGTAATATTACTGGACTTTTCTATTTGTCTGTCACCAGAACAGTGATGTTTAGGATTAGCTGGTGTACTTAGACCTAAGGCATCCTGTGTTTGCCTGTTCCATATAAGCTTACAGTCTGAGCCAGCTAGGATGGCAATGAAGCTAAACTTGGAGAGTGTAGTCTTGTTCCTAATAACCCGAGAACAGTAGGACTCATCAAGGTTTGTTGTTGTGTGACCTTAGGCATCCTTGAACTAGCGGATGGTAATTATACTTTTGCCTAAAGAGAATGACGTGTAATGAAGCTGTGTTTTCAATTTAAATGGAGGCAGAGAAGCTCAGAAAGTTGACTACATGAACGTCTGGATTAGAGGCAGAGATGATTTTGACTCTCAATATTGTTTCCTTACGTTGGAAAACTTCTTAGGTGACCTCCTGCTAAAGGGTAAATAGTCCATTTGGGTGATCTCGTCTTCCCTTATTAGTACTTGGGAGAGATCTGCTGGGCAGTGCTAAGTTCTGCTTCCTGTGTTAGTGATTTTTTTTTTTTTTCCTAACTGGATTTCAGATTTCTGTACAGAAAGTGAGGTTTAACTGTGGAAGGATAATGTGGGAGTTTCTGAAACTGAGTAGATAAACATATGCTTATTTAAGAGATTCCTTGCTTGCCATTAAGAGGAATCCAAAAGATGTATCTCACTTAGCTGTAACTGTCATGAATGCAAGAGGAGCTCCCATAAAGGGATCAGTTTGTCAAACTAGTCACTGTCGTGCTCAAAGGAGTTATTTCAAGGAAGAATAGAAGTCAGCTCTCAAGGGAGATGGGAGTGAATGACGTGAAAGATACCTGACTCGTAATTAGTTTTGTTCTACAGGTGATCATGCTCAATATTATATAACATCATACAAGTGGAATTGGAAGGCAGTGTATGGTGACTCACAGATTCAGTTCTCAGCCTTTATAAGGCACTCCATTAAGAGATTCTTCTCTTAGATGCTGGATTCCTGAAAGTTGCAAAAAAAAAAACAAACGCTTACTCTGTTTTGTGTCAGATATCCTCCCGGTTGTTAAGTATAATTCCCACACATTTCCATCTGCTTCAGATATAACTCTTCAGGTGACTTGAAGGAGAAAAGGAAAAAGAAACTGGAATATCTTGTATTCAGTACATTTTCAGAATCCAAACTCCTTTAATGTGTATTTCAGAAGTACTTGCCACTTGAGTCCTTTCAAGTATGCATTTTATGTGTTCAGTGAGTTATGTCACTGTTGATTTTAGAAGTCTTAAGGCCATTTCACACAAAAGTCACACTGAGGTCAAAATAAGTCTAATAATTGTTCGTGTTGAAGTCTAAAATACAGTCATTCTGCATGAATACATGAACTGTTTAAATGAGCACAGCCTCATTTCTATATGATTATGAAAGTAAATAGTGTTTGTGAACATGTGTTTGTATAGCAAATAGAAGTCTCTTTTGCAGGCTTTCTGCACCTCTGTATCTTTTGAGTACATTTTTCCTCAAGGGCAGGTAGCCAGGAGCTTACAAAGACGCCAAGCATTAGCTGGGGGAGATTTTTCAAGTGCAGGTGCTCACAACTCCAAAATCTGTTTCTATAATCTTGCTATGGCTATTATGCTCCAGAAAACATTCCTGTATGTTCACTAGTAATGCACTGGTCAACACCCAACCTGCAGCAGCAAGTATAACTGTGATGTTAATTTTGCAGAATGCATAAGACAGAGTAAAAACATATGTTTTGCCTCAGCACCTACTCCTCATCACCTCTACATTTCAAGTTTGTAAGTCTGCATTTGAGATGTCCTACTCTCCAGAAACAGTACTTATCATAGTGACAGTCAAAGTTGCGTATATCTGGCGTGAACAATAAATGAAGGCAGTTAGTATTTTGCAAGCTAAAGGAAATTACCCGCTGGAGAGATTCTTACTTATGATTATTGCTGACATTATAAACTTTCCAAAAAGACTGAAATACATTCCATTGCAGGTTTTATGTACTGATAGGCTTCCAAAGCACATAGCAATTAGATGAATTGTCTATTTGGTGTTCAAAGTAAGGTGCTGATATAAAGTTTCCTGAGACACGTAGGACAGACTGTTAGATTACAGTGAAAATGGCTGGAATTTCTAACCTTGAAGAAGGCAAGACAGAAATCATCTTCAGCTGAGCACACAGAATAAATACAAAGGAAGTGCTTAGTATTTAGAATCTATAACACAGTAAAGATTGTGCAGAACTTACTATGTGTGTGCTTAAGGAATGTACAAATTCTGCAAGGGTTTCAAGCAAGGAGCTTGCCAGTTTTGGTGACAAAACTGCTGTAATTTATTACTTCCCTCAGATTGAAGAACTGCAATTTTTTTTTGGTAGACTTCTAGAATGTCTGTTGAATGCTACAGATTTTTAAATTGCAAAGAGGAGGAAAGTGTGAAGCTTGTTTGAAACAGGCAGAATTGTGCATAGTGATAATTTTTGTTCATCAAATCTATAGATGCTATTTCTTAATCTGCCTAATGTCAGTGTAATAATTTGGCACTGTTTCTGAAAACATTACTATCCTGTCCCTAGTATTTTGATCTTGCATATTTGCTGCCTTTTTTTTTCTTTTCCTTTGACTTGAACATTGGCTTACATTTTACATAAAGTATCAGTCTTCCATATACTTTATCTTTCCATAAATAAAAGTTAAATGTTCAGTTGCTAAATGAGCAAGACCACTTGACTGAATTACACATGAAAGGTGAATTTAAGGCCATGATGCTGTGAAAAACTGTAAAGCCAAGTTCCTGCTACACTACAAAGTCAAAACCTACTCTGGAAAGCTGAGACAGTGCATTTTCCAAATGTTGAATATTATAGAAAAACACTCCTCTGCATTCTTAAAAAACCCTTTTCTTCCATCCAAAAGAAAGGACAGAATCAAATCATTACTGAACTAATAATGTAGCTGGAGAAAAAGAAATATGCAAATTTTTGTTTAACTATTTAACATGCACAGAGAGATTAACACAATCCACAAGGCCTGGAGAAACTAATCTAAAAAGCTCTCGGGGGACATTTTGGTTGGAGGGAAGAGAAACTGGCACAGCAGTAACTCCTAGTGTGTCCTTTGCTGCTGAATAACCTGCAAATAACTTTTGCTTCCTGCAATTCTGCATTGAATTGGAAATTCTACATCCTCAGGCCCAGACACATCCCTGATCTGAAAAGGGTGCTCAGAGGAGGGAAGAAAGCCTAATGAAATGTAGTGCCTATTCTGGCAAGTGTCCATGTGACTCCTTGCTTTGACACCAGCCTCCTAGTTATATCTGTAAAAGAGCAAGATTCATATGATCAGGAACAAAAAGACGAATCTCTTCTATGCATTACTTAAATCCGGTCCTAATTTCCATTGTTTTGGTTTTTTTTTTTTAATATAATTTGCCCTGTGCCAGCACAAGACTTCTGAGCACTATAGGGTGAAGTATTTTGTCCTCATTAATGAAATGGCAAAGTGTGGACTTGAAACAGAGGCACAGCAGTTCTGTAAGCATCATGTTCCCTACAAAGTATGACATGTTGTGGTCACTGAGCTCTGCAGAGTCAGTTCTGTACGCACTCATCTTCTGTACTAGAATCTGCATGTCCAGATGCAGAACAGAATCAAGAGGGATGAGGAGTGTGTATCTCTCTCTTAATGAAGTGCATGCTATTGGGAGGGCCTGCTGCTCTCAGAGCCTTTCTTTCGAACTGCAGGGGCATGGAGCAGGGCTGGGCACATAAGCAGCAGCATCTGGCTGACTCCCTGTGGGTGTCAAGGATCTTGCTTGGTCTATGCACCACATGAACTAGACAGGATACTGTTGGGTTGCTCAGACAGCACCAGGGTTTCTCAGTATTTGTTTTGCTTGTTTCTAAAATAAGTCTTGACTGCAAAGCTAAAAGCTTTTTCAGCAGCTGCAGAAATCTACAGTCTTTAGCTCACAGCCTAGTCTGTCATTTTGTATTGCGTCATGCACTATTCTAGGAGGTATCAGGCAGCAGCAGAGAACTTTGCTTATGATTTCATAGCACAGTTGGTTTTCTAACTTAATTCCTCAAGAGACTTTTAAAGGAGAGGAAACCCACAAATAAAATGAAAACAGTAAAATATATTACTAATAATAAAGTACAGGTTTTATTTGGGGTAATAAAATACAAACTGGCTAGTGATTCTTTATACTGGATTATAGTTTGGTTCTGTAATGAGATCTTTGTTATAGAACAGATGAGAAGTCACAACTGAGCAGACTTGTTTCCCAGTTTCATTGCTGATTTAATAGATTCATGCTTCTAAGTCTCACTCTGTCATTAATTGGGAAATTTTTGTCCTGAAGTTCAAAACAACTTTCCTACTCTATCCACAGCTATTTTGCCTCCTTTTCTGTTAAGGAAAGTGAATTATTTTATAGTATATTTCCACAAATGGTTGCCTCAGGACAACCAAGAGATTTATGTTGCAGAGAGAGGAAGCAAGAATGCTCTAAGTGGGCATTGCCTGCTATGAGAAAAGGAGAGTAGTTGCTTTGACTGCATATTCTTGGTACTGTGCAGCACCCTCGTCCTCCTTTAAGTTGCACCTATTCTCAAATTATGTTACAAAATCCAAGCATTTTTTGTCAACTCTATTATTAAGCCTGCTCACAAACAGTTGTGGATAGAATTAAGTTAGCTGATAGGTCAATTTATAAGTTTGAAATACTGCTCTTACTCTGATTTTGATTGGTGTTCTGCCACATTGCTGTTATAAGTTGGCCTATTATAACTGCTGTTCTGACATAGCCTGCAGTAGAATCTGAAAGATGCTGCTGGAGTAAAATTACTCATTTCAGTCTAGCCTCAAGCATGTGCTGAAGGGACTGACTGGTGGTGTTGCTGCCGGCTGCCTCAAAGACTGTTTGCCATCTAGTGGTTTGGAAGCATTAGTGCCAAAAGGGTCTAAATCGCAAAGCTGGTTCCTATTTAAAATAGTTGACGTTACAGTTGCTTCTTTTCGTTTCCCACCTCCCCATGCTTTGCCGCTGTTTCTGTTTTAGCTTTATGAGGTGTCAAGCCAAACTGTCCAACAAAGCATCACTAGTCGTCACTTAGATTTGTCCATAGCAGATGCCTGAAAAGATTAGACTATTGTATCCAGTTAGCATGCTGATATATCCTGGTTTATTCCCTTAAATTCCCTACCTTTGTAATAAAAAAACTTTGTATGTGTAGAGAGGTTGTAACATGAATTCTTCTGGAGTGTTGGTATATGCTGCATGTTGTATGTTCCTCAACTGCATTCTTGTTTCCCTGTGCAGCACAGCTGGTAACTTGTGAAGGGTTTTATTCCAAGTTCAGCCATCCTTATTGACACCAGTACAAGCTGCAACATACTTAGAAGTCTTTTGATTTCAGTTGTCACTATTACATGCTACTAAGAAAAGGCCAGAGCACGAGTTAGGACAGCTAGAACTCAACCTGGCTGCTGCCCTGAGGGATAAGAAAAAAAGGTTTTGCAAATGTATTAATAACAAAAAGAAAGCCAAGGAAAATGTCCACCCTTTATAGGATGCAGGAGACAACACTTTGAACAAGGAAAAGCCTGAGGTACTTAAAGCCTTCTTTGCCTCCGCCTTTAATAGTCAGGCCCATTTTCCTCAGGGTATTCAGTCTCCTGAAAGGGCCGCTCCGGTAATCCAGGAGGAATCAGTTAAGGACCTCTTCTGCTACCTGGACTCTCACAAGCCCCTGGGGCCAGATAGGATTCACCCAAGAGTGCTGCGGGAGCTAGCAGAGGAGATTGCCAAATTGCTTCCATGATCTATCAGCAGTCCTGGTTAACGGGGAGGTGACAGGCAGTTGGGTGCACTCACATGGCAAGTGCAGAATCAGGCCCAGTGAGCATGGGTTGATGAAAGGGCAGGTTCTGCTTGACCAGCTTCATCTCCTTCTATGACCAGGTGACCTGCCCAGTGGATGAGGGAAAAGGCTGTTGGATACTGTCTACCTGGACTTCAGTATAAACCTTTGACACCTGCTCCCACAGCATTCTTCTGGAGAAACTTGCAGCCCAAGGGTGCCCAGGTGAGCTCTGCTGGACTGAAAACTGGCTGGACAGTCATGCCCAGAGAGTTGTGATAAATGGAGTGAAATCCTGTTGGTGGTAGGTCAAAAGTGGGTGTCATACCTCAGAGGAGGAGGCTTAGTGCAGAAGACAAAATGGAGAGACAAGTTTTTACATTAGCTTGAAGAATTTTGGTTATCTAGCTTCTCTTAATGTCCTGATTTGTACTGTTGCTGTTCACAGTCTATCATTAAGAAGTTTAAATCCAGTATTCTCCCCTTGTTCTTTTTAACAGCTGCCCTTAGACATGAAAAGTAGAAAAATGGGACTTGTGGGCCAGAAGCATTGCTGCTTTTGAAATTGAATGTGCTGTTACAGTCTTCTTATATATTGCTGCTTAAATAAGAATCTGAAAGTCTGGAACTTCTGTTTACACTAAGTCTAAAGTCTGTCTGGAAGACTTCAGCTCAATGTATTACTAAATTTAAGTTTGTTACACTTGAGTCTTTGTTATTTGAAGGTGTGGGTTTTGTTTGTTGGTTGGTTTTGGTTTGTTCGTTTTCTTGTGTGGTTTCGGGTTTGTTTTTATTTTCTTCTTTTGTGCATGAGTGTGTTTGTTTTTGTTAGGGTTTAATCGATTGGGTTTTGTTTGGTGTTTTTTGACATACACAGAATGAAGTAAGATACTCTTCTTCCTGCAGCAGGGTGATTTACCTCAGTTTCGGTTGTACTTTTCCTGAAGTCAGGGCAGGTTTGCCCTCAGTTTAGTAAAGGGATTGATGCGTCTCAGAGACGTTTACAAAGATCTCTTAAAAACAGGCCCTGTCACAAAATGCTGCGGAATGTAAGCCCGTGTGCGGTTCTGCGAGTGTGGAATACCTGCTTGCCAAGCAGAAAGCCCGCGCGGAGCCTTAGCGTTGGCATCTGAGCAGACAGCGCCCAGTTACTTCGGCAGTTAACCGCATACGTCCAGAGCATTACTTACGGCGGACGCGTTTACTTTGCGATACCGTGCGCAGCTCTGCCCGGTACGCGTTTCCCGCCCACAGGCCCATCCCGTCCAGACAGCGCTGGGCACCGCCCCGCCTGACGCCATCGCGGCGCGACGGCGGCGCCGGCGTTTTCTGCCGGCGGGGCAGAGCGGGGGGCCGATGAGCTCGCAGGATGTTCTCGGCCAGACCACCCGGCTGGCCTCTTCCAGCGCTTTGCTGCAGGTGCTTCTTTCCCTCCTCCTCAGCGGTGCCCGGCGGGAGCCGCCTCAGCCTCGCTCGGCCTGCAGGTGCTTCCCGTGCGGCTTCCTCCACAGGTGCTGTTCCGGGTGGTCACCTTCGGGCTGAACGCGTTCACTCTGCGCTACCTCTCCAGAGAGCTGATCGGCGTGGTCAACGTGAGGTGAGGAGGAAGAGGAAGAGCACCTGGGTGGGAAGACCGTGTCCCGCATCCTGACTGCGCTGTTCTAAAGCCTGACATACGTAAGGCTTCCCCAGGAACAGGACTCCCTTCTCAAGGATAGGTTTCTGAGTGCCTGTGCTTGCGGCAGTCTCTGGGTTTATGGTCTGTAGGGTGTGTCGCTAAGATTTTGCATAGCGCTCTTCAGTTTACGGTTTAGTGTTTTACAGTGTTTGATCGTTGAATGTCTCAGAGTTTGTTTTGACCTTTGATAATCTCAGTTTCAGTTACTGCTGGTCTGTCTTCATTTCAAGCCGTAAGCTTGCTGAAAAGCGAGACACAATTGCATGTCATGTGCTGTTACTATATAATAAATTTTGCAAGTGCATCTTTGGATTATATCGTGCTTGAAATATTTCTGCCATTGGAATAATCACACGTAACTCTTTATCTTTGTTTTAAAGAGATAGTAATATATCGTAGCACCATGGGTTTTTTGGATACCTGTTAGATTTCTGTCAGGCAGTCCCGTGTAAAACTTGTCAGTGATGGTACTGCATGAAGGATTTCAGAAACAGTGTTTAAAGAAATAATCTTATGGTGTTTTTTTTTCCTTCCCCCCCCTCTCTCCCATCTTCTTTAGGCTGGCTCTACTGTACTCAACAGTTGTATTCCTAGCCAGGGAAGCATTCCGCAGAGCTTGTTTGAGTGGAAGTACAAAACGAAATTGGACCAAAACAATTAATCTGTTGTGGCTGACGTAAGATGCCTTTTAAAATTTATTTAGAACTTCTTTCTAATTCTTGCCTGAGAGCACAAAAAAGGAGAGTAATAGTTTACTGAGGTAATGGTTTCAGTGTTGAGCATTTAATAGCTTCAGTTATGTTTCAGGACTGATGCAGGATGCTGGTTGAATATGTTGCTTTAGCTTATGGACTTGATCTGGTTTTGGACCAGGTAGGAAAGTGCTTTGGGAATTGTTTGTTCTGTTGCTTAGCCTGGAGTTTCAGTTAGGTTGTAGCTGTTACAGGACAACTCTGATGCACAGATCCATAGCCCTCTATTTTTTTTGTTCCTCTGCCTTCTCAGTCATCTTCTTTTATTACCTGATGTGCATTTATGAAGCTGCTTTATAGTTACTTCTTTTTTTATCTTCTCCCCTCAAATGGATTTTTTTCAAGGTCTTGAGCCTTGATGCGGCTTTTTGACATAGCACTGTAAATGTGTTGGGTAGGAGATGTGAAGAGGTGAAAGAGAGTTGAAATTAACAGGGAGTAAACAGGACTGCTTCTTTCAACCGCAGTGCTATTTATTGAAAAAATCCATAGGTTAAATTTTACGTAAGGGTGCAGTCAGAAAGTGTAATTGCACATTGGAGCAGAGCAGAATTTATGAGTAGTTTCTCCCTCCTGGTTCACGGACACACCTCTCTGCTACTACTTCCCTGTCAAGTCTAGCAGCTGTGGAGCCACAATTAGATGGGTTGGAAAGTAAATTTACTTGTCTTTGACATGGTGGAAGACCACTCCTGCATGGCAAAAGATTAGTCTCCCATCGGATCACCCTGCTGACTTTCCTTGGAAATGCACAGCTACTAGTTGGATCTGTCCCAAGAAGGGACGTTGTATGTAATCATCTACATCCAGGTGTAAAGAGGGATTGTCCCCTTCAAGGATGAGTTTAATACTGATAGTTGAAATTATTAGATCTGTTCCTTTTGCCTCATAATCAGTTTTCTGCTATTTGGCAGCCTTTCAGGTGGGCTTTAAATGACAGAGTTAACAATAACTGCGCGTCCCTTTTTAATTTTTTTTCCTCATAGAGAAGCATAACTTAAAATGAAGACTAATTTTCTTGAAAGATCTGAAAAGTTGTCTTAGCTTGACATCAGATACCTTAGGGATGTGATAATAATGATGTAGAACTTCCTGCATGCTGCCAGAAGTTTTGTGTTCCTGAAGCAATGTCAGCAGAAGGTAATACAAATCTGCTCTGGTGCCTGCCTTGGCTTTTTAGCTCCAGTCACCAACTGAAGTGGCTCAGAACTACAGTAGCATATTGTGAGCTGACATACCTGAGGTGCAGGCATGTATTTTCTGCTCACTCTGCTGTCAGTCTCTGAAAGTCCCAGGAATTTTGAAAGACTGGAGCTAGCAGTTGGAGTGATGACATCTTTATCTGTTACAGCAAGAACCAACAAAACTTGTCTGCCAAACCTCTGGTAACAACAAACTATGAAAGTCTCAGCACTGACCAGTGTGGAGTATTCCTTGGGCTGATAGGATCAGATTTGTTTGGCTCTAGGGAGCAAGAAACGTGGACAGTTGACCTTATGTTAGATTCTTTAGTAGAAAATAGAGAAAACAGAAAAATGTTTCCTGTGTCTTGCAAAAGAAATCCTTGAAGGTATTAATTTTAAAAGTATTCTTTGCATGGTAACAGTGGAAATTTAATTAAAAGCTCTGAGAGTTTTAGTTGTTTGGTTTAAAAAAAAAAAAAAAGGCCAATATGTGAAAATTTAATTACTTTTTTTTTTTTTTCCTTTCTCAAGTAACATTTCTTTTGATTGTGTTTGTTAACTTTTCAGAGTCCCTCTTGGTGTTTTTTGGTCTCTTTTTTTGGGCTTAGTCTGGATACACTTGCTGGAAGTACCTGATCCTTCTGTGGTTCCACATTATCAGGCTGGTGTAGTGGCATTTGGTTTGTCTGCAGTTATCGAGCTTCTGGGAGAACCATTCTGGGTTTTAGCACAAGCTCATTTGTTTGTGAGACTTAAGGTTAGTGAAGTACATGGGGTTGTGTGTGTGAATTGTATTTCTCTATTGAGAAAAACAAATTCCTGAACTAGATCTTTGTATATTCAGGCATGTAGAAAACCATAGGACTGTGTGTACTACTTAGTGAACCTTAGTGAAACTCAGAGTTTTAGTTGCAGGAAGAGACACATAGCTTCCACAGTTTTGCATTTCAGTTGGTTGTTGCGGAAATGAAATATGACAATTGAGAATACGATTGTCTCAAGCAAAATTTTCTCCTTTATGTCCCATACAAAGGACTGGGAAATTGCAATGGAGAAATTGTGAAATGCAAGAATAGAGAATACAGAGAGAAATTACAGTCTAAGATGGCCAGCTCAGCAGAAAGGATCTCTGTCAGAAAGTCACAGTGACTTTGGAAGTCTTATAGTCTGTGTGTGAAATTAATGTACATTAAGTCCGTGGCAAAAAAATAATCTCCATTTTCCTTTTCTTAAAGGTAATTGCTGAAAGCCTTTCTGTGGTGTCAAAATGCATTTTGACAGTTATTTTGGTAGTCCTTTATCCTCACTGGGGTCTCCACATTTTTGCCTTGGCTCAGGTAATTTTCCTGTGGTTTTTTGATAAATTCTTAATTCATCTGAATTTTTGTTTGTTGCTGCTGTTGATGCTTTGCCTGTTGAATAACTTTTGAGGAGGTGGGAGAAAATGCTTCAGGGAGATTTAAGTTTTAGCACCTGTATTTGGTATTTTTCTGATAGTGGTTACTGACTTGGCACTGACCCTGAGCAGTTCAGTGGGTATACAAGAAAGCACCTTCTGCCTGTGAAGGTGTGTTTTCCACATAAGGTTATATTTTTATGTTACAAATTTTATGGCAACTTAGATAAACTTCTGATGCTTGAAGACTGTTCACCACCTATCATACTTTGCATTCTGCTGTGTAGGAGATTGTAGTCACAGGTCATTTTGTCAGTCTCTACCACCAACCTGTATCAGGATGTGCTACCCACGTGTAATGTATTTGGATTAAAGCTATTTCTTTACTACAATGAAGAAGGGCTATACTGGCTCTGGGAGAATTGGGTTGTCGTCTATTAAAGGTCAATTTGCCTAGAAGTGTGATCCACTTCAGATGTGGACATTTGACAGGGTTTTGGTTTAGTTTCTGCAGTGACTGTTCTGGGTAGTGTACAACTGATCAAAGAGAGAGTCCTGGTGTGGAAGCTACCATGTCAGATTGGTTTTTGGCTGAATAACTGCTTTATAATTGGAGTTTAACCATAGTGAATAGAAATAAAAGTTGTCAAAGACGTATAATAAAGTATAGATGAAAAAGAAAATTGCCAGCATTCCTGGGGCGTTAAAAGTATTTATCTCCTTTAAAATTTGATAGGAGTAAGGACTACTTTTAGCTCTTGCTGAATTTGAAACTCTAGCATGTAATTCTGGATTGCAAGTTTATTTTGTATCACTGATCATTTTTCTTTTCTCCTCCTTTCTCCAGCTTTTATATGTCAGTGTTCTAGTAATGTGCTATATAATTTATTTTGTGGTGTTTCTGGGGTCTCCTGAAGCAACGAAGAAGTCATTTCCAATTGCTAGAATGAAAGCTCTATTGCCTACCTTAGTGGAAGATGAGGTAGGTTGCCCAGATAATTTTTTTGTTTTGATTTTTATCTTGAGGGAGCTTTGAAAATAAAATAAGTCTGAGCTAATGAAATTAATGGAGTGATTTTGAGGGTGTCTCTGCACTGCAAAGAATGGCTGATGGAAAAAAAAAACAATCCTACATTCAAATTGTTTATGGTTTGTACCAATAGAAATACTTGTCAGAAAAACATTTTGAAACTTCTTTGTTGTTAGGGTCTTACTGCTGACTTATCTTTTTTTGCACAAACCATTAACCGGAGATGGAACATCTGCAGTGGGCAGGGGAATGACCAGGTGGAGCTGAGACAGGAAAGAAAACAGAACTGTTTTATCATACTGATTTTGGTACTTGGACTTTTCCACAAAATAAACACAGTGGAGCACAGCATCCTACAGCTACTCTGATGTCATCTCAAAATGAGCCAAGAATGAAATGAAAACTCACACTAAGAAAGAAGACATTTTGAAGAAAGATTTGCAGATTGAAAAGATAGAGGTAGTTGCAAGACTGGTGGGACAGCATGAAAACGATTTCTGTGTACAGTGAATGTGAAAGTTATATTGGATGCTAAACAGCACAGGGTTGTTTGTTTTGTTTTCCAGTGTCTTTGACTAGATCAGAGTGGTGCTTGTATGTAGCAATATTTTAGATGAGTTGTTAGGAGCTATGACATTGTGGGTTCTCCTTATCGGTACAGTTAGAACTATCCAGGAGTATTGGTATTTTGTGTTTCCACTCTGCAGTTTCCATCATGCTTACTAAATTTCAGTACTTTTTTTTGCAGACCTTTGTTAACTGGAAGGAAGCACGGTTAACTTGGAGTTTCTTCAAGCAATCCTTCTTGAAACAGATTTTGACAGAAGGTGAGGCTTGACATCTGATACTGATGGAGAAAGGCTAGTGAATGCTATTTACAAAACTAAGGAAGCTGGGGTGGAGGTGAGCATGCAGTGCTACAGACTGGAAGATGTGGCTGGAGAGGGCAGAGATGAGAGATGAGTGGCAGAGAGGGACCTGGGAGTGCTGGTTGACAACAAACTGAACATGAGTCATCAGTGTGCCCAGGTGGCGTGGAAAGCCAGTGGTGTTTTGGCCTGTATCAGGAATAGTGTGGTCAGCAGGACTAGGGATGTAATTCTGCCCCTGTACTCAGCACTGGTGAGGCCTCACCTCAAGTACCATGTGCAGCTCTGAGCCACTCACTTAAAGAAAGTTATTGAGGTGCTGGAGTGGGTCCAGGGGTGTGCTAGTTTGAGCCTAGCTAGAATGTTTTGGTGAGTCCGGTCTGGGTGATTTCTAAAGTGTGGGGGGGCAGGGGACATCCAAACCACCACAAGAGGAGAGCAATGAAGGTGCTCTTCTGGTGAGGGGACTGGAGGAAAAATCTTACAAGGAGAGGCTGAATGAGCTGGGGTTGCTTATCCTGGAGAAGAGCAGACTCAGGGGGGACCTTACCACACAACTACCTGAAGGGAAGTTGTAGTCAGATGGGGGTTTGGCTCTTCTCCCATGCAACTTGTGCCCAGATGAGAGGGCATGGCCTGAAGCTGTGCCAGGGGAGGTTTAGTTTGAATGTTAGGAAGCACTTCCTCATGGAAAGAGTAGTTAGACACTGGAATGGACTGCCCAGGGCAGTGGTGGAGTCACCATCCCTGAAGATGTTTAAGAAGAGATTGGATGTGGCCTGGTCTAGTTGATGTGGTGGTGTTAGGTCATAGGATGGACTTGATCTCTGAGATCTATTCCACCCTCAGTAATTTTGTGGTTCTGAGATTGTTTGCAGCAAAGGTTACTAACCTAGCTGAAGCGCTGACTTAGTTGACTTTGTCTCTTGGATACTTAATGTTGGAAGTGCCCGAACAAGTAGTGGGAAAGATTTAGGCACTTATTCCAAAATTCTTTTTTTTTGAACTTACAGGTGAAAGATATGTGATGACTTTTCTGAATGTGTTGAATTTTGGAGATCAAGGTAAGCGGGATGATATTGTGGAATGCTGACAATTTTCTTAGTCATTGCTCTTCAGAAGGTTCTGAAAATTAAGTACTGAAGATAACTTGAAAATGCCTTCGTGTCTTTGAGATACATTTAGGTAAATGATTGATGGATAGAAAAGAACACAACTGAAGATCTTGGACTTGGAATTTTTAATTTGAATAAAACCTTTCCCATTGGATGTATGGATGATACCAGAGGTCTTGTTTCTTTCTAACAAAACTTCATGTGTACCTCACACATATCTAATGTGTTACAGTTGTCTGTAGTTTTGGTAATTCTGTTTTTCTGCTGGTTTCTTGTCTTCATTTTGAATCTGTGTTAGCTGTTATGGCAAGAACGTCATCATTTGTAGCATTGTATCTCAAAACTGAACAATGTTCTTTAGAATAATTCAGTGTAATTACCGAGTAGTGTATGGCAGTAGCCCTTCAGATGACTGAGTTGCCAACACCTCATGTCTTTATAGTTGCGGAAGGAAAATAGGCTGTAATTGTTGGCCCATTGTTGGGATTTTCTTGGACAGTTTGAGTTTCTTGTAGTTACTGGCAGTAATATGTTGCCTCCCATAAATAGTGAGTGTATGTACTTGCCGCCAGTAACTGTGGCTGCTGCTGATCCTGCTCCCTTGCGGAACAATTGAGCTGCCTCTTGCTTGAAAGGTCTTTAAAAGAACAATGAGTGCAAATATGTCTTTACTTTCAATATCCTGAGAAATATTTTGGTTTCTTTCCAAGTCCAGTGAAATCATCTAGAACATTATTACATGATTTCACTGTGAATATGTGAAGCACTTCTCCATATGCCTGTCTTCGTATACTCTCAGTGACTGTACTCTGTGTGTGTGGATAGATACACACACATGCATAGATGTCGCAGCAGATTTGGAACAGCATCTTGCTGAGGATGGAAGTCCTTGTAAAATGTCATTTAGGATTGCTCTTCTGTTTCAGTGGAAGTAAAAAGAAAGAACAACCTCCCAATAAAAATAACTTCTGAGTCAGTAAATCCTTACCCTTCTTTTTCTCATGTAGTGAAATTTGTGATGACCTTATACAGCTCTTCCCATAGGGGAAGTTAAATATGACTTGATGCTGTGACTAGATTCACATGCTTGCAGTTGATGCTGTTGCTCTAGATGGTAACATACATGAGCAAACCATTGTAATTCTGAGCTGTGATTGCTGTGAATGTCAGAAATTTTAGGGAACACTGCTCTAATGTTGCATTGAACTTCTCTTTGTTTGATGGAAATTTAGAATTCGTGTGCTTGTTAAGGACTTGGAATTAAAATGTGCCAGAAGTTACAGATTACTGCTGTCTTCTTCTGTGGTGTGTGCTTGTAATGGTTTTTGTTTTTCTTTCAAGGTGTATATGATATCGTGAATAACCTTGGTTCCCTGGTGGCCAGGTTTGTCTTTTTGCCTATTGAGGAGAGTTTTTATGTCTTTTTTGCTAAAGTGTTGGAAAGAGGGAAGAATGTAAAGGACCAGAAGCAGGTATGCTGGTTTTGGATTATTTGAAGCAGTTACAACTGCTGTTTGTACTTTTCCTTGAACAGACACATTCATGCTTTGTGTAGAACTTGCAATGAATGAAACACAGAATGGAATTATAGATATGTAGAAGTTGTTGGATGTTAAGCCCACACGTGTGGTAAATTCAGTAAGAAAGGAAAAGTTTCATACCTTTTTTACACTGCAGACTGATAGTTTGTGTATTTTTTCCTGTCACTGACTACTTGTTCTTTTTTCTTTTTTTCCAGGATGATGTTGCTATGGCTGCAAATGTATTAGAATTGCTGTTGAAACTTGTGCTTCTGATTGGCCTTACCATCACAGTTTTTGGCTATGCCTATTCTCAGTTGGCTCTGGATATTTATGGAGGTTCTATGCTCAGTTCTGGAACAGGTAAAGATTTACAGATTGGACAAGGAAGCCATTCTTTAGAAAGAGAGTCTGCAGCTGTTATGAAATCTTGCATAAATCAAAATCAATTTTTTCTGTAAAACTCCTCTTGATTTCAGTGTCTTAGCTTGGCTGAATCGTTGTTATGGTGATAAACCATGTAATGGCAACAGCCTTACTATAGTTGTACATACAAATGTAATTTTTACAAATCTGTCTACAGAAGCAGTCAAGGAATTCATAGGTCACCTTGGATTGTCAGGAGACAAAGCAGAGGTTCACTGAGTTCCTTCTTGATATGTAGACACCAACTTGTAGTGTGGAGTTTTCTTGAGTTCTTTCAGTGGTTTGTCAGTTTACCTACAGTACCTCCTGCTAGGAAAAACAATCTGCTTTTTGTAGTTCAGCCCTGCATAATGGCTCAGTTCCTAACTGAGCTGTTTCATGTGAAGATCTAGCAGCTCCTTAGAGGAGCTTTTTTGTTGCATTTCTGTCTGGAAATTTTGCCCAAGTGCCATCATGGGGAAGTTCTAGTTGTATTTTCTGTGTCACACCTATTAAAGTTAAGAGAAAGGTAAAGAGAACATGGAAGCATGTGACAGCTTGTTGAACAGCCTTTCTGTTGTTCTTACTGTTGTGTTCAAAATACACTATTTATTACTTTTAGCACTGCATAATACCTCTTGGATTAATTTCCACAAATTTCTGTACAATAGAAGATTTGGGTTGTGATAAATACTACTTTTTTAATCAGGAAATACCTTTAAATAAAAATACTTGTTTTGATGGGTATCTTTCCTGTTACTGTAACAGCTACTATTTTTTGGGTAGTTTGAGTTTTTTGTTGTTTGGGTTTTTATACTTTTTCCTGTTTGTGTTCTTGTCAAGATACCTAGGCCGGAAACCTTTTTCAGATTAACTTATTGCTACTGTTACATGATAATTTGTATTTCTTAGTGTAAAAACAATGCAGTTTTACAAAAGAAATAATAATTATCATTCTGATGTGTGGTTTGTTTTTTTTTTAGGTCCAGATCTCCTCCGATGTTACTCTTTATATGTCCTATTTCTTGCTATCAATGGAATGACGGAATGTTTTATGTTTGCTTTGATGGGCAAAGAAGAGGTAGACAGGTAGGCAATAATGTCCCCAGAATATCTGTGTAATTAATCTTGATGTGGTCTGCTTGGAGATCGGTATGTAAACAGAACAATTGTTCTGCATGAATATATGCTTGGAAATGTTTGGGTTTTTTTTTCCTCCAAAGAGCAGATTTCTTTTTGCAGTTGCTTTAAGAACTATGCTTCTCATCTCCAAAGCGAGATGCAACAGATGGGCAAGCAAATATGCGCTACTTCTGATTTTTACATGCTTGTATTTGTTGATAAACATTGATCATCTTAAATTAATTTTAACAAACCTATAAGGGGATGAGTGCATTTGAAATCAGGATTAAAATATCCTACCCCACTGAACACCGGCTATGTATTTAGCTGTCTGCTTGTAGATTTATATGTAGAAGCTTTAGCAAATGTTTAAATACTTGAGTAAAAGGGTTAGAAATTAAGAAATAATCTTTTGAATTAATTTTTTTTTGTACATCACAAGCTGAAAAAGTAATTAAAATGTGAAGACGTGTGTTCTGTACACGTGCTTTGAAGTTACAGATTCCAAGACAGGCTCACTAGACTATCATGAACATTTTGCAACTTAACGTTTTTCATGGACAGTTACTGTCCATCAGGTACACTCCTGAATGATCTAAATTGTGGATCTGAATTAAGTGGTTTACCTGCTTAAAGTAGGATGTTGGGCTAGATGACTTGCTGAGATCCATTTCTGCCTTGGTTATTTCCTGATTCTGTGTTCATCCTGGGTTGTTGACTCTAAGACTCAGTGCCTTCTCAGTGCTGCTATCAATCTTTTTTGGCTTATGTAGCAGCTGTCCATTACAAAGCCTTTCCTAATTAATTTCAATTAATTTGATTTCTACAGTCAAAACACTATGTTCTAGACATTCCAAGGGCTGCTTTCAGAAGTGTGAACTTGTTTTCAAAGCCACTGTTTGGAGCAGAAGCTAAATAAAGCATTATCTCGTTGCTGAGCATTATTTTCCTCTAATACATACCTTCAATAAGAGAGCAGAAAACGCACAAGCTTTTACATTACTAATCATTGATACTAAATTTGACTTTCTGAACTGAGTATGTGGCTGAAGAGTAAAATAGAACTTCCTGCACATAATGACATTCTTGCTTTAATTTGATGTGTTTTCCAGTCTTCCAGTGTTTTAAATTAACGTCTCCATTCTCCAATTTATCTTCTCCATTATAAGATAGTAAGAGAATTTCTGCTTCTCACTAAAGAAAATAAATGTTGCATTTCTTCAAGGATAAAATTAGTATATAAATACTGTAGCTATTCCTGTTGTAATTGCTTTTTTTCCCCCCTAGGTATAATTTTGTCATGCTGGCTTTGTCCTTCACATTTCTGTGCATCTCTTACTTCTTGACCCACTGGCATGGCAGCATAGGCTTTATCCTTGCCAACTGCTTTAACATGGGTATTCGAATAGCTCACAGCATGCACTATATCTATGATTACTTCAAAGAGAGCACCTACAGACCTTTGAGAGGCCTGCTTCCTTCACCATTTTTGGTACTTGTTTACATCCTAAGTGGAGTTATCACTGGTTTCTCAGAGGTAAGCATCTTTCTCGTTCTGCTTGCACTGTGAAAGTTCACATCGAGTGACTTCTGCGTCCAGAAGCAGAGCAATACCATTAGCAAGGAAAGGCTCGTGAGGAAAGGCTGAAAGACTCACGTTACAGGCAAGGTACTACAATATTAAGAGATTTTGTCTTTGGTATAAAGTTACTTTGTCCACCTGTAGAAGATGGGTTTGGCAAGCAAAATCAAAGGTAGCCTGTTTCTGCTGTCTGTAGATCAGTCCATGTCCTTAGTTTGTAACTGAAATTTTGCAGTAGCACAAAGAAATTACGCAGGGAAAAACAACCAAAAGAACAGAAATGAAATTACCAAGAGCACATTAATCACATTTACTCAGTCTACAGGATGGTAATTGCCCAGACTAATTATTATGGAGGTGGTAGCATTTCAATGTACAGAAATCTGGCAGATTGGAAATTTGTTATGCCTTAAAAAAGGAGAGATTTGTATTTTGGAATGGAGGATTTCTGTTGAGGCTTTGTAGGAAAATAATGGTGCTAGTACATGGTGCAAAGTAGACTCGTGTCTGCTGCTGCACCATCAGTTTTCCTCATATCTCAGTTAACATATTTATGCATGCCAGATAGTAACAGCTTCCACATGTACTGGCTATCTACTTAATGCCTCTTTTTTGCTGAAAGAGTTTTTTTTCATAAAGCAAGTGTTTGTGAGTACTGAAGATGATCAGTAGAATCAGTGCATGTGATAAAACCACACTCAGCTTGTCAGTGGTGTAACGTTAGCAGAATTGGGACAGAGGTTGGACCTTCTTTTAATTGAGACAGTCAATCTGCTTTGTGCTGAATTGTTTCCCTGCAGTTGATTGTTTCCTCTGCTTTAGGTATTCCTCTGCTGTGATAAAGGTTGGATGGGAAGACTGATTCACATCTGCATGGGGGCTCTGTGCTTTGCAGCAACCATCATTACGATGTTCAGCACAGAGACCAAGCTGATCCACTTTGTCAGAAGCCAATTCCTCTCCCGATATATGAAGAAAGGAACATGACATGTTCGTGCAGAACAGTTCTTGTATGTGCTTGCAGTAAAAGGCTGAATCTTTTTTGCCTAAGATCTGTGTGGGAGAATGTTTGCACGTGTGTTTATGGAAAGAATTGATATTGGAGTGGCAATGTAAAAGACTGCAAATCAAGTAGTATTTTTTCTTTCTAACTGGTCAGTACAGTGAAAGAGAACTGAGGTGTTTTCTTTTTATCCATCATTCTTTTCTAAGCTTTTCTTCAAACAGCCTCTTTGGTAAAGAATGAAGATTGGAGCTACACTTGTCTGATGTAACCTAGTTGACAAACCTCATGAGGAGAGTTCCTGTTCTTGCCACTGAGGAGTACACTTGTGAAGGTATCATATGGCCTACATCTTAAGATGTAATTAAGAACACTCTTATTTGTCATGGTGGGCTGCTTTAACTGGTTAGAAAATAAATGATCTGACCAAAAGACTTCGGGGAAAAAAAATAAAAGCCACAAAAAACTTATAAACAAACCCCACAAAACAAAAGCTGAAGAAAACACTAGAGAAGGAACCAAGAGCAATGTAACTGTTTCTGAAGTAGCAGATAATGTGGTGCAGAGATTGAGTTGTCAGCGCTTTGAAGCGTGACGCACTGAACACAAAGTCCTGACGTTTATGAGTAAATTAATGTTGGACACAGCATGTGGCCATGCTAGCTGTGTGAGATTATTTCATTCAGCATATTATTCATTTATGAGGGTATTGATTAACTTGTCAGAAACACTCTCAAGCCTTAGCTCCAAGAAAAAAAGGAATTTTGAGCAGCGTTTTGCAGGAGATATTAAATGCAATCACAGCGATGCTGAAGTTCTAGAAAGTTAATTGTAAAACTTCTTTTATTCTTTTTTTTTGAGATTTTAGGTGCCATCACAAATGAATTAGTCTCAATAGAAAAGACTTTGACTTGTTTGTGAAACCAAATGTTAAACATATTAAATAAGATTTTTTTTTTCAAGGCTGTACATATGTTTAAAGTTTCATTACTGGATAAAGAAATGCTTCTTACTGTTGTAACCAGTTTTCCTCAGGTCTTACTCATCCTTAACCTTTATATTGTTTTTTTTTGGGGGTTTTGGTGTGGGTTTTTTTAATTTTTGAAAATTAGGACCATTCAGCAGCTGTAAAATGAGATGTTAGGATGCTGGTTTAGGCTTAGATATATCTGGTGATCTGAAATTGGCAGTTTTGAGGATGTACAAGTGGCAGGTTTATAATACTTGGTGTTCCCTTTGTGGTGATTGGATGGACCAGATATGTCAAGTGATGACAAGGGTGTGCTCAGACATGTTCAGTTGACAGCATTTGGTTTAATTACATAGCAATTCCTCAGATCCTCAGGCTGATTAAAAAATCACTTTCATAACTTAGGGAGTTCATCCTGGTAACCAAAGTTTGCAGAGTGAGACACCTCCTGATATTCATAGAATCAGCCAGGTTGGAAGAGACCTCCAAGATCACCCAGTCCAACCTATCACCCAGCCCTATCAATCAACTAGACCGTGGCACTAAGTGCCTCATCCAGTCTCTTCTTGAACACCTCCAGGGACAGTGACTCCACTACTGTTAGAAACATTTTATAAACCCTGGTAGTTTTCACTTGGAGAATATCACCAGAGATGGTTTATGTGAGAATTTAGTGATTGGAAAGTGAACACATGGAAGCCAAAAGGTAACAGACTAAGAGAAAAGTGTACTTCCCCCAGGTAATGATGGTGTCTCCATAGCCTTGCTGGGAAGGGTAGCAGAGACTTGCCGATTCTACTAAACTTGTTATGAAATCTGTCTAAATAAAAACTTCCACTAATTTGTTTGTCAAGTTGATTTGTCAGTTCTTTGGTTTTGTTTTTGTTTTGTTTTTTTTCTTCTTGCAGCTTTTTCTTCTCATTTCTCCCAGGTATGGAGTTCATGATGAAGCACAGGTCCATACGCTGCAGTGGGCTGACACTTCTTTATTACAAGTTGTAAATGCAGTTCCTTTAATTGTTCATAATCAAGACAGTTGAAATTATGAACTTATTTTGAGGTCTGTCTTTTTCTGCATAACTTTGGGATGTTGTTGTTGGACTGTCTCAGTCTGTACAGTGTATTTTAACTAATTCTTAAAATGAGGAGTACTATATAAAGTGCTTTGGATGTTGAAGAACTTTTCATTCAAAATGAAGCTGAGGTCATGTTGTGTTGCCAGCTGTGCAGGGGTAGTGCTTCTGGTGGTATTGTCATAGGGTGAATGAAAAAGTGGGTTGTCTAGTCTCACTATTTATTGACATAAATGTTGTGTATGTATTTAAGGAGAAGTTGCATTTGTAAACTAATTAGGTTAACTTCATACTGGAAAGGCTTATAAATATCTGTGGCATATCAAATGAAAATGCAATTTCATATGAACCGGGAAGACATTTAAGGTGGCTTAAATGTTTATTTGCAAATTAAGGATACATTGCTCTTTTAGACTTGGTCTGTAAGCATTTCAGTGATGGTTGGCTTTTTGTGTGCCTAGTTTTGATTCTTAAAAAATTAGTATTTTATCTGGTTTATGTGGCAGGAAATGGCAAGGAGGGAGGGACCAGTGCTATTAGGTGCCTAAAGCCATCTCCTATTTCCTCATTTATCCATGTGATCTTGAATGTGAAACCTGTTAATTGCTTTATTTATATAGTAGCAAACTCCATAAAACTCAGGGACAAAGTTGGGATTGAACTGTTCAGATTTCCCCTTTGTTTGCAGTTCTGTCAGTCTGTCAGGAGGATCCTTGTCTATAAATTTGATGAAGCTATTTTGAAGTGTTTTTCTGAAGCCCTTTTGTTTAAGCCAAAGGAAAATGAAACTTTTGAGAAGTTACCATTTCATTGTCTGATGTGTGGGGTGTGTTTATTGATATATATATATATATATTTAATACTTGGATTAATGACATTCAAACAACAGTAAGGTACAATGGTTATATATCTATAATGATTGCATATTAGAATAATGCCAAATAAAATTGATTTCCCTTACACTTTGGGTTTTGTCTTCCAGTTGAGGCTTATTGGAGTGCTGTTTGTATCTTTGGTACAGCCAGTTCTTAAATTGACTTGGAGGTTTTAGGATTTATCAATCTGGCAGTTTGCACACCATTCCCTAAGAAACACGTTGAGGAAATTTATTGTGCTGGTTTTGTACAAAGTGGCATCATTAGTCACTTCTTTTCCCTCTTTGCTTTTGTTGAAATGTATGTTTGTAACGATTGGAATGAGAAGGTTTCTTTGTTTGCTTTTAAACAGTGAACAGTAAACTGTTCAAGTAGCCAGGAGTAAACTTGATTTTTAATGAAGTTTATTTGCTGAATTATGCTGCAATTGAAATTCTTACTGTTAGGTACTAACCAATTGTTGAGCCATTCTTTTCTGGTATTGTAAATATTTACTTGCATGTAAAGAAGTGGTGGTGGGGATGCCATGTGCATGTTTTGTTTTTTTGTCATGTGAAAAGAAAGTAGGAGTTAAAGCTTTTATTTCAACGTTCAATTTGCTTTAGTAGGCATGGAAATAAGTAAATACAAGCTTTGAATGTTCACCACAGTTGAGCACCCAAAAGAGGTGTTGACCTGTTAGTGCATGTGAAGAATTGCCTGAATGTGAGTGCCTTGAGGTCACCTAGTCCTAATTTTGTGGCATCTATGTAGTGCTTAAATCTGAAATTTGAAATTCTTTTGGTGGATTTCGTGTTTCTGACTGTTTGAACATCACATTTGTTTCAGCGGTTTAATTACCCTTATTTTAAAGATAATACCAAAGAGAGGATCTGAAGCTTTTTGAACCATGTCATTGCATCAATAGATCTGCTGAGATGTAATGATTCTGTTCTGCACAAAATACAGAACTCATTTGCATTCTGATAGCGCTCCGTAAATGCTGTTCATTTCCATTATAAGCTTAAAATGAAATTTCAAGTTCTCCACATCTGATATACAGCTGGGCCATGAAAACTAAGTGCAAGTCATGCTCAAAAGCATTAGCAGCTGGGGGATCTAAACAGTGATAGGAAGTTATCTCTGTTGCATTTTGGATTACTTCCACAAGAAGATGTTTGTACCGTAGTTTATGGATCTGAACTGTGGCTCATGCAGTATCTTGTTGTGATCTCAAAGGAGGAATGAACTCTGTTTGGCTGGGGTGTCTGTAGCTGCACACTGCGATGGGGAGCTTCATTCACAGACTCCCTGTGTGCAGCTAGTGTAGGATAGTTGAGCTTCCTGGTGTAACTGATGGAGGAAGGTAAAACTGCTTTGGCTTTTAGGGTTCCTTTGTCATGCTTCCTGTTCAGTGGTGGTAAGTGGGCATCTAATAGGGTTCTGTGTCAGTTTGCCTGTGAGGTTTTGAGATTCACAGGTACATCTGTCTTCAGTGTGACTTATTACCAGATCTTTATGGCATCTTACTGAACTGAGAAAGTGGAAAGGAATGTAACCAAGGGGACAGATGTGTTATGTCTCTGACCCGTTTATGAAGACTGAAATATTGAAAGATATGTCAAGTAGAAAAAAATCAGAGAGCAGTTCTTAAACACAGATAAGATATATGCAGTCTGCTAGTAAACAAGAATCATGTTTTGTTCTTTGTGACGCAGTTTGGAGAGAGAGTAAGCTTGTAATGGGTTGGACTTGATGATCTATGAGGTCTCTTCCAACCTTGGTAATACTGTGATACTGTGAAGAAGGGAAGAACATAACAGCTTGGGAGAAGACTGATAAGTTTTGCCCTTAACTTTGTTGAATGCAGAAATATTTTGAACCATTGGTCCCTCATCATTCTTCTTTGGGAGAAGTAGGAGTGTGGGCAGTGCACTGTTCCAAGGAGGTTTGGAGCCTTGGAGAGCAACAGAGGCTTAGTTGTGTACCGCCTGTGAGAAATTCATCAGCAACTCATGACTCCTCTGTTTGCTGAAAATATCAGTTTAGTCTGTAAAAATGTGGTGGGTCACCAGAGTCTTCCACTGGGGTGAAATGAGGAACGTGTTGGTCAGATAGCTGAACTTTATATTATGGCCTGGTTGCAAGCCCTGACAGTAAGGAATGAGGAGGGAGCAAACTAAGGTTGCACAGGAAAATTTTATTCCATTGTCTTTTCAGTTCTGGATGCATTGAGTTGGCAGTATTAATGCTTTCCTAATGGAAAGATTTGGGGGGAATAATTCTATAAAAGAAGGATCATAAAGTGCATTCATGTGCCTGCTCTTATTTGTGTAATGATTTTTAGCAGTCTCTCTGGAGAATGGGGAGATGTTGCAGTGTGAGGAAAGGAAGAAGGGAAATGTGGCAGAGTACAGCGCGTGTGGAAGGAACACAGTATCTCTCCGAGGACAGGTCTGCTATGAGAGGTGCTTCTATCTTTGCATTTCTGTCGCAGCAAATAAAGCTCTTCAGTGTATATCTGCACAAGTGCTTCTTCCACTGCATGCATGGAAGCTCAGAGTGTACCCATGAAGCAGAGTTCACTTTGCTGCAGGCTGCTTGTCATTCTGCTTTGCCAGTCAAGTAGGCTTTTACTTATGCGTTTCAAATGCGGGCAGTAGTGTGTGATACTACTCTGTCTATTAGGAGTTTGCTCTCTGGATACAATTAATACCTTACAAAGGTGGGAAGCTTGCTCAATGAGTAGCTTCAGGAAACAAAAAAAACCTCCAACCAATAATACTACTCTATTAGTTTGGTTTTTTTTTCCCGTGATAACACAGTGTTTCTCTGTTGTTAGAAACTACAAGAAGCAGTGATGATATGAACTTACAGTTAAAAAAGGTCACTGCCATGGAATATCAGATGAGGCCATCCCTTGGCTACAAACAAGCTTTAAAAAGGAAGAAAAGTTAGATGAGCTTTGCAGCTCTAAAAAGAAAACAAGAGCAAATGTAATTCAGAGCTGCTCATGCAGAGCTTGAGCAAGTCATTACTTGCAATTACACTTAATCTTTGGCACTTCAATTAGCCAATGTTTTGATGCCATATCTCAGTTACCAATAAAGCACCTGGCCACTAAGAAGAATCATTGTTTCCTTGATCGATTTCTATGCTATTTGCTATCATCAAAAACTATCGATGCTTTACAGGTTACGGCAATATGCGATGACTGCCAAATGCATTTCATCTCGGTGGATGCAAGTGTATATGTCAAGCAAATACTTGTTCAGATCATCACAGACCAAAGGAAATGTTTCTGTTCCTACACAGAAAGTCTTAAACATCAGTGAAATGCAGATTTTGCTGTTGTATTCATAAACATTTACTAAAGCAGCAGTTCTGCTTGGTACCTTCTTGAGACCATTTCTAATGGAAGGGGTAGCTCACGAATTCACCTCTGAAACAACAATCTGTATGGTTTATTTTTTTGTTTCCTTGTTTCCCTGTGGCAGAATGCACAGCATCTTCATGACTGACAGCTTTTACAAAGTCAGGATGAGAAAAAGGGACTGACTGAGATAACATTTGGCTGAAGGAATGGTGCCCTGCTGCTCCTGACGGGCCGTGGATATATGTGAAAACATGTTCTTGTTCTGATGCAAGCATGGAGCAACCTAACTTTTTCATTACAGTTTAGAAGATCGCTTGAGAAGTTGTGTAAGGCTCTATAGAGTGCCTTTGAACAGCAAATTGAGAATGATTTTTACCAACGCTTCCGTTTGTTATGAGTAAAGTAATTCATTGCATGTTCTTTTTTTCCCCTCCCAGGCTATCTTCAGAGTGGTGTGCATGGATGCATTGATAAATTGACTGCCAGCTGTTGCCAATAGCATCATCTTGGCAAAAACAACAAAAACTAACCCCACAGAATATTTTATCTCATTGTTCCTGCTGTTCCTGCTCTTTGCTCTCTCTCGATGCCATCCATGTTTTCCTTCAAGTCCTTTTGCTGTGTGGGCTGTGGAACCCCCAAAGTGATCTTTGCTGTGTTCTGAACTGTGGAAAGCTTATATGTATATTCCAGTTTATCCAGTAGTGCATTATTTGAGCAAAGTCCTAGTATGGCAATTCAGAACAAGATTTGGACACAGTCAGTTGCACTTCATTACCTAATTTGGGACTTAAATGTTTGTGTTCAAGGTAGGAAGATGTTCACCTAGTCACAGCAAAGAGAAAGTGAAGACTAATTATTTTAGGGTGTGAATTTAAGTTCATAACTTTTGCACATCTGGTGCTGAAGTAAAGTCTGGAAAAGAAAGGAACAAAGCCAGGAGATGTTAAGCACAAATATACTTCTGCAATAACAGATGGATTCAATCAGCTGAATTGAAATATACTACCTAAAACTAGTTCCCTGGTAACTTTGAACAGTTTAAGGGTTCTGACTGGTTGTATAGGTATTCCTTTTCCCCTGCAGCTGTGAATTAGGCGGAAAAATACTGCAGCTGAACATAACATTGTTTTGTCACTAGAAAATTCACTGCTGGCATTGAATTCAGCCTGGAAAAGTAAAGAGGTCATGACACAACATCTGTTTTGTGGAGAGCATAGTTATTACCACTGCAAGCACTGGAGTGGAAAAAATAACATAGATGCTGTAATGATGCCTTTTTGACCACGCTTCTATGGATTATATTTGCTGGATTTCTCCTAGAAATATGTTTGAAAGGTAAGTTTACACAAAATACTCCTGCTGCTCAAACATGAGATGGAGCTGTTTCTTTCTGATAGAATCTCTGCCTCTTGATCTCTACAACTTTTTTCCTTACCGTGTTTTCAGTGTTGCCAGTGACTTTACAGGCAGTATTCTGGGGGCGTGTGAGTAATGTTTTTTAAAGTCATGTAATGATTTACATTTGCTCATTGATTTCATTTTTGTATAATACAAACCATACGACACAGTAAGGGATCTCACCCTGTGCTTATCTTTGGTTAATCCCTCTCCCTTTGGTACTAGTCTGAACTGATTGATTCTTGTGCAGTGCTTCCCTGGGCTACTTGTAACTGATAACATCTTACCTCTTTCTTAGGGTGATTGCCTTTGTGTGCCAGAAACGAGGACATCTCTGAGGTTTTTCAGGGTTTTTTTTGACCATACCACAGTGTGTGTTTGTTCTTTTGTCCTGAAGCTTTTTACAAACAAATCATTCAAATAATTAGGAAAAGCTTGTGTGTACTTTGGATGCCTAAAGTGTGGATGCCATTGGACATGTGCTGTACCTGTTTGCATTCTAACTTCTCATAACTTCGTCTAAAGCTGGATAAAGATAATTGCAGCTTCAAATAAAGCTGCAATCCTGCAAAAAGAGAAGTGCTAGTGACTACGTGGTGCTTCCAGGGATTTTCTTATGTCTGTCAACCTTAATATGCCTGTCAGAGTTCAACAAGTATCTGGATGGCATTCTTAGTCATATGATTTCAGTTCAGGTAGTCCTGAAGAGCAGGGATTTGGACTTGATCCTTATGGGTCCCTTCCAACTTGAGATGTTTTATGAACTATGCCAGAATGACAGCATGGAGAATTCTTCCTGCACTGATGCTGTGAGGGAGGTGTCTCTTTATACATAGGAATAAACTTGGCTATTAAAATGGTGATGATTTGCCCTGGGCTGTCTGGTAGATCAGATCTCTGTCAGGTCAGCATGGGTATCAAGGCAGATTATTGTTTTCCTTTCTTCCTAATAGTGCCACCTTTTGTAGCAACTGCTTAAAACACCACCACTTGCTATTTTTTTCTGAACCAAAAATGTCAGTGCCCCAGTAATACTAAAGCAACTGAACAAATTGCTGCTTCTGTATGTTTTCATTTTAACTCTGGCTTCTTTGGAGCTCTGGTTCCTTGTGAAAAAAGGGCAACAATTCTTGTTGCCACTGGAATTTGGAGACTATCATGTCTGCTGCAGAGTTGGGGTCAAATTCACTGCTTACTACTACTAGTAACTTGCATTTTAAAAAAAGAGATTCATCTGTAGCCCTGGTATATTGGAGGACTTGTGAAAAGATTAAGAGTGTTTCTTTTTTCCCTGTTTGATACTTTGCTGCTAGTTTTTGTATTTTAAAATGTTAATAAATGGTAATAAGTCACACATGAAATGTAACAAGTTCGGTAATCAGCTCTAAGCGGTATCAATTTTACATAAACCACAGCTTCTGACAGTCTGCAGGAGTGGTGCTTCCCTGTAGATTGCACATTCTGGGTTGTGACTAAAATCCTCAGTCTACCCCAAATAAGTATTTTTAAAAATCTCTGTGACACAGAAAATAAGTTGATGGGGGAGCAGGCTGTTTGTTTCTTTATGCCTAGTAGTGTCTGGTGGAATTCAGTGGTGCAGCTGTGTTTGGTTTTAACAGAGATGATCCATATATCCATACCTAGAGAAAGAATCCAAGTGGTGCTCTACGTTTTCCTAGGTTTTACTAAAGCCATCTCAGAAATGAGACTTGCTTTCCTTTTGTTGCTCACTCCTTTGTCCCTTTCTCCTCCATAGAACGCTGCTTTTATTTCTTCTTTTCTTCCTGCTTTCTTAAATAGAAATCTAGTTGCTCTTGCCAAAATACAGCCTACTGCAGTATAGCTAGGAGCTTGTGAGGGAAGAGTAGCTGAAATAGTTCCCCGAGCAATCTTAACACCAGGACAAGTTGCCAGATCTTGGAGCAGTTGCTATGACAGTTTTCTCTTTGTGTCTGGCAAGGATAGGAGTAGAGGTCAGCATCTCATAGATTCTGTTTTTTCTGTGCTGTGTGCAAGGTTGTCACGTGGGACTTCAGTGGATCCAGTCCCTCTTCCCCTTGAAAAAGGCTTTGATAATAAATTAAAAGATCATGTTCAGAGATATTTCATCTATAAAAAGAAGTTCTCTACACTTAAATTTAACATAAAAATGAAGTGTTTCTTTTCCATTTCAAAATGTCTTTCTTCTTTTGGTGTTTTTATTAACAATTTTGAATTACAGTTTCTAGTGAGCAGTTGCTGAGGGCAGGAAGTGTTCCGACATCCTTGGAGACAAGGTTCTGAGTTAAGAGAAATGTTTTACAATGACTGTATTGACACCTGTGGCTACCTGGACCACTGACCCTACTGAAACTATCACAGTATTGTGTTTCTGTGCTTTGGAGTAACGATTTGAAATAGTGCTCCCAGGGAAAGTCAGAGACTGCTGCTGCAGTCAGCCTCCAGAAATGAGAAGCTTTCTCCTGTGCTAGTAAAACCTTTCTTGTGCCTTAACTTTGTAGTTGCTTTCCTCAGGTACTTCAAACTCTTGTCCTTGCTGTAAGCCAACTCATCAATCTTTTCATTAGCTACCTCATTTGAAAGTCTCACTAACGTCAAAGCTGTGCTGTAAACTGCATGTTTACTTTAACTGATAGCCAGCAGCTCAAAATGTAAAACTCCCCTTGCTGTGTTGAGCAGATAGTGTTAAATGATGCTTAGCCCTGAGAAATCTGGTCACACACATCCAAACAGAGCAACCCTTGGCGGAGCTTTGTGATGATGAAGGTTTCTTTATCCTCAGGTTTTGCAAACACTTAAAGTATTGAGTAGTTAACTCTATCAGTTCTTTTAGAAGCTACACCTCTTAAGGTCACCTGCAGCCAGTGAAGCGTAATCATTTTTCTGAAGCCATGCAGTTCCGCAGTGGGAAATCTAACTCACCAGCCCCAACCCTGCAGAGGTGGATAAGAAATCTACACTGTGAATTCACTTTTTCAGCTCTGTTATGCCACACATTAGTCAGAGTTCATTTATTTCATTAGTTTACTTTGTAAAGCAATTACATAACTGCCTCCACAATAGGACTGGATTGGTGTATTACATTTACTAAAATAGCTTGGCAATTAATTTCAAATGATCTCTGTGCAGTAATCTCTTACATATAATAGAATTATTCAAATGTCTATGAATGTTTTACATGCAGTACTGGAGTGAGTTAGATCAATCAGAAATTAATTGCATCCAAGGCATCAGTATAGCCTTCTGGGATCAGCTGAATACCAGTATGTCACAATAAAGTCGTAATAATTGATGTAGCAGTGAATCGTGCCTTTGCTTCTCACTTATAATGGCAGTTTTATTAGCTGAGCAGGCTAGGTGGAAAAATGGGAAGAAAAGAGAAATGAAAGTAAGTTAAATACTAGCTAGTGGCCATTAACTTTGATTTAATTCTATGCATCTGTGGTTTATCATCCTGACACTTTCTGTACGCCTTAGAATAGCTTCTCCTTGTTTTGCACAATTGCACTTTCACTGTGCTTAGTATTTATGTGTGTAGAGGAAAGGAATACATGCCTCAGTATTCAGTTTAGCAATCCAAAGTATTTCTGCTGGTTTCTGGTTTGATGGCTTTGGCTTTTAATGTGAGAATCATCTCTCCCAGTAAGCATTTGGTTTCTCCTAGGCTTTTTTGCTTTCTGAAGATGTGACTCTTGATTTATGTCGTAGAATCAGAGTATGGATACCAAAATATGAAATATTTTTTATCTCACAGCTTACTTCTAAATTATTTTTTTTCAAAGTCATAAACCAGGACTACTGATAACGTTGCAGCTACTGAAGAGTGAGTGGGTGAACTGACTTCTTACTTTTACTTTTTGTATATGTATATTAGAGAGGAAAGAGGATTTACCTTCAAATTCAACTACACATTTTATCATTTTCATAGAATCCATGAGCTAGACAGGAGTCTGTTTTCCATAGGGTATTTGTTATTTGAAGGGCTAAGATGACAGTCATCAGATATGAAAAGATAGTTAAAAAGAAGCACCACAGAACTTCAGAGGTTGGAAGTGACCTCCAGAGATCGAGTCCAACCTCCCTGCCAAGGCAGGATCCCCTAGGGTGGTTTGCTCAGGAGCGCATCCAGGCAGGTTTTGAGTCTCCAGAGAAGGAGACTCCACAACTTCTCTGGGCAGCCAGTTCCAATGCTCTGTCACCCTCATTGTAAAGAAGTGAAACCTTCTATGTTCCAATTTGTATTTTGAACTTAAGTGAAAAGGTTATTATTTTCCTTGTTTTAGGTGTTTGATACCCTCTTGTAACCTATCCCTGCTTCTGCTTCTGTCTTGCAAGTTTGCATTGTTTCCTGGTCTGTTTATTGCTTTGGCTACACTTCTTCATGTTACTTCCCTAGGTGCAGGTCTGGCTTCTTGAAGGCATAATTCTGAGCCTTGTGCCTAAACTAACAGGCTTCCCTCAAAGTGCATTTCTCCCTCTCTACCTAGTACGGTTTTCACTGGCATTAAATAGTCTGGTGCTTGGATGAAGAGAGACATTTCTGCTATCCTAGACCACATCCAGAATCCCTAATGACAATCACTGCTTTCCCAAAATGAAATTAAGAGGAGGAGGTGCTGAAGCTCATAGCAGGAGGGATTTATGATGTTGTGCTGTATTAATAGTGTATTCATAGCTGCTCTGGTCCTGACAGATATATTTAAAACCAACAATGCTTCAAGTTTAGCAGTGAAACTGTTACGGCTCCTAAAGATAACAGCATTCCTGGAGGGCACAAAAAAGGGCAAGCGATGATTAGGTGATTTAACTGTAAGAACTATCTCCTATTGCAGCATGAATGGGTGACTGCAGCTGAAGCAATTAGAACCTGACCTCTGGTCAGAGCATTTTGTCACTACACAGTTGACACATTTACAGTTACCAGAAAAATGGGTAAAGCATGGAAGGGGGGGAACAACTTTGAAAGTTAAAAAAACCTGCATACTTCTGAGGGCTGGAATTTTTCAGACTACATCTAAACGGCAAGACTGAGACTGATTTGTGAAAACAGAGCCAAGCTAAATCTAGTGTAGCCTGCTGAGTCCTGGTAATGGCTCACCTGCCAATGTACTGGATTCATTCAAGGTTGCAAGCACCTAACCTGGTCGGGCTGGGCTGGGACTTAGCTGCAGCTTAGCTCATTTTTGCATACTGGTTCTGGAATATGATGGTAGTCTGTGACAGATGATTGTATAAACTTTTGCTAAACACATGCAGGAACGGGAATGGATTGTGCCAGTTTACAGGAACCTGAAAGGCTTGGAAAAGGAGGAAGAGATGAGATAGGTTAGCAGTGTACAGTGGACATATGGTAAAAATGCAGCAGTTGGTAGAAATTTTCCCCAAATGATAAGTCTCTAATTTATTCCTTATTTAAATTTGTCTGGAACAGATAATTTTCTGCAAGTGATAAAGCCTTCATGTTTGAGAAGTAGTAAAATTAGCCTATATAAAGATGCAGAACATGGTGCACATTACATAGCTGTAACTATAATGGAAAAATCTGCTCCCCTTTCCGTTTACTAATTAAGTATTTTACATGCTATAGGTATTACCCAAAAGTCTACTGGTGCTTAAGCTCAAATTCATTGTCTCCTTAGGGATGTACTGTCTTGGGAGGTGCCACTGGTTAGGCTTTCTGATTAAACCTGCTTTTTGGAGCTCCTAATTTGAAATGAAATGCAGTTGAGATATGACAGAAATACTGCTTACAATCAACAGATGAACTTCGTGATTCTAAGCACAGTGAATGGGGGAGCTTTCACTGAGTTTGCTTTTAACCAGTGTAACCTTTTAAAAGATCTTGTGAGGTACATGGCATCAACAGGTGGGGCCAGATACTGGAGAACTTGCTCAGCCTTTTTAATCATGATTCCTAATGGTGAAAACTAAACAATCCTTGTGCTCAGGGAGTATGTGTGCCTGGCTTTCCCTTAGACTTCTATGTGTTCTGAAATTGTGTTGATGTCTACCCACTTTGCTTTTCCCCCTACCACTTCTGTACCTCTCCTCTCTGCCTGCATGCGTTGCCCTTTCAGTAGTGGCATTTGCTCAGCACTGAGCCTGATGTCCAGCCAGTGGATTCCCTTGCTGTTCTTTGGATGTTTCTCTCTCAGGTTCTGTGCTCTCTTCCACTCCTTTTGTATAAGATCTTACCAGTTGTGTCTGCCAGTATAAAAATGTGTAATTAATTTTGTCAATTGGTGTTTGACTTACTACAGTAATGAAGAGTTGATTAACGTGCTTGTAGTTATCTTGTTTGCTTCTCAGTATGAAGGTACAGTTTTTTATTTGACTCAAATTTTGATCCAAAGTGGAATAATTTCATTAAGCTATTTGTGACTGCCATTTGTAAAGGTATGCTTTGGTGCTTACTGGCAACACCTGTAAGGGTGTGCAGTTTTCTTTTCCCTGTTTGTGATCTGCTCTATAGCTGTGACGTACAAAGTGGTTTATCTCTCTCAAGCTGTTCTTGTGTAAATACTTTTCAGACAATGAAGAGTTTATCTGTGGACTCTTTGTTTCTAGAATTACAGGCAAACCCTAGCCAGATCTCAGGCTACAAATTCTTCCTCCCTGTCAGGAGAGAGAAACGCAGCAGGGGTCAAGCTGGCATTGGAATTCATTTGAGTGGTGTGGCTTTTGCTCTTACCTTGGTTATTTCTGTCTCAGGGTTCTGTGTTGTAGAATTATGGCTGCTTCAGTTGAGAGAATCAGGAGTTGTGCGAACACATTTAACAAAAATTGAGCTTCGAGATGGAGTGTTCGGATTTTATATTCCGTAAAAGGGTTTGTGAATAAGACTTTAAAAATGATAATTGAAAGAAATGTGTTATTCAAGTGAAGAATACTGGGAAATTGCTCCATGTAAGCCCACCGATCTGTGTTCTGTATCCATGGCTTATATTTCTGCACACAATGCTAATATGGCCTATATCAATGCAGTGTAATAACAATGTCCTTTTAACAATTATATGAAAGTATTTCCCATAACAAAGAGAAATGATACTTAGATTAACTTACTTTCTTCTGTAGTGGTCCATGATGTAGCTTTTGGGATGTTTACAGGGCTGAGTATTGTCTTTGTCACTTAAAGCTGTTCATGAGCAGGTGTTCAGAATGCTGCATTAACTGCTTGTTTGTTCTGTTAGTCTTCTGCTTATTTTTCTAAGAAAAAAGCACCATTACACTTCTATTTTTCATAGCTCTGCATTTTTGTTTACTGGTTTGGTGTTGTGTGGGTGCTGCTGAAGGACTGGGTAGCAAAAGCAGTAATCCTTTATTGTTTGCAAAATGCATTTGCATTTTTTTCAAGGTGCCTTTGGAGAGGTTCTGACTTTCTTGGGTTTGGTTTGGATCTTGTAAATCAAATGAATTACGTTGATGAAAACTCTTGACAAACCGAGTGAGGACAGAGACCTCTGGAGGCTGGAAACTTGTGGTTGCTTACAGTTTGCTATTGAAGTTCTTGTCTGCGGCTTGGTGCTTTTGAGCAGCATAATTTTGTGCATGGCATCGTTTCGGGGCAGCTGATTTTATTTTCTAAACGTGAGATGTTCAGTGATAATCTTTCAGTTTGTGGCACAAGCAGTGCCTTAAGGCCTTTTGTGTCCAAAGCAGTCTGGGTTTCCAACAGTTGGTAGAGTGGGGGAGGAAGAGGAAACTCAATAGCACTGCAGTCCTTTCTTCTGCCAAAAGATGGAGTAAATGGTCTACTGAACTGTTCTGTGCTACTAATTGATTTTCTAGGCAACTAGGAACTTTTCCACAAGGAAGAAAGGGCTTCTGCTGCCTTACAGTGTTTAAACTTCACACTTCCCATAACTTGTGTTAAATGTAATGAGGCAATGCATTTTAACAAATTGACCAAATTGGTTGGTAACAGATGGGTTGGTGACAAATGGGTTAATTAGTAGCCTTGTATAATAAGTTTTGATTTCAATTATTTTGTCTACTTATGTGTGAAAGGGTTATTTTAAAACAATAATTTCACCTCTTGCAGAAAAAACAAAAAAGAAAAAAGAAATAATCTGTGTTACTGGTCAGAGCAGTCCCTTCTGCAAATGCAGGGATCCTCATCAAATCAAACCACAAATAGTATTGGCATGCTGGAATTACAAATGAAAAGGCTAACAGTTTCACTGGTGCAAGGAAATTATTTTAGGCAGTTGCTATGGAGCAATAAACTTCTTTGGCAAATAAAACTGTGTGCTGTAAGCATAGCTGGGAATATATTGTCTCTGCTGTTTTTCATTTCCATTGTCCATGCTACAATTACCTGTTAGATTCTCACTCTGAGTAAGTTTCATCAATTACAATAGCATGAGATCAGTGCTTTTTTCCTCCTCTGTCACTGTGTTTGCTTCCCTTAATTTCTGCCTTTGTGCCAAGGGACTCAGTCTAATTATTTCTCTTAGGTATGCATTAGGTGACTTGACACTGTTACTAACCCCTTGAGTTAGGTGCTGCCAATCTGAACCGTTAAATAAGAAGTGCTGGAAAGACTAATCAGGAGTAGTTGAAGGAGGCTGAAATCACAGGGGAGAGGCTGTGTAATTTAGATTCATCAGGTAGATGAACTACAGCCATGTATTATGGGCAAAACTGATCCCAGAGTGACCTTTTATGCTTGGTAACTCTATGGTGACTTTCTAAAGGTACAGCATGGTAAGCTCCTGTGTTTACAGCTGTCTTTAGGGTGTGTGTTGCATCTAATGTCTGCTGCTTTCCATTCCCTAGATTTACTCATCTCCAGTACTCCCATTTATTTGTGGAAATCTCACCTGTAGAGACAGTCTCATTTGACTGCTGCCAGAACATCTCTTTATTCAGTCCAGAATTGTAGCTCTTCAATGAATAGAAAGACAGAGAGGTAGCTTTGAATGTTTCAAGTAATGCAGGTTTTATTCTCTTTAAATGTCAGCATCTTGCAGCATTAGAAGTAAAATATCTGGTAGGTGGCATGAATGGGGCAGAGAGGTTAAATGACTTCCCTAGATGCACTTAGGAAGTCTGTGCCAAACTGCAGTCCAGAGCTGAGCAGAGCCTGGACTTTGGTACCTTTTTGAGAGTCTAGTGTCAACACCTCTGTGTTAAATTTTGAAGATAACCCCTTTCCCTCATCCTAAAAAACTCCAAACCCCAGCAAACCCATGTGAGCATTTGAAATGTGATAATGTGGAATGCTGTGTGGGAAGGTGGAGGACTAGTGACAGCAGATAGGAAGGTTGTTTTGGTGATTCAGTAGCTTTTGTACATTTTGGGCCCTTAGAACATTGGCAGCTCTAATTGTGTGTTACAAGATTTTATTCAGTTTTCGAGAGCTTTTCTATAACGTTTTTTACCTCTTCCTGTAAAAAATGCAAGATATTGTAGCTAGATCTCAAGTTCACCTGAAGAATGCTCATAGTGAGAGGATGAGGAGATAAAAAAGCTTTGATTTGGTGCAAAGTGATGAGTTTTTAGCTAAATGGAGTCCTTAGTGTTCTCAAAATAAAAAGGACTCTCAGGCTCACAGCAGTTTGTGTTTGAAATGCTCTCACTCCATTGCTTATTCTATATAAGGCATAGCTATCTTGAAGAACTAACTTTAAATGTTAATGGATTCAACTGCTTTATCCATTCGATGTGTATTCATTTAAGGAGAACTGGGAGGGGTGAGGGGAAGGAAGAGGGATGGTGGAGGAAATGGAAGGCTTTGTGTAAATCTGAGTTGCTTCTAGATCTTTATCTTCAGATCTAAGTCCTATTTCAGAGGCAGCCAATACATATAATTCATAGATTTACTCACTTCTCTAAAAGACACAGCAGCTGTTTTGAAAGTAATCTAAAATCTGTTACTGTGGAGATGGGGAAGGCAATGTTTAAATTTAAAGACCAAACCCAAACTCTTATTCATGACTGGAGCACATTGTGAAGAGTGGTTGCAAGCCTGGTGATGCTGTGAGCTTGACTTGATGTTAAGTTTAATTGCTATTTCCTTATCAGTTTTGGATGTTGTGCTGCACAGGAAAGGTCTTCCAGTATGGAGGTGACTAATGTAGTACTTGCAGCTTAGAGATACCAATTACTGTACATGTTGAAAAAGTGTGTTCTCCCTGACATAGCAAATGACCTTTGGTTCCTCTGGGCCACAGGTGATGGTGTGTTGCTGTCCATTTAAACTGTAAGAAGGTAGACCAGAGTATGAGAAATGTGTTCTTGCTGCTCTGTGTTTTAACTGTGCCAGGAGCTCTTTACAAGCTCTGTACATCTAAGGTGAGATGAAGGCATGCTACTGTAACACTTGGTGTGAAAATGGACACTGCATTAGAAGCCTATGGTGGCTACTTGTGTGACCACAATGACTGGCTTAGAAGTTAGCTGTGTCTGTGTTACTGGTACAGACTAAATAGGAGTGGTCTCATTTCATTAGTTGTTTACACCCATCCAGTGTGCGTTTCTTCACACATGCTGACACAAGGCACTGTGCAGGAACATGACTGTGGGATCTCTCTACTGATATAAACATTTCTTTGAAAGTATTTAATGCCCTTAAGTAAAGTGATTGGAGATAGGGCTTTTAGTTGGCAGTTGGAGTGCTCAAAAGTATAGTTGGATGCTCAAATCAAAGGCATTGCCTCATCCGTTTGCACAGAAAGCTGAAACTGAGAATTTGGGCCCGTGGTTTTAGTTTGATTTCTGGACATCCTTTTCTTAGAGCCGCTGAGAACAGGCAGAGTTGTCTTGTAGCTTTGGTTCTAGAGTATGTTAACTAGGATTGTTTCATTTGTCACTGTAACACCAAGCTACATACAGCTGGGAAGAAGCACTTAGAGATGTTATCACACACAATTAGATGCTAGCTTTACCATCTGATCTTGCCCTTACCGAAGTCGTGAAACTGACTTGAAAGTGGATTTGAATATTTAAAAATTCTATTCTAACTAGAAAGTGCATCTTAGAGATAATAACGTGTGCTGCTACCATTTAATCTTTCAAAAGGGGTATCACAATGTTGACAGTGCAGTTTAAATTCTGGTATTCGTTTGTAGTAAGGTTGAGCAAGCTCCCATGTCTGTCTTTTAGACCTAAAATATTGACAGTAATGTAATCAAAGCCTTTTTTATAGAAAGTTTCCTGAGGCTGTCCCTCAGAAACCTATTAAATCTGAAAAAGAAAGGAAAACCTATTCTCATAGGGCTGACTTAAAGGACACAGGAAAATCCTGATCTCCACTGAATCTCTCTCATTCTTGACATGAAACTAGCATGGACTTTGTGAGTGTTTCCTTGTTTTTTTCCATGTTCTTTCAGCACTTGTTCAGGGGAATGTACTGGGAGACACTAGGGCTGCTAATGGCCACCTTTCTTTTCTTTTTCTTTCTCCGTGGTAGTGTTTGAAACTACCCACAAGGGCTCTTCCTGCCCAAGCGTCTTTTATTTCAGTCTTTAACATGCTTGATGCAAAACCCCACTTCCCTTAATGAACTGACTTGTCAAACATGGACACATAGGAAACAAATTTGAAAAGGAGAAATGCAGAGTTTAAAAAACCCAGATTGCCATGTTTCATAGCCACAGTCTCTGCTTACCAGTGGGACTGCTGGCATAAGGCTTTAGATAGAACATTTTTTTCAGTTAGCTGACCCCACAACCCTTTAAGTGCTACTTGCATTCTAGAAGTGCATTCTAACCTGGAAGGTGTCAGATATTCTCCTTTCGGTAAGCTGTTCCATTGTGTTCCTTTCCTGCCCGGGTTTTTAGAGAGAGAGCACTCCACACTTGCATGTGTCTGTAAATACACCATAAACGCTTGTAAATAGTCTTCTGTTTTCTCAGCCGAAGCACCTACTTTAAAGGATCTTTTTGGCTGAAAGCTGATTAGAGATTGTTGCTCAAATAATCGTTACAAGTGCTTTAAAAAAAAGAGGAGGGAGGGTAAGAAAAAAAAGCTATTGCCCCCAGTGGTTGTGTTCCTGCTTCACATATGGTTTACTTGCTACTTCTCACCTCTTCGAACATATAAACTGTCCTTTATTCCACAGTGACGGGCAAAGATTCTTAAAGGTCTCTTCTGCTAATTCCTGCTTGGGTTTATGATGATAGGGCTGGATACTACGATTTTGTACTTTATATAAAAATAGAAACTTAGCTGGCCCTGGACTAAGCTGCCCTTGCTGCCCCTTCTTCTTACCTGTCCTGCAGGTATCCCTAGCCTGGGGAGAAGGGGTGCTTGCTTGTCCTGTTTTATTCTGCGCTCTGCTTGGAGAGAGCATCATCCCTTCCCCCAAAGGAGGAGAAAGCTGAATGGCTAGTGCATTCATGCTTTTCCTTCTGATGTGGAGTTATTCAGCCCAGGTGTTTCAAGAGGGAGAGAACATTCAAGGAGTGTTCAGTGACCTTCACACTCACCCTGCCATGTGGTTTAGTGTTGGCAGAACATTCTGTGCTTCCAGTGGGACCTGCCTGGTAACACTTCAGTGGTTACATAACCATCCAAGTTTCCTTTACATGTTCTTTTTTGGACAATCTTCCTCTTGCAGGTAGAATTCCTTTTCTGTGGCAGGAATATTCCATATGTGTAACTAAAGAGGATTTTTGTTGTTTACCTTCAATTCCTGGCCCATTAGTCTATTTTCTTCCTTCTGCATACAGAAAGGGATCCCTGTCATGTCCTATTTGTATTGGACGTGGGCCAAAGGGCTCTCACCATAAGGGAGACACAGCTGTGCTAAGTCGTGATGCTGCAGAGTGTGAAAACACAATCCTTGACCCAGAAGAGCTTACAGTCAGCCTACTCGGGGCATTATTTGGGGCATGAAGCCGTGCTCAGTGAGGTGGAGTACTCTAGGCAATGCAGCAAGGCGATGGCAGAACCAGACATGAATCACATGGTGCTTGAATTGCAGACTGCCTTGCTTTGTGTCCTTCTCTTCTGCATAGGTCAGAGCTTGACCGACTTAAAGGGTCAAGTCCAGAAGAGGCCTGTGGCGTGTGCTGCTGTGGCTTAGTCACAGAGACTTTTCCCTTGGCTGGGAAGCTACGTCATTGCTGTGCAGAGGCTAAGGTTTGCTACTAAATACATTACTCATTCTGCCACTCTTGTTTTGTGTCAGTAAACAAGTATTTGTTTTGTTGCCTTAGCTATCCAGTAAGCACAAGGACTGCCTGGCTCTGGAGAATTTTGTGGGCAAATTGTTACCTTGAATTGATTTCATTTTGTTGAAATATAAATAACATGAACAAGCTGTTACAAGTTTATAACAATATCTCCTATACATAGCTGTGCTGTCAAAGCAGATGGTGCTATCTCTGGCTCCAGAATTAAAGTAAGGCTGAGAACATGTTTGTTGCTTCTGTGTTAATCCTGGAAACAAAGTAGTAATCTAAGAATTCAACAGCACCATTTTCCTCTGTTTTTCCCCCCCCCAGCTGTAAATTGCAATAAAATAAGGAATGTTCTTGGTAGGAGGAAAAATCTGGTATGGAAAATCATTAAACTTGGAGTTGGCACTGAATAGTCTCCTGGTTTAGGTCTCTGATGTTTTCAGACTGAGACAAAATTATTTGATCTTACCTTTTCTGTTCTGTTTTCATCATAGTTATTTTTGGTTTTCATCTAAACCTGTGAACTGTTGCAGCCTCTACTTGTGGACTGTTTTGGGTTTTTTTGACATTGTGTAGCTATGTAATTTATAGTTGGGCAGTGTCTGCTAAGTAATTTTCTTCTTTATGTTCTTGTGATGCAAAGGGTGAAAACAACTTTGTTATGAACAGGCTGTCCGGGTGGTTGTGGAGTCTCCCTCTCTGGAGGTACTCAAGACCTGCCTCAATGGGTTCCGATGTGATCTGGTATAGGTGATCCTGCTCTGCAAGGAGTTTGGACTGCATGACCTTGTGAGGTCCCTTCCAGCCCCTAACATTCTGTGATTCTGTGAATGAAAGCATTTCCAGTGTCAAACTGAAATGGATGTCATGTAGGCTTGTTTGTTGAATGCTTGCAAGCTGCTCAGAACGTACTGTGATGCTTACCTCTAATGCTTATTCCCTTAGGGAATGCAGCTCCCCTGTGTTGTGAAGTGGGTTGTAGTCTGATTGACCCAATAAAGCCTAATTCAAACTGTTTTCTGGAGCTAAGTCCTGTTAGTAGCAGTGCCTAGGAAAACACTGAAGAGCAGGATAAGCACAAATAAAGGCTTCCCTCGCTCTTCCACTTCCACTTAATTTTTGAACCTTTGTAATCTTTTATCTCCTAAGGCAATGAGTTCTACAGTGTAATTACATGCTGGAATTTCATTTGACATTCCTTAGATTTTGTGTTACTTGCTTCCTAGCTAACTTTTCCATGGCTTCTAGTGTCTTAAAAGTCATCTTCATTCTCTTAGCTGCATCTTTTCCAGACCTAGTGTTTAGTTGTTCATCTGAATGGAAGCCATTTAATTTTCTTGATTGTCTTTGTTGTCTCCTGTACTTTTGCTAGTATATGACAGCTTTGTTATGATGGAGAGAAAAAGGAGCATGCTTATTCCTTTGGTAGTAATTCCTAGCATTATATAGATACATAAAATCTACATTATTTTTAACCGCTAGTAAAGACTGAGTTACTGTGTTTACAGAGCTGTCAACTGCAACTTCAGAATCTCATTCCTGAGTGGTAATTGTAGTTCCAAAGTCAAGCATTGTGTATAAAAAACAGTTAGGATCATCCTTCTCTGCATGCATGACTTTACATTTACCAGTTTGGAGTTTTATCTGCTCTCGTGTCAGAGTCACTCAGCGCTCTAACAACCCTGTGCATTCTCTGCAGTCAAGTTATATTTTTAGCATTATGGATGGTTTATCAACATAATCAGACTTTGTCACCTTTATTCACCCCTTTTTCAGATGATTTATGAATATGTTGAACAGTTTAGCCTTTAGCAGATATCTGTGCTATCTCTGATCTCTGTAAGATTGCTGTGTGAGCAGCAGGACCACACTGGAGGCTTCCTGGATTAGATGATGGATTTATTTTTGTATTGTTAATTTCTGAACATGTAACCAATTCAACTTGGGTATTTCTGTCCCCTGGCAGATTACTTTTTATAAGAACTTTCACTGGTATATGTGATCAGCAAGGCTATATCAGGCATATATTTCTTGTCCATATGCTCTGTGACTCTTTCCAAGAACTATAGTAGCTTGAGAGTCATGATTTTCCCCTGGAAGCATGGTGTTAACTCCTCCTCCGTATGTCCTGTTTGTGCATATATCCTTAAATTTTCCTTATAGCTTCTGGCAGTTCCTCTGCAGTGAGAACCTGAGGCTCTGGTCTGTATTTCTTTAAATTGTCTCCTGAGAGCTTTAAAAAAGTTGACACTGCAGTTTGCTACCTTGCGTTTCTCTGGTGTGAAGAAGAGATTATATCTAAGCTATTTTATTCCCCTTGGTAGGCAGGTGTTTAATTTCTGACACTACACTTCTTTCTGCTTGCTTCTACAGTTACAAAAGGAAGAAAATCTCACTCAGGTTTTCCATTTTCTTAATGTCAGTTGGATCAAGGCCACAAGTGGTCATAGTCTATTGTGAGCTCCACGAGAAGTAACTAACGGGTGCTGCTGTTTGAAAGGAAAAAGGAGAAGCACTTTTGTCACTGGAAACTACCCTTCCCTCCAGAGGACATCTTAAATGTGAGTGATTTGTATTGTCTCTGTGGTTAAGCAAAGGTTTTAATGGGCTGAGTGAATTCAGTGTCTTGCCACAGGTGGTAGAGCTTCTGCTGGGGTTACTGGGTAGACACAAACTCTGCTATGTGAGAATACTTAATGTCACCAAGAGAAAGAAACGGTGTGTTGTTTTAAATGGCACATCTTATCGGTTCAAATGGAGAGAGGCTGCCTTCTATTTCTAGGGCACTGATTATCCAGAGTTCAGAGATCTGGATCCAGCTGGTCAGTACTTCACACATCTGTTGCACACGTATCATCAGAATACTGAACAGCAGGTAAGTGTACTAGCTCTGTGGAGTAGCTGAGGACTGTTCCAAGTTCTTCAGTGTCATTTTAATAGTTGCGGCAGGTTATTCCTGCTGAAATTTCTTGTCTGACAATAGGGCTAGAATAAAGTTATGCTTGTCCAGCTGTTTTGCAGAGGAGAGTTAATTGCTGTCTCTGTGGCCACAGGCGGCCAGTAAAAAATTGGATTCAATGGAAGATAAACAAATACTTCTTCCAAAGGCACTCCACAATAATTTTGGCCTCATTGTCCTTTCCGTAGTTTTACTAATTCAAAGCAGTGGCAATGGAGAAACAATTAGGCCTTCTGATGTATCTCACTTTGTAAAGCAATCATATCCATTACTGGTTTTATTTATTCTGCTCGTGTTGCTGTTAAAGTGTTAGTAGGATGTTGGTGGTCTAGATTGAAGTCAGAGATGTGAAGAGCGTTGTGAGTGACACAAGGTACAGGCAGCTGTCTGGTTTGGTATGTGACTGGCTGTTTTAGAGACACTGTGTAGGTTTCTGTTTGAGCTCTGCCTCAAAATACACACAGCATGTATGTACTCTGTAGAGACACACTCCTCTGATACTGTTTTCTCTATAGTATACACCTGGGAGTCAGAAAATGCCTGTATTCCTTCTAAAAGATGTTGGACATTTTTTACTCCAATTGAACTGGATTTTTTTTTTTACAGTAAATTTCTGAATTCTTTTTAAGCCTGTTTCTTTATTGCCCTGTCACCCTTATCAGAACTTTCCTTTGTACAACTGCTGAAACACAATGTTAACATTTTTATAGGCTGCTGACCTCATTTTAAAACTCCTTTTCAATTACAGAAAAGGCCAGAATTATCAGAAAAAGATTTGCACACATTTAAAAAACACACAGCAGGAAGGCAACCCCCTGTGCTATTAACTGACTCTTTCTCAGCCTTAATGCTGTACAGCATGTTAGTCAGCTGCTTGCATTTTGACAGAGAACGGTGTATGTCCTGCTTGCCCTATCTGTGTGCAACTGGTTTTGTTTTCTTATGGCATTTGTATTTATGCAGTTAGTAGGAAAATGTACAATTTTCACCAGGCAAAATTGTGCAATCAAGTTTTGAGTATGTTCAAGAATGGGAACTCCAGAGGGGTGTGTCTGTGTGTGTAGCTATGTATATAGGCTCCACAGTGCAGGGTTTTATTAGCACCGTCACTGTCCAAGTGGCAATGTGCACCACCATGTCTATGGTATGAACTGATGAACAAGATGGCATTGTACTTCTTCAGGTTTGAAGATGCAGTTCCAACTGTTGCCAGCTCTTTCATTAAGTTTGAAGTCATCTGCTTCCAATGAAATGTATTTTGGTATGTCAGTTCCGTCACTATCTACAATACCTCTAAAATGTATTTGTTTCTAGAAAACAGGATCATGTTGCTACGTTACTTATTCTTTCAGTTCCAGCAAAAAGAAGTCTTTTATTTGCCTAATACCGTGGCTGACTTAGCCACTTCGCCACAACATTTTGGCTCCTAAATAATACAGGGACGTTTATGTTCCAATCTAAGTAAATTTCACGATGCATGTGCAGAGTATAAAAGGCTCAAATTTGTACAGTCAGTTGTGTAGGAAAAAACAGTCTAAATATATACGCTTGATGCTTTCCTTTGAGCATAGACTTCTTATATCGCACGTGCTTAAACTTAGCATTTACACGTGAGTGTATGCAGCGAGACATCCATACTTACTAAGGATTACGTAACTTAGAGAAGACTACTGGTAATCAATATGCAAGATGCAATGTTAGCTAATTGCATTGCCAAATGTGCTGTTGCTGTTATGCTGATTTTTGAAAAAGCTGTGGCCGTGCTTTCTGTTACATAACCTCTGTTAACTAGTTTCTGCATTTAATGAATTAGAGCTGTACATGTTGAGAAGTATTATATTTAGCTAGCAGTTGGTTGCCTGACAACACAGCATCAGGCTTGTCCTTCTACACTGAAGCTGTAGTCGAGTTCTTGCCAGTCTTAAGAATGTTTATGTGGTTAAACTGAGAAAAAGGATGCATTGGCAGTATGTTACGTGTTGCCACCTGTGTTATTTTCGGGCACCTCGAACTGATGTACCAATTAGTTACTGAAAGAAAGGAGGTTTCAAATGTTGGGAAATGTCATGTTTACGTCTGTATGGTGCTTGTCATGGACAAAAGGAGGCGGCAGCCCTGTGGAACAGAAGTGTGAAATTGTGCAGGTGAAAGCGTTAAGTCTTTGAAGTGTTCAGGGGACAGAACTGAGCCTGTTCAGCTAGGTTCTGGCCTGGTGTTTCTTAACTGGAAAGCTTGAGTTAGCCTGATTTTGATACTCAATTTCTCAGCATCATACTGCTCTTTACTCTGACAAAATCATTATTTCACTTGTAAACTATTGGTAAACCTCTGCCTCCTCCTGCAAATTCAGATCTTGAGCTTTCAATGTGCAGTAGAGGTACTTGTCATACTGATTGAATTTGTTGGTTGCAATAGAAAACTTCCCTGAAGGGGAATGATCTGTTAGTGCCATGTGCTGAGAGCTTAGGGAAGATGGGAGGTGTTTTATCCAAGACCAACTTCCACCTCTTTCTGAGGCAGTGGGTGCATATGCTGATGTTTTGGCAGTTACAGGCCCAACAGTGGTTCTTACCCTATGAAAATGCTGAAGCATGGGAGGCAAATGAATCAGTGCCCCTGCTTGAAGGTCTTGTCTTTTCTGCCTTGAAAAAGCTGCTTGTGAATGCTGGCTTTCCATTGAACCAGTCAGGGTTGTTCAATAACTTGTATTGGTGTTCAGATTTCTTTCTTGCACAAAAAAGCCTTTGTTAATCTTGTGGACACCCACAGCTTCTGACGGATAGGTGAAGTGATGAAAAATACAGCTTTCTGCATTTGGCATATGAAAAAAAGTGAAAACAATGGAAAAATGGATTTGTTTTTAAAAACTCTTCTTCAACCTAAGTTCTGGTTTGCCTCATTTAAAATTTCTATGCCTTTCCCCACCATTTTAGAGTATACAAGGGAAGAAACTGTAACTAGAACTGAACACTCATTTACTTTGACTAAATGGCAAACAAACACTGAAGAAGTTGACAGATTTTTTTTTTCTCTTAGAAAAATAAAGGGGTTTGATTAAACCAAATTCCTCAGTAAGAATATCCATGCCAAAAAAATTACCAGCTTCATAAAGAACCCTAATTCCACTGCACTGTTCACACTCTAGCTAGCACATATGATACAAGGATCTCTTCCCCTGCAGTGTGCCTAAGTATGCTGCTTACTCATTTCCAGAGGCCATGCTGACTTTGACACTTCCAGGACACACAGCACTAAGGATGTCCTGTTTCTCAGTAATGCAAAGTCTGAAAATTGGCATAGTGGCTTATTTCAGCACAATTTGAGCTTTAGAACAACTGTTCCTGAAATCTACCTCATTTTGGTAACTGCATTTTCAAAATCACGTTACTGGCAGCACTGTAGATATGTCTAAATTTTGTAAAGATTCTCTGGCATGTGACTTGGATTTATTAGAGCAGTTGAACAATTTTCAGTGAGTTTGTGGATCAGAGTTTGGATCTAGACCCTTACAAAGTGCTCCAAAGTTACTGTCCTTTGAGTGTGCTGTGAAATCAGTTTATAGTCAGAAACCTGGACTAGCATTGACTCTTGTTTCAAAACTTAAGGGAGATTAGAGGTTACTTTGTGATTTCAGAGGATTTCCACAAGCACAAAGACTATCTGGCCTTTGTGTGGCTGGCAGGCATGTTAATAAAGCTGGCCTGTTGTGTACACACAGGACTCTCCTCTTTAATAGTTAAATGTCTTTTGCCAGCACTAAATGTGATTGAAACTTTTTTTGCTTATGAGTAGCAGCAAGAGAAGTAAACTGTAGATCTGATTTTAATGGCTGCTCTTTATAAGTATACCAAAGGAAATTATGTGTGTGTATGTATTTCTCAGGTGAGTAATCTTTACAGTAATATTAGTTAAGTCTTTGTGTAATGGAAATAATGTTTCTCTTGACAGAATTGCTGTTTACATGCTGCAGGATATTCTGCTCTGCGATTTCAGGACTTGGTTTCATGATGGGCCACATTGAACTATTTTTTATGAAATGAAAGACTAGTGATTGGATGGTAAGTGGATAAGAATGTATGTGAGTGAATTTCAGTAAGTGCAGCAACAAACTGTAAATAAATACCCAAGCTTCCAGATAGTACTGTAAGACTGAGTAGAAACAGACAAAATGATCTTTTTAAGGGGCTTGAATTCTTCCCTTTCTGGTGCCTGTTGAATACACTGGAGAAGCTGTTATTTAATGTGAGGAGTGGCAGACCCTGAAAGGGGAAGATGGCCAAGCTAGCTGCAGTTTTCATCATGACTGAAGCTGAGCAAATGGCAGAAAATAGAACTTGGCCTAAGTTCAGGCAGGGGGTGGGGGGGTTGTATTTATACAGACAGAGGCAGTACATGTCATAGATCTGCATATAGATGTATCTGTGAAAGCATATGCAAGTGTAGGTCTAAGTTGTGGACTTTTTGGAGAGGGTTTAGGTAAGAATCTGAATATACTTCCAGGCTCTGAGGCTCTCAGCTTAAACAATAGCACACAGGCCTTCGTGCTAACTTTAGTCTGATTAAAATTTTTCTTTCAAAGCTTGTCTTGTAAAAATTGGATGGAACTTTCTTAGCTATCTGAAAGTCCTCAGAAAAGATTAAGTTTGAACTCTAAAAAGCAAGTAATAAAGCATAGAGGCTGTAAAATGAATTCATTTATTGCTGGCTAAAACCTTTTACTATACACTGGACTATTTTTAGGGAAAATAGAATTGATAGTAAAGTTCTGGTGTCAGTAGTTTTTATGGCATCCAGGAGAGGACAATGTTTATTCTGTCACTTGCACTGTCAGTTTCTGAGGAGATTGCAGCTAAGCCTCTGGAACTCTTTTGAGCTCATAGATTGTTTTTCCCCTGTGAGGAAAGTCCTATAGCCTTTAATGGAAAGAAAGTAGTAATTTCAGAAGATTATGGGACACGTGGATGTTCTACATCCTTTTTTGGACCTTCAGTGTTTTGACAGATCTCAGGAAATAATTTGGTCCCAGTGCAGAATTTTAGTATGATTAAAGAACATAGTAGCAAGACATTTATTCTCCTTACAGTACCGAGAAAATTAGGTGCACATTTGTGAGTGCAAGAAACAGATCTGCGTAGGGGAGTGTATATGGTTTTTGCTTGCTGTCTTGTCATAACCTGAAAGATAGGGGCCCTTAGGAAGGAATTGGTTTCTGTGCTGAAGGACTGTGTGAAACAGCACTCTGTCTCAGTGCTCAGTTGGGCAGAGCTTGGTATTGCAACTGGTGTCAATGAGGGCACATTGATACTCAAAGAATTCTGCGAAAGGTGTAAGGAAAGTAATAGAATCTTTAGTGTATGGAAATAACTTTGTTGATACATTTCACCTTCACTTTAGCTTTCAATAGGCAATATTACTCTTTATTCAGGTGCAGAATGAGACTAAACCTAGAGAAAGTGTGCACATAGGTCCAGATGAAGACAAGAGAATGACTGGAGGAGGCAAAGCCTGGAAATAGGAAGAGTAATAGCACAGTGGCATTTCTAAGAAGGATTTTAATCTACTTGTACGGCTTGAGAGACTCAGTCACTGTTTCTTTTGTGTAGCGTGTCTGCACCAGCTAATTGAAGATAGGTGGGCTTAGAAGAGACAGCTTTCAGTTGCCTATTGAAAGTCAGCAGCGGCAGAGAACTTTTTCAGATAAGGGAAGTAATTAATTTGACATTTCTGGTTGTGACCTGATTTTCTTCTTTAACATGCAATGTTCAAAGAAAAGGAAAGGTTTGCTAGAATTGCTTGAGGAGAGATGTACGTAGGCTTCTCAAGCCTGCAGCCAGACTTCCCTTCTTAAATGGATCAGTGAGATGACTAAATCTGTACAATGCAGCTGTGTGTCCACGGAGCTCTACCTTTTTTTAGGACAAATTTGCTCAACGAGCCCTTGCCCAGTCGTAAGGCATTCAGTGAAAATACTTCCATTTAAAAAGGCACATGCTTTGCAGTTCTTTTTGTTTTGCCTTTTTCTCTTGGCTTCACAGAGCTTAGAGACACTTATGTAAAATTCTCAGCTTAAACCTTGCATTGCTTCAAATGAAATTTCCTAATACTGTTAAGGGTAGCTATGAGCTTGTATACAGCTGGATGCACTCTAGACCTAGACACCAGTGGCAAAACAAACAAAACTGACCTAATTCACTTGGTAGCTGTTCTTTGGGCTTTTTTCCTTTCACATTCAGTGGACAGATAGGCTTCAGGTGAAACTATATGAGTGCATTTGTTTGCAAGCAATCTGGGTAAGATAGGAACTGACAAGCCTCATGCTGCCATCCTGTCTAACTCCCTGACTCCTGCAGCCCTAAGGGGGCTGTTTAGAAGTGCTGATATTCTCTGATTTACTGCAGATTGTTACGTCACTGTACAACCACTCAGTCCAATATTAAAAATAACCTTAAAATGTGTAACACTTTAAGGTAAATTGTAAGCCTGGGGGTACCTATTATGTCACTGGGAGGCGGTTAAGTGATTGATGATGATTGGGTGGGTTTATTCTTAGGTAGTTGATTATGTCAGTATAGTACAGGAGCATTTTGAGAATTCTATACTTTAAAATTAGTTAATTAAACAAAAATTATTTGTAAATCAGGAATAGAAATATTAAATATGGTATATCAATATTGGTTGCTCTCAAAAGGATTGTCTGTATATATTAAGTGAAGCAGAGAGTTCTATAGTTGGCAAAAGTAATGACAAAAGGTTTACAGTTGAGGACAGACAAGCTGCATAGCTGGTTTTTATCTTGCCATATATTTGCCCATGACTTGCATAAGTACTCCTGCTGAAGTTGGTGGACAGATTTTACTATCTGCTGTGGGGGTGGATAGGAGGTTATAGCATACACAGAAAAAAGAGGGGGGAAATAAAAAGGCTTGGCAGTTCCTGTGTTCCTCTCTCTCCCTCTGTTTCCTACTTCTCCAGACTCTATGGCACATAACCGGTGAAGCTGGTGAACAAGCTCATTGCAGCATATGCTTCTGAAGGTGCAGTAGCTCTGCAACAGGCATGGTGACCAAGTTTGTCACAAGTCTTAAACTGTACAGTGCCAGCCACTGTGATCTGGTAGTGCTGTTTCCTTGTGCAAAGCGACAGGCCTGAAATGAACCTGCTTCGGGAAGTCCCAATCTTGTGGGGAGCTGGTTTTGGCACCTGAAAACAGCTTTGCAGCATGTAGGAAGCTTTGTGTCACTATCTCCTGTAGCAATGGCTTTGTTTACAGGCAGTGGGACAGTTTGCACAGTTGTTCTGCATCATCTGAAATTTCAGTTCCTATCAGAGTATCTGCCTACTGCCTCCACTTAACCAGCAGCTATTACTACAGCAACCAAATGCCTCCTTTGCGCTTCTTTCCACTTGCCTTGCCTTCACACCATTCTTGTGAATCACTGCTTTGTTGAAACTGCTGGACATTTTTTCTGCTTTAAATGTTGCTGGAAACTAGTTAGCTGAGGGAGTCTTGAGGAAAAGCTCTTCAGTGAGAGGAAAGGAGAGGAGAAAAGTCCTGTGGCTTGTGTGGTAAGTCTCACTGCTGCCAGAGAAATGAGCCCCATCAGCAAACATGTGGCTTGGTAGAATGAGATTTGATGTAGTGGAATGGTGTAGTTTCTGCTAAGTCTACTGACCTGCTGGAAGGAGGAAAGACCTCACAGCATGAACTTCTTGTTAGGAGTATGTCCAAGATACTGCATAGGACTCTGGTACTTAGGTGGCTGGCTTTTGAGGCAGAATATTTTTCTAGAAATCAAGAGGCAAAAGTTATTTCTGTGGTAAAATTAGCTACGAGATAAGTTGCTCTGCCTAGTTCCCCATCACAATAATGAAGGCAAGTTTTGAGTTTCACTTGAGTTTTGTTCAAAATAATTTTGAAGTTAATGATGTAAGCTGCTCTCCTCAGAGCACTGAGAAGTTTCAGCAGAGAGCTGGACTCAGGCATATCCCTCCTGCCCAAGTCCCTCTAAAGCTTCAAAAGGTGTATTATCTACACAACAGTTTCACAGTTCAGTTTCTTGTACCAGTGGAAATCTTGCTTTATGAATAAGATTTTGAAGAGCTGAATCCAAAACCAGCTACAGGTTATGTTTGAAGCTAGGAGGAAGAAGCAGGGAAAGGGTCAGATTATACCAGTGATACTGACAGTACCCTGCGCATGTACAAAAAAAAGCTTCTGTTATACCAAAGCTCTGCTGCAATTCAACTGTGATGCAGCAAGAGTAATTCAGGTCACAGTTTAAGCTTTTCACTTAATTAGTTTACATTTAATCAGACTGCTGGTATGTAAACATAATTACCATTCTCAGACCTTTAATTGAAATTGTCACAGCACTCCTGCTAGCTGCTTCTCCAGATCTGCTCAAATGGATTTCTTTTCCATGGACACTAAACGGGCACAGCTTGAACACTGCCATCCACCAGGCTAACCCATACTGGGCAAGGCTCTTCCAGTCACACTGGTGAAACTAGACAAACCATTGTATTTCAGCCCTGATCATACATGCAATAAACTAAGTTCAGCTAGTGTCAATCAGGCCAAATACATTTAAACTAATGCATTACCTCCAAAATCACATATGGTAGTTTCTATGTGCCTTTAATGGGATAAATTTATACAAATTATGATTTATGTCAAGTTTCAAAGACCATTTGATAGGATTTTAACTCCTTGAGAAAGCTTACAATTCATCCACCTAGTCAGAGACTGAAGTGACTTCATTAAAAGAGGTGCACAGTGTTCTTTAAAGTTATGCCTACACCTAAGTCTTAGCAAACATCAACTCAGATATTTAGAAAAAGCGTTTAAAAATGCTTATTTCTGCCTCTCAACTCTTCAGCAATGGCATACAAGAAAAAGAGCAGGACAGAAGCAGCAGTGTGCTCTTTAAGACACCTGCAGATCTTTGCTACACCACCACCACTGTCTCATTCTGAACCACTCTCAATCAATTCAGTTGAATATTCTTAAATATTTTTAAGAACAAAGATTATATTTATTTTTCAAATGCTCTAATCCTACTTTCTTTTTTGTAAACTCCAGGCCTAGCAGCATCAAAAATACCCCCTTAATCTGGTACTGAACTCTCACCTTCCTTGTGGCCTTCTGAACAGCATGGATGAGACAAATGCCAAGGAGAAGTGTCAGTTAACTTCATTAACCCCAACTCAGGATGCGGTATGTTGGCAATGGCCTTTTTCTTCCTTTTGTTGTTGTTGGGTTTTGTCTGGGGGGTTTTAAGCTCCTCTTGTTTGCTTGGCCTCCCTGGCAAGCCCAGACTTGATTATCTTTTATAGGGATGTAGAGCGAATACAATTACACTAACAGCTGTTCAATATTTGATGAGCAGCAGACAAAGTTAGCTGGAAGGGTCAAGACAGTGTGAAGCTGAGGGGAGATAATGTACACTTGCAAATTTTACTTACATTCTCCACAAGTTTAAATTACTTTTAATGAAACATTAAATGAAGATTTGACAAATGACCCCCTAAGACTTAAAGTTTCACAGGGAACTTGCAGTGAAAATAATTAATAGGCAAATTCTCAGTGTGCAGTTTTGACTGTTAACCTGAAATCTTTTTACCAGTTAATTTCTCCATATTATCTTATTATATTACACTCAATTTCCCCCTGTGAAAACAATACTCAGAAAACTGGACATCCTTTGAAAGGCAACTGCAAGATCTTGCCCAGCACCAATAAAATGAAATAAGTGTTTTCAAAACCATTTAACACATTCCAAATATTTCCTTTGTGCTCTACACTAGCTTAACTTGCCATATATTTTCCTTCCCAAATGAAAGTTTAATGAAGAACATAACAGCTTCATTGCCAGTTCTGGAAGTGGGAAAAAAAAAGAAGAAAAAAGAGAAGAAGAAAAATAACAACTTAGCTGTTGAAATGAGGTTGCCTTTAAGCAGGTAAGTGAACATTGTAAGTTTATCCAGAAATTATAGTTGCAGAAACAATACCTTGTAAAACGATGCTCCAGATGTGCAGCTCTGAGCTTTTAGTACTGTCTTAGTATCCTTGCTTCTGGAAATGCATGGAGGTATAAAAAGGAAATCAAGTAATCATTCAGTGGCTTCATAAATGAGCCAGGTAGAATTCAGAGTCAGAAATGTGTAACTTAGCTAAGCAACTCACTAAATAAAGAGCCAGGTGTCATATGAAGTGATTAGAACATACACATCCTTAGAAGTTTTCCAACGATTAGAAAGTACTAAAAGCCACTCACTTGCAGCAGATGTCCCGTATTTCTGTGGCACACCACATGGGCAGTGTGGGTACTTGGCTTCTTTCGGTAGGAGTGGAAGAGTGATTTCTATCTGCTAACAAAACACATCCCAGATGTGGAAGCAAGCATCTGGCATAACACACAGTGACTTGGCTGTTTCCCTTCTTACTCTTCTACATTCTCAAGTACGCAACGGAATTGTCAGGCTCACGCATTTCCACTGATGTTAGGAACACATTAAATTATACAAATCACATACACTTATTTAAATAGAATTATTTAGGTTGGAAAAGACCCTGAAGATCATTGAGTCCCACTGTTAACCCAGCACTAGCCAGTCCATATAGAACAGAAACATCAAAAGACAGTACAGAAACACTTTTTTAGAGATAACAACAGCAACATCAATTAAAAAAAGAAGGTCCATATTATGATATGGAAAAGAATCCTACAAAATGATACAGAAAATAAATACTAACTTTATCCAAAGGCTTTGAAAGTAAACACTTCAAAAGGCTATTCAGGTTTGTGGGATGAAGAGTTCAGAGTGTTCAGAATGACAAAATGAGTGCTGAAGGTAGCAAGAGATAAAAAGAGCCTCCACTCTGAAACCCTGCACCGTAAGGGGCAGAGTGTGGGTATCTGTGGCTCTTGTAATGGACATACAGATCACACACTCTGTAAAGTGTCTATATTCTTTTTCCTTCAGACATTTTTATAAGAACAACTTTGAGGCACACAGGGCTAAGGACATGCTATATGTTCCCCTACACAGCTATCTTCAGTCTCAGCTTTTACACCTATTTTTTGTTTAACTGTTACTCAACCTGGATTGCTGAAATTCAGCTTCAGTGATACCTGTTTGCAAAACCAGTCCCAAAGTATTTTAAAATTTGAAAAAAATGATTAAATCTGTTCCCTTAATTCAACTTTTCTTCCGGGCTGATAAACTAATTCAGTTACACTAAACACGCCCTCATCTGTAACCATGATCTTATTTCTAAATAAAACACAGGGAAGACTTCCTGTCTTAAGAACTGAAGAATTCTAAGCAAAACATGCATTTATAGTCATGTGCCATAACTGCACTGAATGGCTCACAACCATCTTTGTAGAGTTTGAATTAATTATCTCTCTGAACACAGGATGCAAACAAGACTCTTGGAGTTGATTAAGGATCTCCCATCTGAAGAATCGGTGTAACAGCTAGTGTGTAAAACTGTAGTCTTAGAACATTCTTCATATTTCTTTTTTAGAGCTAGACCTCAATAAGTGGCAGAGAGATGATTTTTATGGGATTTGCAGATTTGCCTTGCAGACACAATTAAGGAAGAAATGTAGGTCCATTAACTAATGCAAACACATAAGTCACACTGTATGCATCCTAAACTAACTTGAATTTTATAGGTAATACAGAGCTATTTTTCTATTCCTAGCTCATTTTAGCCCTGTGGGTCAAATAATGTGAGCCTAACCCAACTTATGGGCAATGAATCTGGCATAAGCTCAAGAGTGTGGCTTTCCTCTGTGAATTTGTCTGAAAATTTGATCTGTCATCCTCATGTAGGAAGTTCTGACACGCACAGGAGATAACATATATGAAAAGAACTTCAACTCAGACCTGCAGCCTGGCTTCTGCAGCATCTCTTAGCAGGAAGAAGGCAGACTGAGGCAGATGATGTAAAGAAGAGTCTCTACTGGGTTGTTGAATCTCTGAAATTAATTTTCCTGGTCCTCCAACACAAGAACTAACCCAGTTTGCAAACCAATGGAGTAAAGATTTTCCCATGGCACGGCCTGAACTGAAAAAGGACTACACTAAGAACTCAAGTAGGCACAAAGTAGAGAACTTTCTAATAGTTCAAGAATTAAACATACACTAATAATCTCTTCCTCTTCCACAGCAGATCAGCAACCCATGACAGTAAAGCGTCAGTCCCTCTGATTAGCATTTGGCAGTGTTCTGATAAGCAAGGCCGGAGAATATGTTCCTGTGCAATGCAATTAATTGGCCATTTCTGCTACTGCAAATTTCTGTGCTCAGGCTGACCCACTTTAAAATATCAATGAAATAGATGAGCTTCAAAAGAGTAGGTCTATATTCTGTACTCTGGGTCCTCCTGCAGCACTGACACAACTATCCCATAATTAGTTAACTATGCATTGTAGATACTTACGGTATCAATAATCATCCTTGAATGCTGACTTCCTTATAGGCTCAGTTTGGACACTGTTTAATGTAAATGCATTGTCTTGGTAAATTCATCGGTCAATAAAACAAGCTGACTTGTAGGTTTTTCCAAGATGAAAGGGATGGTAATCTCATTCATGTGCTGATGGCCAGGAGTAAATTGCAGGTCTCACTTGTCCATTTTGGCTTTAAACCAATAATAATGTCCAATTCTTCTGCTGCAATGGCTGAAAGTGGGATCTATGTTAGCTCAGCGTCAAAAACCTCCCTGAGGTCAGGAAAGGGTTTGCTATAGAGCACTTTCAGCACGGTTCTCCGAGCATGCTCCTTCTATTACAACAAGAACTGTAATTGCTTCTACAGCCACTTACATGTGTTCAAAGGGAGCAATAGCTGCAGGAATGCATCACTTGATGTTATAACATGTTATAATTAGGTTTTCAGCCCTAATCACTGAGAAGGATAAAAACTTCCCCTGCAACTTACAAATGCCACTATCAACAAGGAACATTTTGTTGCATGAGCAATTCCTGTGATTGACACTGTGGTTTGTTTTGTGGAGCAGAATTACATATGTAAGTTCATTTCAGGCTGTTAGTGAATTTTGACCCAGGGACCACTGTATAAACATTGACTTTTCCTACAAGCAACACACTACGACCGGTTGTGGCCCATCTACAGATACTGTATCCCACTAAGTCCAGAATAAATATCCTGTTTAAGAGCAATACTTTAATCCCTTGCATTTGTTTTATACCTGCCTTCATGCTGGAAAGGGATGCTAAGAGGTCAAATAACCCTAAAATCTGTATTTCAATTGTGTGAAAAGACAAACATGTTTGTAAAATTCATCCCTATTACTAGTAAGAGCTATAACAAAACCCTGACTTCCTGGAGAAGCAATTCTCCAGGATAGTCTGCAGTTGTGACACGTTGCAATTTGTTACAATTGAAAAGAATAACAACTATTCCTATGACATTAAAAAATTGCTTTGACTATGTAATGATATAAATGTAGGCAATAAATTTGCTTTGGAAGAAATTCCCCATATCTGCTACTCTGAAAATCAAACATGATCAAACAAAATATTTCAGCTGCCTCATCAGATTCTTTCAGTTTCTTTAACAATCTACTACTGAAAGGAAGAGACTCAGAAAGGGAAGTTATGCTTCAACAACAGCTTTTTTTTGCAAATAGAAAAATCACAGAAAAGTTATTCTGGCTCTCCTTAGAGGCAAGAGAGGATGCATTTGGGGAAAACCCAAGCAAACAACAACAGACTTCACCTGTGGTAGGGAAGCAATTCTGTCCTGCTACAGATTTTCTGTTCAGTACATCATTAGCACATGCATTAAACTAATCAGGGAAAAAAAGCTGACAGCTTCTTTTTTTGCTTTTTAAAAAGTTCTTTGTGTCTCAATAAACAATGTATTCATTAAGCTCTGTCAGATTACTGTCTTGGTGGAGAAAACAATCTTGTCTGTGCAGAAAAATAGTAGCCAGCAGAGCTCCTGCCAGTGCTCCTTGAGTGCAGCCTACAGAAAGTCCTTGGCTCTGCCTGCTGCCTTCCCATTGCTCCTGTAAGTGCTGCCAGAATGGCACCAATGAGGAAGAGTTGTGGAAATTCAGAGGGATACCTCTGAGGAGCATGGCTGGTAAAGGCCAGCTTCAAAGAAACAAGCATTTGTACATAAAAGTCACAGCCAGTAATGCATCAAGACGATTCAGTGGCAGCAGTGTAAAGCCTGTTTACAGTTCTTGACCCTGAAGCCATCCTAGAGACCCAGGCACTGAACTCAGTGTTGTCACCTCCAGTCTCCACTGCTTCCTGGGCACCAGACAACCCCTGGGTCTCTCCCACCTGACAGCACACTGAGTCATGCTGACATTTCTCCCTTTTCCATCAGAGCAGCATGGCCAATGGCTGGCCTACAGCCATGGAGTAGCAGTCATCTGCAAACTCTGCAGCAGTGCTCAAACTGGCAGCCAGGGCCTAATGAACAGTTTGACTAGCATTTAAAATATAACACTGCAGAAGTGAAATCACAGGGAGGAAGGTTTAACACCTGCAGTTCATTCACCCCTTCTCTCTCTGTCAAACGTGATTTGAGTTACAACTCTATTGCAATGATATGCTTAGTTTATCCAGCAGAATTGCAAGGTTACTTGGTGTGCCACATCAGAACCCTGCAAGAGGTTTTCTTCAAACAGATTTCCCCATGCAGACACAGGCAGGGAAGCTACAGCTCTCAACACACAGTAGCTTCGAGGCTCTTAAAAGCTTGACTAGAGAAGCAGTCAGACACTGACACTATCAGAGGACTAAGGAAGCAAATGATCAAATAATTGCATCTTTGTCAGTGCCATTTTACTCCTTGCAGGAGTGTTGTAGGTGATAATTGACAGTGTCACGATGTAAACAGCAATTGCCTCTGGGCACTAATGTGGAACATGTGCTCTTTTGAGTCATCTTCGACCTCTGCAAATGAGGAGAGCAGTCTTGGCAGCAGTGGTGTCATGTGTTAGTCAGCAGCTTTGGCACTGCACTGCCGCAGCGATTCCACTAAGGCTGAAGGATCTGCTTTCCCCCCCAGTGCATGGTAAATTTTTTTTGTAGATAAAACTGGCTTCCAAGCCACTGTTCTTACCTCACTGGAATCAGTACAGGTACACCAGATGAGCGTTCAAACCTGCTTATCATCAGAGACCTCCACGCCATGCAATATGTGGGCTGAGCTATGTGACCTCTGGAGAGGGATACACTTCGTGCACCTCCTGACTGGCATTGGCATTGTGTCTTCTGACCATCCAAAACATCTTTCAGGTCTGTAAGGAGAAGTATGTGTGTACACCTTTAAAGCATGGTCAGTGCAGGATTAAAAACATGGATATAAAATCCTCTCCTGATACTAAAGTGTCTAATGAATTAAGTTATGGAAGTGCAGCACCCAAAAATGTTGATTTTCAGAAATCTGTGCTTAAATTTACAGACCCAGAGAAGTTCCATTGATACAGATCCATAAAACAATATGGCCTCAGAATAATTTTACAAGATCAAGACCTCAGCTTATTTGAGCAACTCCTCAACATGTCATTTATAAAAACTTTGGCTGCAATTAAGTAAAATTATTTAATTATTATTATTTTTTTTAATCCTTGCACTAAGGAACAGTGATGCTTTGGGCAAAGTAACCAGTACGCTTCTACTAACACACTGCCTATGGTGAGGGGTTGGGACTAGATCTTTGAGGTCCCTTCCAATCTAAACCATTCTATGATTCTGTACCAAAAGTGAAATCCAAAATCTTGTGTGGAGAAAATAAAGACCTAGCATCAACGTGGAGAGTGTAGGAACAAAAGTAAAATAACTTACACTGCTCTATTTAGGGCAAAGTCCAAAGCTGTCATTTAGGTTAGACTACATTTAAACTGCAAGTATCAACAGAGAAAAACATCCCTATGAAACAGACGCTTGCTGCTTTAAAAGCAATTCTTAAAGCAAAAGTGCAAAAGAGGAAATCACTGCCAGATATAAATACAGTAAGTGAAAAAATAAATCAATCTTAATTCATGTCATTATCAGCTACTCTTAGTAAAACCCTGCGTTCACTTTTCATTTGAGCATTCAAGTGGCTGTCAGAAGGATACTTCTAGAAAGCTTACATTAAGCCTGCATCTTCAGGTATTTCTGCATTTATTAAGTGCCTGTTAAGGAATTATGCTTGTGCCAAAGTGAAAATCAGCCCAATTGTTTGAGGTTGTAATGCCTTTTTTTTTTTTGGCAGAGAAATCTTTTGCAGTGCTTTCTCTTTACGGAACAGCTGGTAAAGACAATTAATATGTATGATAAAGGATCGTCCATAGTAATTGGGATAAACAGGATCACAGTGACTTGCAAGTAGATGGCTCAGGCTGTGTATTCCTTGCATGGCCATAGAATGAGAGTCTAATCCATGCAGCATGGTTTTCCTGCAGGTAGTACACCAGCCACAGCACCGCTCTACCTTCCACACAGATAAACTGCTCTGAAATGGCTTTAGCCTGGAAGGAAAGCAGACTTCCAGAGTCAATTGTCTTTATTAATTCTATTCTCTTCTGAGACTTCCTATAAATTCTAGCTGCTGGGATTGCCTGTGTGATGAAAACAGCCAAAGGGTGAAATGTAACTAGAAAAACTCCTATTACACAACTGTATTGAACTGTCAGATACTTTCTTAGTGTTGCCAAACTGCTTAAGATCTGAAGAAATGGCCGTGAGTGGAAAGGGTCATTAGATTACTAATGCATGATACTATCTAGCTGCTTTCCAAAACTATGCTGACAGACTGCAGAAAGTACTCTGCTACAAACAATCACTCAAATGCCTTCTGTCCAGCAGAGAAAAGTGCATCAATAGCATCTGAAAGGTTTAAACAGAGTTGAAGAACTATCCTCATGGTGATTTCTACATGCAGCAGTCTCATAAAAACAGCTAGAATACAGGAATGAGGAAGTCTGCAAGTGATGATGAGGAAAGTTTCAGCTGCCAACTCACCTGATAGACCAAGGTCCTTAACTGCCATCTCTCCAAGTATTAGCAAGACAGAGCCAACAAGAAGCCTGTACAGCTAACTGCTGTAGGTAAGTACTAGAAAATAACATTTCTAGTGTGAACTCTCAGGCACGCTCAATAGGTGACATTGACTGCCTTGAGTAGAATAACATAGCTGAAAGACTCAACATTTAAAAATCAACATCACAAACGGAGGAAATGGTAACCTAATCACAAAACTGAACTATGACTAAATACTTGAAAGACAGGATGAGCTAAGAAAGCCATGAAAAGAGCTAGTAAATATAAATAATGACTAAATAAGGGACCTTTTTAAAACTAAAATATGTCAGTGGTAGCTGCTACGTTATTTAGAAAGCAAGATGGTCTGAAAAATAGGTAGCTCATAATCTAATGCAAAGACAAAAAAAAAAATCACTGCTCTGGGAGAAGCAAGCTCTACTGAGCTCCATTTCTGCAACTGTTTTGCCTCAGATCATCTGATAGTCAAAGGGAGAATGATTAACAAATTCACCTTCACTTACCAGGTTTGTGTTTGTGTGTAAAGAGTAAACCAGCCAAGCATTACAGCATCAACAGCACATGCAGCTGTCAGACAGTTTCCGTTAGGGAAGGTTTTTATACATGCTGATTTTAGTCTAGAAAAGACATACAGCAGAGGACAACAGAATTAAGAAATTTTGTTCAGCCTCCCATCATCAATAAAAACCTCAGATTATTAAACGATCCAAGTCAAGATGCTTTAATTTCATTTAGCCTTGCAGGGAAAACCAGACTCGGTCACATTTTCCCTATAAAGGCAATGAAAGTGGAGTTACTAGTTTTAAGAACTGCAGCAAGGAAAATGAGATTAAATATCATCATTAGAAAAAAGCCCCTGTGTGTCTGCACAGTGTGGATCACACCCCTGTGTAGAGCTGTATCTAATTGTTAGCTTTCAAACACTGGTTAAGTATGAATTATTTGATAAAAATAAAGATCACAAAGAATATCTAAGATAAAAAACTTATCTGAAAAACGAAAGCCTAGACAATGCCCTAGTAGATTCCACCCAAGAATTCAGAATTGTGTATGTTTTTCACAAGCTGCCTGCCAGGATTTTAACTGATTAGACACAAGGGTCACACTGTTGTTCTTCCTTACTTTCCGAGTCCATATCTTCTTCTCAGTAATGCCCTATCACTTCTATCCTATTTCATTGCCTGGCAAATTTATCAGAAGGGATGGAGCATGAGTAAGGTATGAGCAGAATCTTACAGGAAGGTTTTGAATTGCAAAAGCACAAGCTGAGGAACGTGATGATTTATGAGTTGTAGTGAAATAAAACCCATTAATATAGCAGCAAGCATGTTGTTTGTCATTGTTCTTCAGCACACAGGAAGGAAATCCCACTCTGCTGAGCAAATGCTTTGTGCGATTTTGTTAGTGTATTTCTGGCTGTCAGTTTTGTTGTTCTCTGCAGAAATTCTGAAAGATGCTCTATATAATTGAGTGTGTGTTATTCCCCACAACACATTTGCAGCAGTTTCAGGTTAACACAAAGGATATTATTCTCTTCAGCATACCAGCACAAACACGGATTCAAATGCATGAATACAACACACTGTAACGGGAGCATTTATGGCCTGGTATTTTACATGTAAGAAGTTTCCTGGGAAGGGAGTATCTCAAAACTAATAGAGCTGGACAAAAAAAAACAACTGGAGTGCAAAGGCCCTTCTACAGACAGCTGGAAAACTGGATGAGCTTTTTGGGATGCAGTCCCTACTTCACTGGGAATAAAATACTAGGTTTTAAGAAGGCCAAATTATATTAACTTGTTCATGCTTGAGACTTTATACAACTGTTTACAGACCTGAGTGAAACAGAATATGTTACTGATGACTCCCAGTAATCTGGTGTTAAAGGTGAGATTGTTTCCCTTTTCAACAGCTGCTCTATGATGTGATGCTGCCCAGTCTCACAAATTCCACAGAGCTATGCATAGGGAACAATTTGCTTACCGAAAGACTGAGTTGAACCGATGAAAAAATCAGGCAGTAGTGAAAACCTGGAGTTGCAGATGTCCTAACCTTTGGGAAAGCAGTGAAGTACATCTTCAGTGTCAACTCTGTGGTGGGTCCAACTAGAAATCCCAGCCAAACAGCTGCAAAGGCAGAAAGCTGAAAATCAGACTCCATTGGAAACATTTTTACCCATATTGATAGTCAGTGCTGAGAAGTCTGGCCACTGCCATGTGGCAGATGAGAGCTGACTTGTCAGAGGCATTATCACTTCTTCCTCAGAGTATAGGAGTTGTAATTTCATCAAACCAAACTCACTTCACTGAGTTTGATTTTGTTTCTGCTTTCATCATCCTAAATCAAATGGGGACAGCAGACTGACAGGCCTTGTGAACACACAGAGCAAGTCACAGCTAAAAATCTCCTTTTGAAGTTTTTGGTCTGCTCATTACAGCAGGAAACAACACTCATGATCAGGTGTGCATCCCTATCCATGGCTGCTCTGAAAAGCACACTGACATGTTCCACTCATTTAAGAACAAATGTATTTATATGACAAATATAAATCTACTCCCACTACCCCTCACTTAGCCCAGAGACTTGACCTAGTGCTTCCTTTAGACTCCAGGCTATAAAAGCACATGCAGCAATGCACAAGGTACTTTCTTATTTTATGCAGCCATAGAGAATGAGATTCTCTGATAAGGGGCAAGCACATTCAAGGGAGGGAGTTGAAAATCAGGTCAGATCTAGATAACTGGGTTATGCCATCTGTCAGTACTTACCAAGTCCTTCCTTACCTCAAAACATGATTCATGCTCCTGGGAACTATAGCTGCCCCAATCTGGAGAGGACAAAGTCAAAATGGTACTAGGTATTACTGTGCACTCTGTTTAGTGTGTTTTAGAAACTCAAAGCACACACTCTTCTAGTTGTGTGAGGTTTTTTAAAGTATCACAGAATCAAGCAGGTTGGAAGAGATCTCCAAGATCATCCAGTCCAACCTGTCACCCAGCCCTATCTAATCAACTAGACCATGGCACTAAGTGCATCATCCAGTCTTTTTTTGAACACTTCCAGAGATGGCAACTCCACCACCTCCCTGGGCAGCCTATTCCAATGACAGATCACTCTCTCTGGGAAGAACTTCCTCCTAACATCCAGCCTATACCTCCCCTGACAGCTTGAGATAATCCAACTCCCACAGTCCAAGTTTTAAGAGGATTATTCAGGAACTGTACAGTCTTATTCTACTAATAAGGTTTAATAAGACATCTTAAACTAAAGGTGTGAAGGAGAGTAAGCAAAAGGGGTTTGTTTTGTCAAAAGTGCTTTACAAGGTAACACTGTACTGCCCCTTGTATAGGCAACGCGCTAACGAACTAAAAATCTGAGTAGGGAGCTGCTGGTGGCATGAACTAATCCTGCTACACTGCCAGTAGCATAACTTGGGTTTGCCATCTAAGGAAACACATTGAGCATTATGTACCTTATGTCAGATTGAGCTACTCAGTTTGTTACTAGCAACCAAAAATCTCATGTAATCTGATAGTTGCCAAGGTAACTACGCTTCCAGGGTGAAGACAAAATCTGATGACTGTCTTTGTGCACTCTCATCTAACAGAACAGCTGCCCTGGGTGATTTTGGCACCTCCATAAACCTGAGTGGATCTCAATGCTTTGGTATGCTTAGCTACAGCGTACCTGTCTGAGGGATGCTCAGGGAGAGGCCTGCTCTGTACAGATTTAGGAGTTCTGGAGGGCCTGCATCATGTAAGCTCAGCTCTAACAGGGGCCCCTTCTGCCCATATGAATGCCACATGTTTCCATTCTGCAGACTGGAAGCATGGGTTATCTTGGAGGGGACAGTACTCTATGACCTTTTGAGTAGCTGCAGGCCAACATAAGTTCTTGATGAGGCAATTTTTGAGTTATAATGCACCTGGAACTGCTAAAAATTGCAGATAATTACGTTATTCACTGTATTTTCTGAAAACAACACAGAACAGGGTCTAACATTAATAGTAGCAGAGGAGCAGGGTCCTTTGTGCACTGATGGCAACATCTTCTCAAGGCAATAGGCAAAGCTGTGAATACAAGGGATGTAACACAGTTTGACAACCTCACAGAGCCGTTCAGGACTTCTTCCCTGAATTTGCAGCTGTGAACTGCCCTGCACAGACAATGCCTTAGTTCCTCTGATACAAACAAAGGCATCCCCATTAGCTTACATTAGAAAGCATCTCAGCTGAGCAAAGATACTGAAAAGGGGTTTATTAGTGCAGAAGTGTCTTAAAAAACAGGGGCATAAGTAAAGGCTCTCAAAGTTGAAGTGCATAATTCCTAAAATCTACTTAAATAAAAATCTTCACATTTTTAATTGTGCTTATGTACCAAGAAATCAGATACAGACCTTTCACAACAGCCACAAAAGTTTTTCCACTGAAATGATGCCTAATTCAGGCTCTGAATTGCATAACATGAGCTTCTGGCAAGGAAGATGGTGTGCCTGTTGGTGCAAAAATACAGGTTTTCCAAATCATTGTACTAGCTTCACATCTGCTTGAAGAAACCTGGTTTTGATCAATGGGTGTCTTTCCTTTAACCGCTGACAGTTTGGTGCAAGAGAGATTAAAGATGTAATTAACACAGGGTGCTCCACACCAAGTCAGATACACAGAGCCAGACTGAAATTTTACCCAGTGGCTGAAAATTCACACAAAACATGAGTACTCCTATGCTTCCACAACTATCACATCATTTGATATTCTTAATCCTACTTTCCTTCCCTTATGCTCCCAGATGGAAAGAACCAATCAACGCTAGTTTTCCAATGACACAGTCCTTGACACATAAATCATCTTTCATTCTAAATAGGCTATTATCACACTGACTTATGGACTAGAACTACTGCATCCTCACAGAGCAAGTGGAATAGAAGGATCAGGCAAAAAGGCATAATTTAAAACAATCAAGTAACATCAAGGTAAAGAGAATAAAACAAATCCTAGTATCCCAGTGGTAAGTTAGAAATAGCTTAAAATGTTACACTTCTAAAGAGTCACAAGCCATAGTGGAGGCTACTAAATGCTTCCTTGACATCTGTGAATTTAATGTCGTTAGCCAAATGATCTATTCCGTGTATTTGTAAGTGAAAATGGGGAGAGCATCATCACCTAGTTTGAAATTCAGCTTCACTGCAACCTTTTTGACATCAGAGCAAAGACCCCTGTAGCTGAAACTCTTCTACTCTTTAGCACTGGCAATAGCTTTACCCATGAGCAATGTAAAGCCTGTTGTCAGTGTTTTGCACTGAGTGGCTAACTTGTCACTTGTTTTTCCTCAGTCAGTATCCACCTTTTCAAGGAAACATATCCACTAGTCTGTACCTCATATATAATGGTGCAATAAACTTAGGAAATTGGTAAGTCTAATAAAAACTCTAAAGCTAACTTGATAGCATGAGCAGGAGGAGTTTCATAACACAATCCTAAGGAAAACTGTGGTGTTTAAAACTTGCAGATTATTAAAGCACTGAAGAACAGAAGCCATCCAGATGACAAGGTAACGCCAAATCAAGTGGCAGCCCCAAATGCTTGAAATGCTTCTGGTTTTGTTCAGAGACTAACACAGCATGCCTATGACGAGCAAGTAACAACATGAGCTAATAATTTATCCAGACTAAAAGTGCATGTGTATAATAAACATTAAAAGGGTGTGCATTGATCCATATGTATATTAATCAGATTCATAACAATAGACCAATTTTTCTCTTTCTCTGGGGTGTGAAGAACAAGGTTATGAATCATAGTGTGAGCACTTAAGTATCACACTTGAATAATCTAATTGTGTACAACAATGACTGGATGAAAAGAAACTTAATCAAACTCCAAACTGTTGTTAGGTTTCCTCCTCTTAAATACAGTTCTGTGATATGACTCTAATTAATTATGTGGATAGGAAAAATGTTAGTTTACCTTATTAATATTCTGAGCCTCGCCTGCCCATTTTCTTCATGCTTCATCTCTTCATTTGAATAGAAATAAACACAGTTACAGGGAAAAATACTGGGGTTTAATGCAAGTTTTGATTCCTTTTTTTGTTACAAATCACATAAATATATACTTCTTTAGAAGTTTAGTGCCTTATAATGGAACTGGAGTTTTGCTACGTGAGAAAACTGTCAGCCAATCTTTAAATATTTATCTTTGAATTCCCCTGGTTGCATGTACTTGGAAATGTTTTCATAAATACATCAATAACTGTCTTGTACAGCTCATTAAGGAAGCTTTTTATCCTTTAGCATAATAGTTCAGTTTACAGTTGCCTGTGAATCATTTTTATGGACCTCCATTAAGCATGCCCTTCAAACTGCAATTATTTGTCAAATTTTGTATATACGGAAGTAATCACCAGAGAAACCATGAAAGCTGAGAAGATGCATAAACATTTGGAGACAGAACTTGGCCCATCTCCAGCAGCATATTCTTTCTCTCCACTAACACTGACTCCCTAGTGTCTGAGATGTACTTAATGGATCCACCTGCCCAAGACAGGCAGATTGTCCAAAGGGCAGCGTGGGCACACATTAACCAAGACTGGACAGCTTGAATTTCCTGTTCAGATCTGCAATCACTCATTCTCTGAGGTCCCAGGACAGTCTTCCCTCACTTGTAATTTTACTTTCCTTATGAAATTGTCTACTGAATATAGGACCTCTACCATTGCTGAAACCTCAGTGGCTTGTGTCCCTTGCCTATCCCAAAGCATCAAACACCACCAGTAAGCTTCTACTATAGAGAAAACTTACTGACAAGGATGTTGCCCCTCAACTGTGTATGCCGAAGTTATTTTTACTTCCTAGAACTTTGAAGATTCAGTTCATAAATATTTGCTTTGAGAATTTTTTGGTGGTGGTTTGTTTTTGTTTTGTGGGTTTGTTTTGTTTTGGTTTTTTTTTTTTTTTTTGTTGTTTGGGAGTGTGTGTGGTTTGTTTTTTTTTTTTTATGCTGAAAACTCTATTGTCCCTGCTTTAATGAAGAGTTAGATTCCTGGAAACCTTCACTAGCATCCTATTGTTTTCAACAAATCTAGTTCTGTCATTGAGAGGTATTTTCACCTGCCAGGTCAACGTGAATTTGGTCAAACAGGTTAACTAGCTGAAAAGATACAAAGATACGCAACAGGTTTAAAACTCCCTCCCACTGCATAAACTGCTGTGATTGTCTACACAGGTACTCTGTAAGGCAAACATAAACCAAATGATAGCACCCAAGGCTACATCGATTCGTCTTTCTAGTCGAGATAGATGGCAGTAATGTCTAAGACAAGGTAAGGAGATGAAAATGAAGAAAGAATTGCAGTAGATACTCTTCCAAGTGGATGATTCACTTGCTGCCAAGGACAGGCAGCAATAGAAGCTAAGTGGCTTACTGGTGTCCACAGAGAGCTAAAACATCAGAATAAATTAGATTAACGTGATTGTCTGTCTTGTTTACTCTGACCCACGGCTGTTGAAGTCTATTAAGTATTTCACTGCCAGTCTCCCCTTCTGCAAGGGCTGTGGGTCACAAGAAGTTAACACATGTTGTCTGTTGTTAGACTATACACATTTCTGAATGTCAGCCTCAAGAGACAGAATGCTTTCATAACAGTACAAAGTACATGGTAACATACACACCTGCATCTTGTGGCTTCTGCCACTGCTGAACACCACTCCATACATTGCATTCCTTCTAGTATCAAGTCAATTTGTGACTGATGTTATAGACACCAAAGAACACGTGCTGCAAAATACTACTAAAACATTATTGTGCAGCATGCATACGTTCAACTAGATACAAGACACTTAGCAGTTAGCTACAAAATAAAATACTATTAACAATTTTAGCAGTACTGGGGAGTGACAGAAAGGGTTTTGTTCAGTTCCAGTGCCAAATAGAAACTGGTGAATTGTACACATCTCTGTGTGCTCCTTTCATTCTGATACTACTGGTAGATTTCATTGCTCCTCACTTGTTCCTGAAGGCAGCAATAATGGCTAATAAAAGGTAATATGGATAATAAATGGATAAGTAAAACTTGAGAACAAGGGGGAAAGCTCATTCAAAAGCGAAAGAAAACATACCTTCTTATCTTCCAACGAGATTTTTCTTGCTTGAACCTGTCACTATGCAATGTCTAAAAGTAGGTAACTAAATTTTTCGTTATTAATTCTTGCTAAATAGATCATGTATATGAACATGTTTTTAAATACCTTCATATGCAGTGCTGCCACAATTTGTATAATTGAAATTAATTTGTCACACTTGAGCAGATAAAGAAAGGGACTTATCTGAAAATATCACCAACTCTCCCTGCCTGTACCAGCAGCCATTCTTTAGTTGAATACTGCAACATTTTTTTCTAATTACCTTGTGCTTTGAGGTACTGTATGGAAGTGGTGCCCACTACTGACAGCATTTCAAAGCAGAGCAACATGACTTTCATGCCAGCAACAGAACCCTTAACTCTGTAGCCTTGTACCACAGGGGACAGGGATATCTCAAACTCATGTAACGAGCAATGACCCTACATAGCAACAGCACGCTCAAAGCAGCAAGCAGTAGCATCAAGCACTGTAGCCCTCTGGCAATCACGAGTTCAGAGAATCTGGTAATCATGTAGATTCTCAAGCAGCTGCTAATAGCACATTGACAAAGTCCATAGCACCATAGAGCGTATCTGGAAAAACATTCCAAACCCACTATCCCAGTCCCACCGGGACTGAGAGCTGGTGGCAATTTTTAGCAAAGCTAAAATTACTGGTGCTTTGTCCAACTCTGGTTGGAATTTTTTATCTAGGACAGATGTCAGTCTTTGCATGCAACTAAGAGGGGGAGGGAGTGAGTGAGAGGTGAGGTGTAGTGAGGAAAGAAAAAAAAATAACTGGCATAATTTTATCTGCCACAAGTTTCTTTGTAAGAAGTCAAATTCACATTCAAAGCCATCTGCAGATGAAGCATGTATTATTTATTAGTCTCACAGAGTCAAATAATGATCTTCTTGCTGCAGAGTAGCATTCATTGAGTGCAGCATAAAGGAGGAACAAACTCCTTCTGAAGAAAGTTGCACTTGCCCAACATTTGCTTTATTGTAAGAGACAGGATGACAGCAATGTTGTTCTGCGTTACAAACCCACCTATGTGCAGACATCCTGGCAACTGCACCCATGTGTGTAGGAGCCTAGTATTCACCTAGAAATAGGCTCAGAATGAATTTACAGCCTAGGTACTCAACTACAAATTTCCAGCAAGCACTCACAATGATTAGAGATGAAAAGTAGATAGGATCCCCAAGACAACCACTGCCTCACTGCCTGACTGCCTGCAAGGTTTTACCTTCATCTGAGCAACACTGTTCTTCTCAGCCTGCCATCAATCAGTGTGTTCCAGAGACACTATATACCAGTGTTGCTGTGAAATAAGTTGGTGCACAAGCAACCAAACAAATTGATGAACTTGTGTACAGCTTCTACATTAATTTTCACAGCTATGTAAACATGAAATGTTGTATACAGAGATATCTCTGTGGCTTAATCCATCACCTCCATGACCACAGCTCCTGGTGCAGTTGGTGACACTGTTTAAAGCAGCCTATCACACACTTCCCTAAGATCAGCAGCAACATAGTTCTGGTTTTTTTTTTACTGAAATTACAGAAGTTAAATGATCCTTTTTATATATTTTTAGATATCTTTTTCTTCAACAGCTGCACAGTATCAAAGCAGCCTTTTATTTCTAACATTATGTAAAACAATCAATGCACTTGCTATGCTATAAAGAATTGCAGTGAAAACTACAGATTACAGTGGTACACACAAGCTCCTACCAGCTTTCTATTCAGTGAAATGCAATCATACAGTTCCACTGCACAGAAACCAGTGGACTGGTGGTATGATCTCATGGGCAGTTTTAGGTAACACCAACCAAAAATAATTGCTATTAGAATCTGCAAGATTAATGTGAAATCACTATCATGAAGTTCTTCAGTCTTTAGAGAAAGATGAGAACTGACAAAAGGCTGTGAAGACTGTAAACCACTGAAAGTTAAACTGACCCATTAAAACAGAAGTATATAGTACAGCATAGGAGCAAATTCAAGGCCACAGATATAGTCAGATAAACAAATCTGACTATATAGTACAGCATAGGAGCAAATTCAAGGCCACAGATATAGTCAGATAAACAAATCTGCTTCATGTTAATTTGGACAGAAATCCAAGAACACAAAGCAGCTGTTAGATGCAGTGGTATATTTCTGCAAGACTGACTAGACTTTGGATTCTTTTGACAAGGTATCCTGCTCTGAACTTAAAATCTTTTTCATTTGCCCTGGAAAGCAGGGTAACATCAGCCAGTCTATGCAAATAGAAGGTTTCTATACAATGTGCCATGGCAGAAATTTTGTATTTCATTTACCTGCATCTTCTCTTTGTGATTCCTCCACTTTGCAATTTCAGCGATGAATTAACGCTCACTTGAAATGTGACTGCTTTTTGAAACAGCCATGTATCACTTCTTCTATGGAAGCAAAGCAACATGGGTTTAATTCAATGCAGATTTGCCTTCTTGACAATTTGTTGCTTTTGAATAAGCAGAAAAATGAATTAGTCATGTGCAGTGCTTTGGATGCAGAAATGCTAGTTCTAAAGCTTAGAGCCATTAATAAGCATTTCACAGCATTACAAATGAATAATTGTAGGGAACTCAAATACAGGCCTGAATTTACTGTATAAATTTAAACACAATTTAGTCAACACATTTACTAGAATGAAGAACACAACAAATTCAAAGAAAAATAGACATTAGAAGAAGCATTTCTGAATTGGTGCCAGACTTTTCGTTCTAGCTTACATATTTCCATAGATCAAATGAATCCTTCGTGTTTCTCCCAAAGCCAAACTATACCTTTCACTTGAGGCATTTCAGGTTTACAGCAGTGTGACAAAAGTCTCCACTTTGTGGATTTGAACAAAATTACCCTACAAATGAGTTTTCTGTGATGCACTACAATGTTAGAAATATACCCCATGCAGAAAACAAGCTTTACTGATGAGATTTACCATCAGCATTCTAACCCAGAGTAGTTTCTATGGAATATGAATTCTTCCTACCTATTTACTCTGTTCTGTTTCAGCTGAATTGGTCCTAAAAAAACCAAAACAAACAAACAAACAAAAAAAACCAAAAAAACAGCAACCACACACACCAAAGAAACAAAAAAAAAAAAAACAACAACAAAAAAAAAAACCCCAACAAGACAAGATCGAGATAATGCGATAATCCAATTCCAGGTGAAACAACCCACACAATCACTTGATAGTGCTGTTGGATGCAACCTAATTAAATGCTTTGTAAATATCTTATCCATCTTCCTGTCAATACAACATTGCTCCTAGAAAACTATTTGCTACTGCTTTCTGCCATCAGTTTTTCATGTGTCATACAATGGGTCTTTTGAGACCAGCTTTTTATCTAAATAATCACATTGTTAAGTTTTTCCTTTATTATAGAATCATAGAATGGTTTAGGTTGGAAGGGACCTCAAGGATCATCCAGCTCCAACCCCCTGCCATAGGCAGGGACATCTCCCACTAGAGCAGGCTGCTCAAGGCCTCATCCAGCCTGGCTTTAAATGCTTCCAGGGAGGAAGCATTTCCCTGCCCTCCAGCAAGTCAACTGTGCCACACAGCTTGGTGTCATCTGCAAACTTGCTGAGGGTTCACTCAATTCCTCTGTCCATATCACTGACAAAGATGTTAAAGAGCACTGGTCCCAGCACTGACCCCTGAGGAACACCACTTGTCACCGGTCGCCAGGTGGACATTGTGCCATTAATCACCACCCTCTGCATGCGACCCTCCAGCCAATTCCTTATCCAGTGAGTGCTCCACCCATCCAGTTTGTGCTTTTCCAGTTTGGTGACCAGGATGTCATGTGGGATAGAGTTAAATGCCTTACTCAGGTCCAGGTAGATGACATCAGTTGCCCTCCCCCTGTCCATTGCAGCTGTGACTACATCATAAAAAGCCACCAAATTTGTCAGGCATGATTTGCCCTTAGTGAAGCCATTGCTGGTTACCACCAGTCACCTCTGCCTGGTTTTCCATTTGCTTTTGCAGAGCCTTCAGGAGGATCTGCTCCATGATCTTTCCAGGCACGGAAGTGAGACTGACTGGTCTGTAGTTTCTAGGGTCATCATTTTTCCCCTTCTTATTGATTTAATATTTTCTTTCTGGCCAATTCATGTTTCTCCTCATTGTGCTTCTTCACTCCTTAACTGCAGGAGAGAATCACAGAAGGCTGTCCTCATCTGAGCTCCCACTTAAGCTACTCCTACCAAGTCATGCCTGTTAGAAACTTCACAACTTCAGAAGTTTTGATGGGCCCAGGTTTGCTTTGCTCATTCACAAAGCATTTCAGATCCCACCCTGAGAGTGATTACTTAATCTTGAAAACAGCACTATCTCATGTAAAGTCAACAAGTAGTGGCTGAAACTTAAATGAGTTAGGCACCAATGAGTGTCTTGTAATGTACATCTTGGTGAGGGCTTGCATTTTCACTCATGTCAATACATCAGTGTGCACATAAATTAATTGTGTTGAAGTAAGCAAACCAAAATCCTAACAATGACACTTTGCTGCTTACTTATTTAAAAGCTTCTTGTGAAGGGGTAAAGAGAAACCAACTGCTTCTTTTGTGAAAATTATGGACAGGGTCTGTACACTGACCAGCCTTCATAGCGTGGGAAATTGATACATTCACCACTCTGAGAAAAGACAGATTGTGTTCCCAGGTCTCGCTCCGTTTCTGCTTTACTTAGAGACAACAGTTTCCCATGGAAAATACCTCCATGTTTTTTCCCCAGCTTGTAAGTCACAAAGCTCAAACTCCTCTATTTGCTTTGAATGCTAAATTCCATTATGACAGTGTATTATGAACTGGATAGCACAAATGATGAAGTTGCTGCAGGGATGCTACAAGATCTGGCAATAGAGAGAAAGCATTCTAAAGAACAATCCTGGTGACCAGCTGCCATTTCTCTATGTCTAAGCAGCTGCAAAGGCAGTGAAATAGTGTATCTTCTGTCTCACCTCGTTATTTCTGGGTTGTAAGTGGTAGGAAATGACACCACTAAGCAAACTTTCCATTTGCTATTCAAACTGTGGTAAACCAAAAGATAAATACAGCAGTCAGCATTAAACAACCTGACACTGACTGTCAGTGATTTCAGTTACCATGGCATCTCTTGACAGAGCACCACTCCATTGGATCTGCTGTAAAGTGGAGAATACTGGGCTTGTCAGATTTTTATGTGCACGTTCTTAAAAGAAGGTATTCAGAGAAAACCTTCAGAAAACAATTATCCAACAAAACACATTTCTTTGAGTTTCCTAGAATAAGCTTCTGAAACACCTGCTTAGTGTTAATGTCTCTAGCTTTAAATTAAAAAAGGCAAATATCACCTAAGACATTTGAGCCTACATTTACAAGGTTACTGGGTGGTTTGGCTGTTCAGTGAAGACACTACAAGTGAAACTACTTAAGTTGCTGAGTACACATCATCTTCAGATCACTTACCTGAACTGCTGAGTTGAGAAGTCAAAACCAAACCTGAAAAGCTGCCAGTCACCTGAACTGACTGACAGCTAAAAAGGAAACAAGCATTAAATCATTCAAACATTCCAATATGAAAAATAAATTAATCCTTAACATAATGATTAATGAATAATGAAGGCTTAGAAAAATTACATCAAAACAGACATAAAAGATGAATAAAGAATGAAAAGGTACGTTACCAGCATTTAACAGCTCTTTAAGTGGGAGATTTGCAAATCTAACCAAAAAGAGTGTGACTAATTCTAATTTCAGACATTCCTATTCTCAGTCTTTCTAAAGCTCATTTTCACTCCCACATACAGATGCTGTACATGTTTAATAATCCTTATACTTTTAGTAATTCATATCAGCAGTCAATCTCATGGAGTTACAACCAGACCAAGAATTTAAAGTCACATCTGTGCAATATGACAATGCCACACAGCAAGTTATTTCAGCCTGTGCATGGCATAGTTTGTCTGACATTAGGATACCATCAGTTACAGGTTTTGTTCAGTTAATACATTTCTAAACCTTACCTTAAATTTCTTAGTTTGTTTCACAAAGTTTCAGTGTTGTCTCCTGAAAAAAAAGTTAGTATTTCCAGTCAGTACCTGGGTCTGGTTAAAAATGAAATGCCATTTAGAAGTTCCTAAGCAAACTACAGGCAATGTTCTGCACATCACAAGGCAGTGAATCAATAGGCCCATCTAGGAATTGTGTACAGAGTGACTGTCATAAGTGGCTGAATGGACACCATTAAGTAATTTTTTTACAGCAGAGAGAAATGGATAACAAGAGGACATCCTGAGGCAGCCCTGTGCTCTTCTTGACAATGTACAGGTCAGAACCCTGCTGCTGGTGTGAAAAGATGTGCAAGTGCTATTACTCTGCATTGCACAACTACATAGTAGCTGCATTTTCTGTTGTATCCATAGCGCTGGGCCTGAAGCTACAAAGCAAAACAGAGGCAGAAGAACCTTGTGATATTCACCTCCATCCTCTACTGCAGTCCCAGTGAGCTCTGGGTTGGAGCACTGGTGAATAGGAATACCTCAGGCAGGGAGTACATGCAGATACACACATTCCAGGTTAAACAAATGAGCGATGGTGCAAACTCAGCTCAGTCCTGTTCTAAAGACAAACTTCAGCTTGCTGAGGCTTCTTATGCATTCCATCTCTCACACTGATAAAAGACATGCTTTTTTGAACTTGCATGATCTGCACTAAACCTCTGCTGCTCTTCCAGCAGTAAAGTTAGTACATTAAATTTGCTTAACAGTGGCTTAGCTGAAAACCCCAACGGGCAGAATTCTTTCCACTACCTTTTCATGTTCTTTAATAGTGGCAAAAGAATATTGGTATCTTTAAGCCAAGGATGGGGTCTGGGAAAGTATTTTAACTACAAGATCAAATATTAACATGACATAATCCTGTGGCTTTGGAACATCAACCACTTTCATCAGCTACCCAAGTAGCAAGCACATGTAGCTTAATCTATGCCTTATACCCCAGATCTGAACTGTCAAGGTTGATCTGTTGTCAGCCTCTCACAGTGGACATTTTCTAGCTGAAATATATCCTGAATGCATAAGAAACATTCTGCAGAAATCTAATCTGTATATACTGATGGTTCAGATTTTGCAGTTATGCTTCTGAATTCATCATTTACAAAATGACAAACACTATAAAACGGACTTAACCAATGCTGCAATGTAATGAGCAGCACTAACTAACTGGAGGAATTTAGAGAAAGTCACCTGCCTCATTCCAATGAGCTCCCTGGCAATTTTTTTCCAAAACTCATAGTTGAATCTTAAAAAAAAAAAACCAAAACCAAACCAACCAAACAAACAACAAAAACACTATAAATACAACCAGTCTAAAATGTGTACAATAGACGAAATATACTTCTGAGTATGATAAAATCCTCTACTTTAAATTCATAAGTGACTAAACACTGAGGAAAAAAGTGGTTATTTCTTGTCCTAAATAACCAGTAAAAAACTACTGAAGTGCTTAAAGTGAATGCTTAAAACTAAAAGTACACAAAATTCTCCTATTAACTTTTGCTGCAGCCCATAAAAAATATGGACAGAATGCTTTAACATTCAATTAGAAGGCATGGATTCTTTCCTCCAAATTCCATTCAACCTTCAATCAGCATTCTCCTCATATCAGATATTATTGAACTATGACTCTAGCTATTCAGAAAGCCAGAAAATCTGTAGGATGTGTATGGCCTCAAACACTCCCAAAGATGTTATTGATGACTTGATGCTGATTGCTGCTAGATGCCTTAAAAAACTAACTCTCACAGGCATCAGTCACTCTGAACTAATTTCAAAAGCTGGTTTGAAAATGTCTCTTTCTTCTCCTGGGGACACGGAAACACTTGGTGTCTGATCCTGAACTGCCACTTACCATGTATGTATTAAGTCCCTTGATCAGTCACAAATGGGACTATGGTGGCAGAGCTGCCGAGGAGCAAGGAGGAGAGAGCTGAACAAATAACTCAGCAAAGACCCCTTAAAGCTGTCTCTGTTAAATGTGACTCATTTAAATGGTTTGTGCTTTTGCTAGTAGTGCTGCTAGCAGCAATAGTGACATTTTACAACTGGGATAATCCCAAACATTTCTGAAAGTATAGGAGTATCCACAACAGACACTTGACCAATTCCTCATCCAATTTGAGCCATCAAGCACAGTGGAAGTCACATCAACTGCTGATAACTGGTCATGAATGGTTCCATGAAATCTAAGATTTTATTTCAGTGCATTTGGTTAGTTCATGAACAGATCTGTGAGCAGGAAAAAAAGAGGATTTAGGTTATCCACATTATTTGTCTATGAAGCATGTTCTTGATGTTTTGGGGCGCATTAATCAGCATTATTTCCCACTCGTGCCAGCCCAAGAGGAGATCACAGCACTGGTATCACACTCAGGCTAGCAGCTGCAGGCTGCCATCAGTGGAATACTCACTTTGTGCTAAGGAGCATTTTCTTATGTCTTCAAAAGTGTGGTCAAAAATCACACACAGGATGTAAAGGTTTGGAAGGGACCTCTGGAGATCTTCCCAGTCCAACTCCCATTGTTAGGAGGAAGTTGTTGGCAGAGAGAGTGATTGGCATTGGAATGGGCTGCCCAGGGAGGTGATGGAGTTGCTGTCCCTGGACGCGTTCAGGAAAAGACTGGATGAGGCACTTAGTGCCATGGTCTAGTTGACTGGCTAGGGCTGGGTGATAGGTTGGACTGGATGATCTTGGAGGTCTCTTCCAACCTGCTTGATTCTATGATTATCAGTTTTTCAACTATTCTTCTAAACTCTGTCAATTCCATTCAAACTTGTGTTTAAAAAAATCTGCTCCTGAGTTAATTTTTAAAAATGTCTTCTGTACAAATGCTTTGTCTGTACAGACAGCAGCTCTGATCTCTTTATGCACTTTACTAGTCCAGAAAAAAAAAAAAATCTGTCCTAATAGAGAAGATATTTTCTGTTGTTGGGTAATAAAGCACTAAAAAGCTCCAAACACACACACACACACACACACACACACACACAAAAAGTAAAACAAAAGCTTGTGAGTGCTACAGGAAGCACTAAAGGAAGGCAATTCCCTCAAGTTCTGCCTTGTGCCTACAAAGATCTCATCAGTACTGACAGTTGCTTTTCCCGACAAAAGATGCTCCAGACAGGCAATGAAGTGTATATCAGAGGTATGAATTTCCACCCATGCTATCTCATCTGTCCTCAGTGGCCTTCTGCAGATAGCAAACAGAGAGCCTTGGGCAGAAAAAACAGTTTTAGAGATGAGAGAAGAGTTGCTGATAAAAATTTTGGTTTGGCATTTCATATCACTGCAGCAGTTTTTGAAGGGTCATCAGAATTCAGAGAAAAATCAGACCCAACAGAAATCAATACTGTGCCTATCCCTTTAAGTGTGTTTGTCCTGATAAAGGTCAACTCCAAGAGGAATGAATAGCCTCTTGAAATGGCACTCTTGCCTGATACAGACAGTTGAGCTGCTGGGAGCTAACAGCTGTCACCAAAGCCTCTGCTACAAGTCCTCAGCTGATTGTAAAAGTGCCCACAGAGTACAGGCAAGTGGTTAAAGCAAAGTCATTCAGAGTTTCCATCAAAGTTAAATGTGCTCACAGTATATTGCAACCATTAAAATGACTAGGTTTTGCCAGCAGTAATTACTGAGGTGCCAAAAATCAAATGATGAATTAGTTCAATAGAAGTTCCAATGCAGAGAAGCGAAGGACAGATTCATCTCACGTAGCACACGTGCTTACCCAGGACACAATGTGTTTGCACAGCCTCAGCACATTCCCCCCTGCACAAAGTTTGGTGCTATACCTGCCTGAGGTGAAGGCACATATCCTCACTGAAGTCACCATTTTGAAGCTTTCACAACTCCGACCAGAACACATTCACCTAATGAAAGAGAAAGGAAAGCATCATCTCAATACAGCATTCAGTGATTCAATGAACCAGAACTCAGGTCACATACTTGGTGATGGCTGAATCAATTAGCCCATTAGGAGGAATTAAATGAGACTAGCTTTGTGTTTACTGTATGAAAGGAAAAATTGAATTCGGGGGGGGATGTGGGGTGTGAAGAGCAAATCAAATCACTACATTTACTCATTCCTCATGGCTGAGTATCTTTTCAGTTAATGTACCAATATACAAAACTTCTAAACACAGGGACAAACGGAGTATCTATTTACTTAAGGTTCAGTAAGTTAGACCTCACTGTATCTTTCTGATGAATTTCTCATGAGAAGTTGTTATTGAGTTTAAAATTTACATAAAATGTATTCCTTAAAGAGGAAGAAAATGTGTAGTGCTCTTTAAAATAAGTTTGAGTCGTCTCTAAACTGCAATTGCTCAACTTGTCATCTTTTCTGGCAAAATTCTTTACAACGATTATTTTCTCTGTGATTCTGAGGCATTTGTTTGCAGGCTTGAAATCTGTCTGGGGACTTGCTGAAATCTGTCTGGGGACTTGCTGAAATCTGTCTGGATGAGAAAGATCAAGACGGTCTTAAAAGAGCAGGCTCAGGTATCCTTCTTTTAACTGGCAGAGGCTCACTGGCAACACCAGTTACAGCTCTACCACCTTCCTGCTCGCAGCTAGACATTCTGTGCAACAAATTCTGAGTTCCAAATGATCACTGCTAAGTTAAGAGGTCAGCTACAGCTCTAGAAACTAGTTCTTTCTCCCAGCATCTTCTGCACCTCCATTTTCATATCCCTGGAGAATATTATCCATCTTATGAGTAATACATAACCATTACATAGCACTTCTTATTTGCAGATCTCAATGCTCCTCACAAGAAGCAGTAAATGTATTTTCCATTTCTTCGAAATAGAATCAGAATTGACTCAAGGCTAATTAGTGGTTATTTCAGGAAAAGAATCCAGGTCTACTAAGTTGCAATCAAGATGCATTTACTGTCATAACATTTGCTAAAGCGTTTCAGACAATTGTATCTGGATTTGAGCACACAACCTTCCTTAACACGTCGACACACCTGCATTTCGCAAGTTTTGTTGAAAGGAGAAAAGAAAAGATGGTGATTTTTCCATATGCTCATTAACAACATATTGTTAGTTGTTTAAAATGTGGCAGTACACAAGGATGAATTAAGTAGGCATATTTCCACCCCTTAAAAATCCCAGCCTCTTTTAAAGGATCTCCTACTCTTGCATCAGTACTCTATTCAGAAAGAGGTCAAGGAGGAGTCATGTGAAGACATAAGAACATTTTAAAAGAATTTTATAGAAGTGCAAAGTAAAAACATCACTTCAAATGCAGATCTCCAAGAAACAGTTTGAGATATCTTCTTTCCATACACAATTAAAGGTAGAATATTTGCTTTTGGAACATCTTTAATTATAAAAAGATATGTATCAATTTGTGAAAACACAGTTTATGTCTTAATAATCAATTGTTAGATATTGGAACAAAACATTCAAGGATGCTAAACATGCCAGAGAAGTAGAAATGTTGTTTATCATATGCAGATCCTAAGACTGGTGATATCTGGGTGGTTTAGCAAACTTTTGATAACATGATTTAGCAAACTGATGAGTATTCCTTTGACAGAAGCCTTAGGCAAATGCTGTTTTCTTCAGATTCCATAAAACCACATTTTTGCATTAGAAATCTGAATATGCTCAAACATACCTGTAAAAACACACCCCTGTTTCTTAAAGGAGCTAATAAATTTTCCACCAGCTGTGAGTTTGGTCTACAAATATTTAGCAGGCACAATAGGACAGGATTATAGCTGATCTTTACAACATCACATCTCCTTTCTATAATGCCAGCAAAACATCAGCCACTGTTTCTGTGGACTTACTTTTGTTTATGTAATAGAATTTTCAAAACTCCAAACAAACAAAATCACAAACAAAATAACAACAAAACCCCTCACAAAACCCAACCAAACAAAATACACCAAACCAACCCCTCCCTCAACATAGCACAACAAACGTAATTGATTTTGTAAGATGTGACTGCCAAGAAAAATGGCTTTCATCACACTTCATAATAAATTTATCTAAAAAGTCATTTGTTTAAAGTATTGCCTCAGAAAGCTCCCTTGAGACATGCCATTTTGATGGCACTCTTTTCATTATTCAAATATAATGAAGTGATTCTGCATGGTTATGCTGGACTATAAATCACTGCTGTTAGAAAAAAAAAAAAAAAGGACATGTTCAGCATGTTAACAGACCAAAGATCACATTTTGAAGAGCGTTTTACTGTTCCACATGCACTTTATCTTTTGCACATACATAGCAGACAGCAACTCAAACTACTTTCCCAAGTTCCATCATTATTAAATTTAGGAGCTGACAAGGCGGGGAGGGTTTAAACAAGGACTTATCTTTTGCAGTTTGTTTCTGTGTAGAACCTCCCTGCAGCCCCACACATTCACAGCAGTAGCATTTATTCCAACTCACTTCCAGTTAACAAAAAGTTCAACAAATATCGCAGGCTACATTGAAATCAGCACCTTAAGAAAAAAAAGAAGAAAACGCAGACAAATCAGCCAATATGAAAACTCACCTTTAGAAAAGAGTGAACAAAGTGTAAAAAGACCTGCCTTCTCTACAGAAAGGAAAAAAATCCCAGCAGGTTTGGAAAGTAATTCATACCCAGACTTATAACTAAGGAAATGTCAAACATTTTTTCTGAGGCTGAAAACTAAAACCCAATGGTAATCTGTTTCATGCAGTGGATTATCCAGAGAGAAATATCTTTCCAGAATTATAGGATAATTGTTTTAATTTATTCCTGGTCATGCCTCGGAATTTTGGAGTTCTCAGTTCTGTAAGAAACACTTAACTGAAAATGAACAGGATGTTCATTGTCAGCACCATACTGATCATAAGAACATCAAATTACTTCAAACAGGTGAGAAACTAAAATTATAACCTACTATTATCAGTGTAAGCTAGCAGCGACTTAACTTCCAAGCAGAAAGGGTACATGCCTTCATTTGGCCCACTGCGTGGTTTTCTTGCTCTTTCCTCTTTCCTCTGAATTTGTTTCTGAAGAATGGTGTGGATTACTAAACAGTCTGGCCAAGCCCCCAGCGACCTCAAGAAAGTTCAGTTTTGCACTTTTACCTTGAAGCCTGTGACCTCCTGTGAAATATGGCATTTTTAGGGAGATCACGGTAGCGTTTAAAGTTGTATCAACAAATAGCATCAGTGGAGTACAACCAAATTATAGTAAGTATGACAACCTGAGTAAGGCACTGATGCTGTGCACTTCAATTCTGCATGGAGAAGTTAAAGTCAGAACAGATAAAAAGAAAGTTTCAAAGAGTGAGTTTGAGTTAATAATGGCATTTTATAATCAGTTATGCAGTTTTGCTTTCCTGTATCTTCGTTGCCTTTCATCGGTGTTGCATTATGGGTAAGGACTCTTACTGGAACTATTTTGCAGAATTAATGTTTAATTTTCCTTCAAATATCCCTGTAAGGACTTGCTCTGACACAAGTTCAGAAAGTTAAAGCAAGCAAATTCATTAAAGCAACAGATACAACAGATTTGGGATTGCTAGCGATAAGCACACCAACTGCAATATGATCTCAGGTTAATAAATCCTGGGTAACATCTAACAAAGTCATAGAAAAAACCTTTGTGATAGCTCCAACATAAAATAGAAACGCAGCAGAAGTGAAGCCATATTCTGAAGCTGGAATTCTTGCCAAGAATGTGTCCCTGTCACGAGCGGAAGAAAATGAGCACAGTCTGTTGATCATCCTTGACCATGCTGATATGGGTGCCCCTCCACACACCTGTTGCTCAGGTTGTCCCTGCCTTCTAGGTGATAATTATCATGATTTGTGACTGAGAGGAAATCTGATAAATGTATAAATTTATGTGAGGGCTGGGTGTCAAGAAGCAGGGGACAGCCTCTTCTCACTTGTTCCCTGTGATAGGACAAGGAGCAGTGGATGTAAACTACAACATGGGAAATTTCACCTCAACATGAGGAAGAAATTATTTACCGTGTAACAGAGCACTCTCCAGAGAGGTTGTGGAGTCTCCTTCTCTGGAGATTTTCAAGACCTGTCTGGATGTATTCCTGTGTGACCTGCACTAGATTATGTGGTCCTGCTTCGGCAGACAGGCTGAACTCGATCTCCAGAAGTCCCTTCCAACTTCTAACAACCTGTGACTTGCTCTTGAAAAACAAAAGGATAGTAATCCTGTATCTCAGGATTAGGCATTTCTAAAATAGAGTCCTAGCAACATGCATATCCAGTGCTACTATGGCAAAGTTTAGTAATCCAAATCCTCAAGGATGACCTTTCAGGCTCATCTAAATGGCTGCAAGTCAGCCAAGGAAGAGCATTTCACAGAAAGTCTGAAGGTCTGGGTAGGAAGCTCTACTGTTCTCTGTTATTCATCTCCAAGTGCCATCTGTGAATCAGCACTTGGGATGCTGCTGTCAAACATTTGACAGTAATTATGATTAAAGCTAGTGATGGTAAGCATGCTTTGCCCAATCAGCAGAACTCGTTTCCCTTCCCTCTTTAGCTGACAAAGTGAGGACACGCACAGGTTATCAGAGGATAGCAGTCTGACCTGTTGGCTTGTACTTGAGATATTCCAGATCCTGGATTATCCATTCCTCTGTGGAAGCAGGACCGCAATGCCAGTAGGCATGTACTTGCTGTGCAATGTGTTCAGTCTGACTTCAGATGTTGCTACTCACTTGTAGTACAGCACATGGGATCACATTCAAATCCTCCACAAAGATAAGAAATCCTGGTACTCTCTTCTGTCACAGAAACAAGGTTAGTTACAAAGCTGCCTAATGCCATCTATCTATTCTTATCTACCACTTCATTCTGTTCAGTTTTATCCTTGCACTTAACATTCTCAGTTATAATGAACTGCAGATTTTAAGCCTTAAATGTTATTTACAAAATCATCTTTGTCTTACAGGGTATTGTGATAGCAATTAAAAAAAAAGCAAGCATGAAGGGCAATGTGGCACAAATCTGCAAAAGCTGGCTGCAACATATTAATTTAGGCAAGCTTCTTGTTCTTGCAGTGACCAGTCAAATTTATTCACGCTCTAAAACACTAGTCATTAATCACATAGGCTACATACTAAACCAAGTTAAGATTGTTATCTAATTGAAATCATCAAATGGGGCTTTCAGGGGCTTTATGTTTTACAGCAGTGAAATTCAACAAGTTTCAAAAGAGCTTTTTATGGCTATGAGGAACTAACCACTAAACTACTACCTGATAAAAATTCTACTTACACAAAAATATACACTGAAAAAGCAGAGTGTAAGTAGTTTTCTGGATAGCTCAAGTCTCATTGTTCATGAACTGAGAAAAATGTTTCTAAAATCCAATGCTTTAAACAATGTTTCGATGCTTGTAGCACTACTTGCTGCAGAATGGCCGAAAAGTTCTTCAGCAAAGCACTGGCAAAAAATAAGAAATGTTCAGGATCTTATAATGAAGGCAAAAATTACGAAGTCTTCCAAGCCCTGGTTTACTCTTAAAGATGGAAGGAAAATAAATACACACAAACCAAGGAAATAAAACTAAACAAAGAAACAAAAAATCCAAGCACCTCTCCCATCCCCCAAACAAATTATATTGAGCTCTAAGTTTTCAGGGATCAATGTTCAATAGAAAACTTCAAGCAACACAAGACACAATAATAATGCAGAGGCTTTAGACTCAATAGAAAATACTGCTACATGTCAGGCTCCCCAACATAAAAATTGTTGGTCATTTCAAATTATTATTTTTTTTTATTTTTAGAAAGAACTTGTAAGGGCTCCCAAAAATACTTTCTCTGTGTCTTACTCTATCACCAGTTAAAATCATGGCACTGTTTAGCTGCTGTGTGCCAGTAGATAGACTCATGAACCCAAAAGCTGCCTCTTGAGTTCAAATACTTTTCCTGTTTGCAAGTTTGGGTGTGCTTACAATATTGGGAGGATCAAAGCTTAGTCATACAGAAGTCTTTGAGGGGAAAGTATGTTTCCAATTGCAAAAATAAAAACAAAAACAAAACCCCCACAAACAATCAAACAAAAAAGAGCAATTATCTTGTTTCAATATGGCAGGTTTGTGCAGATCTCTGAACTGTTGTTTTTTGATAAATGAAATGTGTTTCCATGTACATCCTCATACAAAACTTTAAACCCTTTGTATTTCTCTTTTCTCGAGGAAGTTCTTTGGCATTAGTGGAGTCAAGAGAGTATAAAAAGTAGCCAGAATGCTGAAGAGTACCTTAAGAGTTGTAGGAAGTGATACACATGCTAATGCATACAACAGTTCTTGCCTTTCACACTGAAATCCTTTAGCTGACATTCTGAAAGGCAGCCACACTTAAAATCTCACATATAATTTACTACAAACTCTGGGTTAAGAAGCTGAGGATAACTGCATTAATTTAGCACAAGAAACGTTGACATTGAGATACAAGGGTCTTTCACTTAACTTGTCATACCCAATGGCTTTCAATTTAAAAGAAACCCAAACCCACACACTAGGGACAGACCCAAGCTAAGGCCTAGATATGAAGAAGGTACTCTTGATATTAGAAATATAAATTATGAAGTTTTATGCAAGGAAACCTTTTACCAAACTTCTGATGGACTAAGCAATGGTAGAAAAACATCTGCTAATATACCACCAGCTAATTGTGTCTCATCTGCTGTAAGTAATCTCCACAATAGTCAATACAGAAGTGGCCTACAGATTTTTTTCTTGCCAAATCTCTAAATAAGATGTATCAGGCTGTAACAGTATTTGGACATGAATCTGCCATTACTAATTGCCCAGGAAAAACTGAGCCAGCACTCCTCTGGGACAACATAACTTGATGTCTCACTTTGCCCTTGCTGGCCACTCAAAATGTATTTCTCAGACAAAACACATAAACTTATTCTGGTCATTTTTGGTTAAGAATATTGTTTCTAAAGCACTAAATAAGACAGCTCATTTCCTGTCCGTATTCCAGCGTGAGTGTTAATCTTGGCCTTCCTAAGTCAAAACCTAGAAGTTTTGATTCATTCTGACACTTTTTTGTTGTTGGCCAGCTTTATTTTCTTCTGTATATTCCTCTGCACACCAGACTGCTTTTCACTACAGGAGTAGCTACTTGTCAGTGGCAGATGACTCAAGATCTAAGGCAGGTCCCAAGTTTGTAAAGTATTTTGTTATCTTGACGACAGAGGTTAGAGACACAGAAAGCAGCATTTTGTAGTCTTCACATTCATTGGGAAAAAATTTTAATACTGAAAGGATATTACAAAGATGGGACCATACTCAGCTTGCATTGTAGGTACATTCGTATCCATTAACACCCCTTGGAGTTTATTGCTTGTTTGATTGTAGCCTTCTCTTAGTTACTTTGTACATTTTCAAAATTCTAGAGACTCTGTAGCTTTGCCAGTCACTCTTTACAAGCATAAATAACTCTTTACAACAACATAGACTGTGATTTGGAGTTTACAGCTGAAAGATCAAAAAAAAGAAAAATTACCTCTTTCATATTTTACAAGTTGTTTACACAAAAGAAATCAGCAGTTAAACAGGGAAATCCATAAAACTATTGTAAAACAAATAGCTCTTACAAAGTATCTTGGGGTTTCTGTGTGCAAATAAAACCAGTATGAAATATGAATGACTAAGGACCTAAATGCATGGGTGAGGCTTACTAATAGAGGTAGTAGAGTTAAGCAGTAATGCTTTGCCACTGTAACTCCCTGTGTTTGCCTCCTTACTCAAGATTGTCCCCTCTAGTTAGATCATACACCATAGAAACAAAAGAAAGGCCTCATTACTGTAATTCCAGAAGTAGCATCCACATAAGATTTAATATTGCCATAAATCACATTAAATTGTGGTTTTAACAGACAGCTTAGCCATACTGAAGATGTGTACTTCTGTCAAAATTTTGTTCCCTGCAAGTTAGTAATTTTGTTTACAGGTTTTCTCAAAATGCTCTTGAAGTTGCTTTGACTTCAGAATAATATAATTTCCTCCTATTCACATAACGAGCTGCAGTTTTTTGCTGGTTCAACCTAACACTCATTAAACTGAGCATTAATTCCACCGACACTCCCTCTGATTCTAAAATCACCCACAAGAACTTTTCAGACCTCAGTGATCTTGTCTTCAGTAGGGATGGCATAACCTTCAGTCTACAAACCAATTAGCAGTGTTTTTTGGGAGCAGACTCCTGCTCAGGTTGGCAGCTGGGACAGAAAGTATTTCTGGTGCTTAAAGATTTCAGAGAAGTATTGCAAAAGCCACAAACCACAATGTTACAATAGAAAAAAGTAAGATAGGTTGTAAGAAAGGACCTGCTCCTTACCATCTTCACTTGTAACATGAGAGCATACATAAACTGAGACAGTGAAAGAACCCACCTCTATATGCTACATGCTATCCCGGAGAGCTTCCTGAGTCAATTGTTTGCTTTTTCCTCTCTGTTCTATAGCATCTTCTAAGTTTGAAAAAAAATGTTCTGCAGTCTCACATGGCAAGAACATCAGCAGTAAGCTGTTAAACTGATTTTATGAAACATGAAATGTAAGGAATACACAGCACTAATAGTTGATGGTAAGTGCAGGGAGAATGTCTACTGAATATTTCTTCATCATCTCAGTAAAGCAAACAGGTTCCACATTCTGCCTTTTGGGACAGGAACAGGAGACTTCAGCATGTCTTTTGCTTAGTTTTCAATATATCTGTCTTACACATCAAATACCCAAACTTTCACCCTTAGGTATAAGGGCTAGACAGGAAAATTTCTTAGCCACACTTTATACAATAAGGTACTCAATTACTTCCTCTTGGAGATTTACCAAAACATTTACTAAGAGTTACATGTTTTCCTATTAAGTTGCACCTGTTTTTCTTTTTTAACTTCCAGCCACTTCCAGCCAGCCAGCATAACTGAGTTTATGGTCCTTTAACTCAGATATGTCCCCTCATCCCTCTGTAGGAGGGCTTATATGAAAGCATGCACCCAGCAAGCAACAGTTCTTTCTCTAATACAGTGTCTCAAGAGTTGCAACTGGGGAAAAAAAAAAGAAAAAAAAAAAAAAGGCAACCATTCCTAAGCAACTCCTAATGCTTCCTTCTTACCTTTCCTGAACTATTTTATGAATTAAATAGGAGTATTAACCCATGCAGCTCAATAGAAGGACCTTTATTGCAATATTTGCTTAATTATCCACCCAAAGTTCTGCATTTTTCCAGATGAAGAAATGTAGCAAAGCTTAAAAAAAGACCCCAACCCTCAAGTAAAAAAGTTAATTCCCTCCTGTTCTTATCAGGTAGAAGGTAACACAGATGCCAACCACAGAACACAAAGCCAAATCAGTTGCAACCCCTGCTGGTAGTGAAAAATTTCCCACTTGGCAAATAATTGATTTTGAAGCAAAGATACACACAAGTCACACATGTTAAAAATGAAGAAGCCATTTCTTATCTGTATAGAATAGACCTTAGTCCTGCAGCAGCTGGAATGCAACCTAAGTTTATTAACAGAGAATAGCCCCTTGAGACACAAACCCACTGAATTGATTGCTGAGTACTGTCAAAAATATTATGAGATACAATCCAGACACTAAATCTCCACCATTAAGAGATCTTATTTAATTATTTCCTTGAATGGGGCATTTCTTGACATAGTGGGCAGGGGAATTCACTGCTGTCAAGAAGGCAACATAATTAATTGTGCAGCAAAGAACATGCCCTTTCTATTATGTGTTCATCATTGTGCACTTGAGATGCTGTATTACAACCTACTTGTATTTCTCTTTTGGTTTCTCAACTGTTCTTCAGGTTTCTCTTCTCTTTCCTTCCCTTTCTTTGGAAGATGGGAGCTATGGAGATGACCATCTTCATATAAAATTGCTTCTGCACTAGCCTTAGCTGATTAAAAAAGCCAAGAGCCTTTTAGGTCAGAAAGGTTATTTGTTATCTCAATTTTTCAGAGAGTTTCACTATCATCTGTAGTGTTAGCACAAGTAAGTTGGGCTGCAGTGAAGATCAGAGAGCAAGCCATGTAAAGTTGCACAAATTTGATAAGTGTAGCAAAGGCACAAACCTTACATCACAATCTTTGGTCTGGATGCACTTATTCCAAGGTCAGCCTTCAGCTGCAACAGTTCCATCCATCAAAACTAACAGGTTGCAGATTGAATCAACTGATAAGAGGCCAGAGTGCAAGACACAGAGTAATAGCTCTCCCCTATGAAGGTTATAGCTTTTGACTTTGACTGCGTAGTAGGCCAAATCTAATATTCACATGTGAGCAGCAAGAATCATTGAACAGGCTTCAGCACAAGAAACATAAAAGACTATACGAAATACTTAGGAGGTCCTCTTATTTCCTGACACATGGTTACTGTGGCAGTAGACACATTTCTCAGTAAGTTTGCATCACCCATCAATTACTCAGAGAAGTCTGAGTGAAAAAAGCTTTTCAGCAAAATTCAGAATCTTCCAGACTGGCAAGGATTTTTAGAACAGGGAAATTAAATTATGTCTTTCATATTGTGCTTAATTGTGGTTGTTTTGGTTTCTCCCCCTGCCTCCAGATATGGGGTCACAGAATAAAACTGCACAGAATTAGGCATAATGATGCAAGTGAAGTAAGTGTTCTTCCTTTGCAGGTAAGAGTACCATAGGTGTAATACTATGAGAATGTGAGTCCAAATTGTGTATAAACTCTAGAAAACAGAAGCAGACTGCTGACAACAGAAAACAACACTTCTGATTAAATTCTCATGTCCAGCAGCTACTTATGATAAGAAAAAGCCCTAACAAATTCAGCTCTGGTATGACTTGTCTGACTATAATAGAAACTTAGCACCTGGTTTTCAGCTTTTTCCTAATCTACAGTGCTTTGTCTCACCGGTGGGAAGTACATACACAGACATCAAACAGCATTAGCTCAGCTTCTCTCCTGATTACAGCCTGTCAGTCTTTGTGAGGAGTACGATGCAATAGAGTTAATCTCAGCTGTTTTGCCCAACACTTAAAATCAGTGTCAAAGTATAATGTGACCGGTGAGCGCAGCTCTCACTTTTGCTAACACTGTACTTTCAGTGCCTAAGGATAAAACTGTTAATAAAGAAGTCAGTGCAAAGCATCCCTTATAAGATCAGTTTGAAGGCATGCATGTAGACTTACTGAGCAACAACTTGAATAACACAAGTTCAAGTTCGGTTTCAATGGGCAACACTCAAGGAAACCAGCAAAGCCTCCAAAACTCATGCCTTCAGTTTTCCAGTCAGCTCTATCCTGGGCAGCAGCTTTCAATTCACACCACAGAGCTATTGCTAGCGACAGGCTAACCACGCCTCATCCAAAAAACTGTGCCAAAGCATGCGAATTTAGAGCTAGTGAGTGCCATAAACAAAAAGCCAACAGCATGTAACAGTTGGGAGACAGAAAGCAGGAATTTTTTTTAAAATTACAAACCCCCAAATTTAGTTATCCTGTAATCTTTTCTGCTTCCTGGTATTTATGATCTGATACAGGGTTTGTGTTTTTTTTTTTTATCCAGTGGGTTATGTTCTTTTTGATGAGGAAAATACATGAACTGTCATTTATCACACTGCTTTCAGGAACAGAAATTATGGTAAAGTATAAATTTAAAATTATGATCCATTGTATGAGCAAACAACAGAAAAGTGTATTTTGTCTGGAAGCCTTTTCAGAACATGTATTTTAACCAGTAGCCAGGGAAGCTACAATAAAGAAAGCAAACTCATGATAAAGGATCTTATACTTAAGCACAAGACATTTTCACATTTTCCTGAGAGAGAAAATTAATTCTGAAAGTTCTCTGAATGATGCAGGCACAAATTAATCACCTGCTGGCTGGCTTTTTTGTGTCACAGCATTTTCTGATTTCCTTCTCTACATCAGTTATAATAAACAGCTATTATCATAAGCAAAGTCATGTTTGTGAAGGTTTAGCATTGTGGATGATCAGCTTCTTAGGCAAAAGGCATCTTTATACTAGTGAGGCACGGTTAAGCAAAGTGCACAGTGGGCTGGGATGGTTATTTGCTGTATCTCCACACAGTTTTGAAGGCTTAGTGCTACACCCAACAAAATGTTCTAATAAATAAGAAACAGTGCAGAAAATCTGACGAAATCAACAGCTCTGCTGTAACATTTGTTACAACTCAATTGCCTTAATAACAATCACCATTTCCATAGCAATTTCTATTCTCTTTTCTGTAGCCTATTTTCTGCCAAAAATGGAGTCCCTTTACAAGTCACAGGATCACAGGATGTCAGGGGTTGAAAGGGACCCAAAATCATCGAGTCCAACCCCCATTGTCTCCACAGTACAATGTAAAAGCTCTGATACTTTGTTCCTGAAATAGGCAAGTGTAACTCAGCAATGGGACAAATGCCACCTAGAAGTGAATTCAGGCAAGGGACAACAAGCATTCCTCAGATCTTCCCTTTTTATCTTATGCATTGACCTTTGGACTTTGTACTTCTGGGACAGAAAGGTTTTACACTATTGGATAAAGAGAAAAAGCAGCAGCTATTTTGAGACGCCACACAAATTCACTGAACAACTACTTAACACACAGTAACAACTATCTTTGGCTTTTCTAGAGACCACATAAAGTGGAAAACTCTATGTAAAGTTTAACTTTGCATAAATACTCCTTATTGCTGAAGCAAGGCTCAGGATGATGCCACATCTCTGAGTAGCTATTAAAAGACATCTACAAGAAAGTTGTCTTCCTTTTTCATGGCCTATTGTTCTTCTCCAACTTCATGTACTGCAGTTATTGGTGAATTTTTAAGTGTTGCTTCATCTTTACAATTAATAAAGTTGGTAAATCTACTTAACAGACCCTAAGGCCTTGTAAAAGTCTCTTATTAGTGCCTATCCATCCTTAAAAACTGCTGCCTGATAGAGGCATCTTTTACTTTATAATGAAACATTGGAGCTGTTTGAAGTCATTAAGATCAAGTATCAACAAGTAATCAGTAGACACCTTAAGAACTGCAACTGTTTCACAGTTGACCATCTTTAAAAAACACTACCTGAAGTTACTGTTAGGCTCTGCTTCAGGTGCATTTTAGGAGAGTTTGACAATTCATAAAACACAGGCATGAGTTACCCACAGAAGTCTCTCCAGCTTGAGGTGCAGTTGCATCCTCTCCTGCCCTAGGCTGCAGTCTCATAAAGGCATTCTGGCAAACATCTGGAGAGATACACAGTGATACTAAATGCAGGCTTGTACTTAACTACAACTATTAATTTCAAGTAGGTCAAGTCCAAATGAGCTGAACTGCTGCCACCAATTTGAGCTCAGGGTTGTTAAGGATTTAGTTTATACTGTAAGCAAAAAGACTGGTTTGAAAGGAAGACAAATAGCAAGCAGTATATTGCACTAGAACAGCCACACACAGAATCTGCAATAAACATATAATATTTTTGGCCCAAAGTCAGGAATAATTGACACAGAGGTTGCTTACATCTTTTCATGGCTACCTTGCATGCTATAACAACCCCCTTTTTCTGTACAAGCAGGGCAGAATTTAAATCCAAAGTGTCAACATTATTCCACCAGCTGAATGGCAGGGACTGTGGAGAAAATAGCAAAAAATCACAATGTTCTGCTCCCTTTTAAGACCCATATTTATTCATTAGTGATAAGCATCAGTGAGTTGGAAGTGGGTGGAATAATGACATGAGTAGCCACAAAAGTGGGTCAGTACCACAAATAGAAAATGCCAGACATATGATAACCTAAGTCTCCATTTGCTTTGTAATTTAAGCAGTCTGAAGTATAAACAAATAAATTTACTTTTTAAAAGAGAAACCTCTTCATACAAAAAGTCTCTCTGAAGTGTTCAGAGAGGACAGATTTATTATAGACAGTATATTTAACTGATTAGTCCTTCATATTGCAGTAAACCTATCCTTGTTGGCTCACTGTTTCAAGGTAAGAGAGTTTTGTCCCCCTTTGTGACATAAACGACACAAAGGAGTCACTTAAACTTATGGAGATTCAGCTTGTTATTCCAGTGGTAATCTAAGACACTTCATGCAACCCTCCTAGTCTTATCATGCATTCTGCTCCCATTGCAGAATGGCAGCAGCAGCAAAGCAGAGCACAGAAATAGGCCAGCAAAAGAAGAAAGTGAAGCACCATGCCCTGAATAAGCATCCATATCACAAGCCCAAAATAAACCTAGAGACAGTAAAATGTCTTGGGGGAACATGAAAGCTAGAATCTATGAATAAAGCAACTCCTCCTATGGTCAGAGAACAAAGGATTTGCACATGGTCCCCCTGTTCGAGAAAGGCAATAGCTGTGATTTTGGAGGTTGGTTCATTTGTTTCAGCTGGGCTTTACACTGTGATCTGCAAAGATTTGCCCTGGCAGGTATCATACAACATTCTTACTGGGACATGAGAAGTCCCACACTGGGTGGCTCAAAACATTTACCAAGATCATTATTTCCTGAATTTTGTTATTTAAAACATCCCTTATTAGCTGCAAAAAGCATATGGGACCCTGCTATAATGAAGCTATTCAATATTTTTATCTGTTTAATTTTGGATCAGCACATCATCTGGAGCAATCACTCCTCACATTTCATTTTAATTGGGTTATCTGGAACAGAAGGGTTGAGAAAGCCACACATGTTCCGTTTTTAAGCAGTATGTTCAACTGGCTCATGAAAGGTTAAAAATCAGGAATAGGAAAATAGCTTTATTCCCCCAGGGGTAATGTCAGTTGATCAGTTTAAACACAGATGTTTTAAACTCCACATCTAATAAAGAGTATGCCAAGTCTCCAAAGATCTGCACAAATAGGGAAATTCCTTCTTTTCAAAGTAGATCCTCATTATTATGTCTTCTACTATGCAAATATCTGACAAAGAAATTACAAAAGCCAAAGTAGTGGGAGGTCTGCTTGGGTGACAACACAGATACATCTCCACTTGATGATAGTATGTGATTTGTTACTGATAAAGAGCACTCAGTCTCAAAATGCAAATGTTTACATAGTCAGACAATCAACTGATCAGTTCCATATAGACTGAAAGATTAATAGCTGCATATTCTTAACCAGGCTTCTCAGTGCCTCTGGGGAAATAAAGACTCATTGCAGTGCTGAGCTCCCAAACATTACTCAAAACAAGCAGACTAAATGCCTTCCCTAAAAAAAAAAAATAAAAAAAAAACTGAACTGAAAAGCTGCCTTTTCCCTTTAAGAGATTATCACAACAGTCCAAATTGCTATATAACATAGAGCAAATACACATGTGAATAAATCACACTCATAAAGAATTTACAAGCTGAATTTCCTTGAACTAGCCCTTAGTTTAAGCTTAAGCAGCGCTGCAGGGCTGCATGTTAACAACCCGAACTACCACAGTAGCACAGTGCTTAGAGAGTGGTTCTGGATAAGTAATTACAGTGCACTGGCAGTTTGTGATACATCCCACTCCCTGACTGCCTACTTTCTCTTTTCTACTCATCCTTCCTACTTCATTTTCAGATGATTGCCTTTATCAGTAAGGAAGGAATTTTCGGGATGTGAAACAAAATAGCATGTCTTAAATATTCACATTGAAAAACAGTGAACTTTGGATTTGTTCTTAAGAGAACTGGGGACTAGAATTCAAGTACTTCCCAACGTTACAAAAGAATTCCTAAACAGGGTTGATATTTGACGACATTTTACAGTGACATCCTTAGAGAATCTGAGATGCTGCCTAATGATCCCCACAAAAAGACTCTTATTCTTCTGTATCACAGGATCCTGTCTGTACAGGTAAGAAGAAAAAGTTAAATGAAATTTGATGTTACACCCCGAATTACCACAGATGCAAACAGATAGACTAGTACTGTAACAGCATTTTTGGTAAATATCTAAAGCTGACAGCAAACAGTTAATAGCTTTCCAGTTTTCTATCTTATCCACATTCCTCAAGGGTTTGATGCTAGAGAGGCTTAAAAGAATAAATGCCATCAGTGAGCAATATCAGGTTCCAACACATAATCATGTAGTTCATACAAGGTGACAGCCAGGACATAGCACTTGGAGCAATTGCAGCTAGGGACAGGGCTATTCTGAATACCAGCATTGCCAACTCCTAAGCTTGACATGGTCAGCTCTGAACATTGAATCTTTGACATAATTCCAAGCTATGTTGTCAAGCGTGAACAAGGCCATATTGACAGTCCTGACTAGTTTCATCACAACATCGTAAAGACCTCCATTTGCCCTGTAATTTGAACATGGCAGACACATCTCAGGTATTTGTCATTTAAATGTAGGGTATGCTCCTCTAAGATTGAATCTCATAAGCTTCTTGGAAAGTAGAGGATGTGACACCACTCAAGAGCACAAGCCTACTGGGGCGACTCTGGACACACCAAAAGAAACATGCTTCTCGGCACAGTGCTGGCAGTTTGCATTCCCTTGGCTGAGTTGCCAGTGTTTCTTATCAAGTTTTATGGGTGAAGATAGGAATTTTCTGGGGGTAGAGAGGAGCTTCAGCTACAAAGGTCATAACATGAAGAACTAAAATGCACAGATCTGACTGAGACAACAGTTTGCACAGTTGTGGCTTATTGTATCCCACACTATTTTGCAATAAAGCACCTATAATCCCATCATCTTCTCACTGTTAATTTGAGAGTTTTGAGAACTCAAAAGGTGAGAAGCAACATGGATTCCCACTACCCATTCTTAAGTCCTCTGAGTTGTCTCAGCTCTCAGTAGGGTGTATGGGACACACCTATTCAGTGTTCTGTCCACACCACAGCAGACAAATCCCGTGCTGCCTTCTAGGAATGGTAGCACCACAAAGGCATTGCTTGTCATCTGAGCTACTGAGCCATACCACCTTGAGCTGAGTCAAAATACTGTGTTGAATGTACCTGATAGAGCAGAAACAGAGTTTTATTGTTGCTGAACTGGACATAACATTAAACACTGTTTTCTTGGAAAATAATTATGGGGTCTATATGCTCAGCATTTTTGTTCGCCCTACAAATAGTGTTTCATTAGATATATTAATTAATAGCTCTAATGCACTGTGGCAAAGAGAAGGCTTTTTGAAAGTGCTAAGTAGCAGTCTGCATACATGTGTTTGATGCTAAACGAAGAACAAAACATGGTTTGACAAGGTCAGAAGAAAAATGCTGAGTATAGCAGCTTGCAAGGGAAGCTTGGATGTGGCAACATGACTGCTCTGATGTACTAGCAAAGGCGTCCCTCCAAGAACCCTCTAATGCCCTGCTTAATACTCAATAAAATCTATTAGAACAATCACTTTGACTTCTAATATACTTTGTCATGTACATTACTGAATCATTATTCTTTGTGAACGTGTTGTCAGTATTTAATTCAACCAAGTTTGTATCCATGGTAATGGTTAGGAGTAGACTAAAAAAGAAAAGGAATGTAGTCATAGGCCAGCAGCTCAATAATCAAAAAATACATCAGCCCATTAATGAAATGAGAGGAAGTAAACAGGATCTAGGAGAACAACCAAAGAGCAGGGAGTTGTAATTACCATTGTGAAGGAGGGCAGAGAAGTGTGGGAAGCTGACAAACTCCAGTTACTGTGATTCGGCAAATCTTTTTATTTTTTTAGTGTTACTAATATTTAGTGGCCACTTCCAGCATTCAAGTAAATAGAAATGAAATTAGAATCATGGAATCATTAAGGTTGGAAAAGACCTCTAAGATCAAGTCCAATTATCAGCCCAACACAACCATGCCCTACTGAATCATGTCCTGAAATACCATCTCTACGCATTTTTTGGACTTCAGGGATGGTGACTCCACTTTCCTGGAAAGCCTGTTCCAATGCTTGAACACTCTTTCAGTAGTGATTTTTTTTTTTCCCCTCATATCCAGTCTAAACCTCCCCTGGCATAACTTGAAGCCATTTCCTATGGTCCTATCACAAGTTACCTGGGAGAAGAGTCTGACTCCTAAATCACTACAGCCTTCTTTCATCATAGCCTGTTTCATCATCACATTAGGTCCATCAAAACAAAGTTCCTATCTTCATAATAGTCTTGTATTGCAAAGCAACCTGACCCTCAAGCAAATTCATTTACATAGATTTCAAAATTTTCAGACCTTCCTTGAAGGATAACACAGTTGTTGAAAAGATAACAAGGCTCACATTAAAACCCTGTCACTTTCCATACATGACTGACAGCAGAGTGAAATTGTGACCACCTTTAGTATGTAAATGATTTCCTATTAGCAGCTCAAGACAAAATCCCAGGTTGTGAATCTACACAAACTGTATGCTGATCTTCAGTGAAATAATACATTCCCCATTAGTAAATCATCAAGAAGGGACTATAATGAAATTCACACTAACTGGGAAAGTGTTTGAGATGTTTTCCAAAATTAGCACAGACTATAGTGCTTAATGAAACACAAAAGATACAAAGATCTTCTAGGTTCAGATTTCATTACAGAAAACCCTCTCATTCAGATTTTAAAGTAAGAAGAGTATCTCAAACTGCTACTAAATCACTAAGCTCAGAATCTCAGTTTATAATCATATCTCTTTTCAACAGTACCTTATGCCTCCCAGGTTTTGATTCTGAGAGACTGAGCTAAAAGATTAGTACCAGCACAAGATATGCTATCACATTCTTATGCATTTTTCTCAGGTACAGACTGCAGTTTTTAATATATAAATTGCCAGCTACCTATCTCCATTTCCTGCTAAAATGGGTTGACTGTTTCTTTCATAAGGCAATAAATGCTCTCTGGTAACAAAAAGTGTCAAATCTGCTACGTGCATGAAAATAACTGAAGAAACCTGTATAGTTAAAATTCCTTCTGCATGACTGCTCTTTAAACAGCAGAGCTGAAACCTGCTAAGCAAAACTGCAAAAGATCTTGTAAACAGAAACATCTTTCCCTACAGAAAGATGTTGTTGCATTAATTTAACTAAAACATTTGAAGTCACTTTAGTGACCTACTTAAGATGATCCTCTCCTGTGTATAAGACTGCATACATCATCTTCTATCTCCATTAAAAAAAGTGGTCCAAGCCCTTACTTCTTACAGATTATCAAGAATAGAAAACATCTGTTGCCTGAAATATATGATGGCCTGGAGAACTAGGAAACATTCATTCACAGTGGCAGCTGAATGTGTGTGGGTTACCAATATACACATTGTGAGGCTAGTTTCACATTTTGCTAATTTTGCCACAATAGACAAATTCAGTTTCTGTATGTGCACAGAAGGGCTATCTTGTGAGAAGCTGAAAAACATCACTTTGGACAAGCTATTTCTTCTTGAAGTGCATGGTAATGCAAGATAAAAGATACATAGGCTAAAAGGTGGACTAAAGCTTTTTCAATTTAGGAATTCTTCCAAGACCACATCTTCTTTCTTATATCCACAGTGTACTTAAAGTCATTAAATATGGTCCTGTGGCCTCTGAGGCATGTAATTACTAAGATAAAATATGAAAACCTCTATTTGTCTTTCTGTGTTGCCAGCTCCACAGGCTGCCAAAAGGAGTATGCACTGTGCTACACCCTCTCAGGCTTTGCCAGAAAGATTTAAAATGTTCAAACCAAGCAGAGCAGATACACCAAACTATGCACTGTCAGACCATCTACATGTACAATTTTTAACGTGACAACAAGAACATCCAAAGAAAAGGATAAAATTCACCCAATACTCCAAGGACAGCAAGTAGGCTCATTAGTACTGCTGCAACTGTCTGAAATCCCTCTTATATGTAGCAACAAATGAAATAAAAATCCTGCGACGGCTTCAGCACCCACATGCAGCAGTCATAGCACAACTTCCTGAAGGAGATATCAGAGTACCAGCTATCAGTATTCTGCTCTGCAACTTTTTGTGGATCTGGAGCTGGTTCACAGGCAGGTGGACCTTTAAATATGAACTGTGTAAAACCAGACTGAACTAAAACCATACTTCTTGTCGCCGATTATTTTTCTTAAAGTAAATGAGAGCAGAAGATTGGAGATAGCCTCAATAGAAAATATAATGATTGAACTATTACATTTATTATTGCCATAGGTAAAAAAATATAAGAAAGAAACAATGTCAGATCCAGCTCTTAGCTGTCACAGTAGAACACAACAGATGAATGCTACAGCTATCACAGCCAACAAGATTGCTGGAACACAAATGATCCTTCATTAGAGCTGCTTAGAAAATAATGTGTTTTGCTTACAGTTTACAATCTATTCATGTCTTGTACCATTGCCTAGAGCTAAAGACCTCTCAGAACTGTTTCTGCTGGATTTTTCTTAAAGAGTAGCTGTCATATAAGCCTGGGAGGGGAGGAATTAACAGCAGAAAACATCTCAAAGGAGCCAAATTAACTGTGTTTATTTTCACCTCTCTTTCTGGTTAACTGCTAACTATATTTTCTCTGACAGAAACAACTCCAGGCGTCACTGAACCGCATGGACACGCACAACCACCCCTTAGTCAATGAATCCACTAGATGCAAAATATTTCCTCAACTTTTTAACCAGGTATCAAGGCCAGAACAACTCAGCACTGTGATATCTGACTTTGAGTAATTAGATTCAGAATTCATGGTTCCTCATTAGTAGTTCAAATAATTTCAAAGAAATGCAGGACTTGAGTAGAAGTGGTGGCCTACTACCCCCCCAGGATAGATTTCACCATACTTGAGCTTTTCACACAACTAAGCTACAAAGAGATATACAGAAGAGAACTTTGTTTCTCAGGTGCCATTTTCCCCACAGATCAGAGCAGCAGGACAACTGTCCATACTAACTTCAGAGTTACAAGAGACTTGTTTTCAGTCTAAGATCAGCTCACAGGTTTTCTGCTTTGCCTTTATGTCCCCATTTGCAGGCAGTGATACAGGTAACAAAGTCAGAAACTGTCCATGTGACCAGAATTTCTCCTGTGTTTCTCTGGAAGTTTTGGGGACATAGACACTATTTACTAGAGTTCAAGATACAGCCTAGATTAGTTTAAAAGACTATCATATCCTTATTTTCACCCAAGGATAAACATATAGCTTGCTTTTTCCTTAATTCTTTGCTGTGCTCTGAGCTACCAGAGCCAAACAGAATTAGCTTTACTGAATGAATTCATCAGTTCTATCGGAAGCCATAATTTTAAAAAACACATTATCTCACTTTTCTAAATTATTACTAAACTTGGGGTTGAACACTAAAAGAATGGATGCCAACTTTTCCTCCTTTAAATAAGGAAAAAACCTACACAGTCTGTTGCCATCGCTTTCACTAAACAGCATAACACAGATCAGGATACTCTCCGTATCCTTTAAGTTGTAAACCAAGCAAGAAGGATTTGTTCCATGGATATTCTAATAAATCTTTCAGCACTGTTAGCCTTCTATTATGAGAATTTCTAGAAGCTACTCTATCTAGTAAGGCTGTAGTCCAATGAAAATTTTTAGCTCTTTCCCTCCCTCCTCCCCAACAATATATATATATATAAGAATTTGTGTTAATATAATTTTATAGATACATTAAAAAAAAAAAAAGTTTTCCTGTTTAAACCCTGCTGTGAGCATTTCTACCTTACTGAAGGTGGCCAATTTAAAATATAACAGCCAGTACCTCTCACAGTTATCTTAAACTTGAGTATATTTTCCATGGATTTTGGTAAGCATTTGCTGCACATTACTCCTATGTCTCACGGCAGGAGAGAAGCAGAGTCCAGGAGCACATGGTTTGCTGTGGAGTGGAATAGATTATGACATACAGCCCAAGAATTTCTGTAAAGCATTTCTTTCTGGGAATAGGGCCATGATCAAGACCATACAAAGAATAAAACAAAAGGTTCAAGTCATTCTTTCTCCAACCAAGCAGGTTAGGTAGCTTCCAAGATGAAAAATTTACCTGAACTTAGAGGAAGTCATAAGCATGTCTAGTTATTTTGCAATACATTTATGTGAGAGGAGAAGAATGGCTCAAGGAAAAAAGTTAAATTATCGCACTTTAACACAATGTGTCACATCCCTCAGTCAATTTGTGTAGACACAGGTGATAAATTGATACATTCAGAATAAAAAAAGCTCTTTCCAAATATAGCTGGAGACTGAGGTCTTTGACACATAGAATGTGTCTGGCTATTGTATATACATGTGGACTCTGGACCAGAGTCCACATGTACAGCCGTACAGACCACTTAATGTTTACAGCTAGTTCAAGCACACTTAAAGTTGCTGGCTGCCCTCTCTTTTTCAACACTGAATAAGCATCTGTAACATGTAACCTTATGGACTTGGGCTTGTTCTAGAGTCACTAAGGAGAAAAGCATAGCTGATTGAATAAGCAAAAGCTAGCAAGTACTGCGTGGCTGCATATACAAGAGATGCTGCAAGAGTTCCCTATTATTTACTGGTGTATTTATATAGGTGTGTAAACATGTGTCTCGTGGGATTGTTTGTATTTGGTATTGTGAATGAACAGAGCAGTGTCATTGAGGAGACTAAGAAATACAGTACAGATGAGACTGCATTCCTGGATGGCAGTGGGGATATTGATGAGGTTTAAACAAACAGAATGTGTGCCCCTCCATTCTTCCTTCCAGCAACTCTGACAGTACACAAACAAACAAAACAAACAAACAAAAAACCAACAAACCAAATAACGAATCAAATCAAAACTACTCTATCAGCAAAAACATTGATTACCTTCTATCTGAGATACTTCCACAGCCATCCTGCAGCATTAGTAGGTACATACTTGGCACAGCTCACAAATTGTCTGCTTTTCTTAAGTGTTATTTCCAAGGCATTTGCAGCTGGTGCTTTGGTGGAGTTCTCTGCATGCAGCTCAATTAGAATGCCAGTAACGGTCTACAAATATTTATCTAATGTTCAAAAAACACACAGATATGGCACTTTAGGACACAGTTTAGTGGCCATGGCAGTGTTAGGTCAATGGTTGGAACTGATGATCTCAGAAGTCTTTCCCAACCAATATGATTATACAATTCTAAGGATTTAAAGCATAGGAACAACAAGAAAGGGTTAGATTAACCACTTATTGCTTGATTCCTTTTTTCCTTAATCATGTATGCTTTTTTATTTCAAAGAAACTTTTAAGATCATCAGCAATCCAGCTGAGCGCAAATACTGTAATCCCCTTATAATTCTTTATTTTGTCATTAGCATCCTTTTGCTAGTTAACAGAAGTAGTGACCCAGGTTTTCACCTTGTGCCAGGACTAGGAATTTTTCTCCTCTAACTGAATGTTGCTGGGAGATTGTAAGTCCGTGTTTGGACTTCTTTTGAAAACCCAGAAAACAGTTCAGTTCGGATGCTCCTGCTCTTCTCTTGCGTCAGAATGACACATTTGTCACTATGATGAAATTAGTGTTAAAGACCCAGGAAAAGAAAGTCTACTGGCAATGAAAACAGGGTGATGACTGGGAAAAGAGTAAGGTACACAACTGTGTGCACAAAACGTTGTACTGAAACTTCATCAGTCACAAAACAATGTTTTTTGGAAATACTTTTCACCTGGTCAGAGATGAAGAAAGCCTGAAGAATCATGAAAGCCCACTCCTAGAGATTTTCAGCCTAATTTCATTTATGAAAGCAGTTTAGATATGCAATACATTGCTGGATGATTTCTCTCCAACAAAAAGTTTGATAATCCTGCACCACTAGCTAAAATACAATGTTGCCAATTTTATAAGTTGCCTGTAGCTGTTTGTATTTTGCCTACAAAGCAAATAAGGCAAGAAGTTTAGATGATCACAATCTTTTCACTAGCTGACAACAATGGAAATGGTTTAGGCCAACTGCTGTATTTTGCTGTTCTGATTTTCAGACAAATGTCATCCAGCATGTTGGAGCTAGCCAACAGCTGACATTTAAACATATTTATACCAAAAAAATCTATGATATTTTACAAAAAAACCCAACAAAGTTGTTTCTTCCAAAATGTGTTAGCCTTGAACTTTTTCTGTATTCCATCACAGATTGACTTACAAGCTTTAAATGGTACTGAAAAAAGCAGCAAACTAAATATGTAAACTGTCAACAGAATAAAAGCCACTTCTGTTCCGTTAGACTTTGCATTAAAAAAATAGCTCTGTGTCACTGGAGTGCTGCAGACAGTTTGAAAAGATGCTTTCCCAAGGTTTTCAATGGATTTAAAAACAATCCAGTGGTGCTTACACAATGTTTTTTGATCTCACAGAATAGTAACGGACAAGTATGTTTTAAAAACTAAACCATTACAGAACCATACATCTCCATTTTTAAAAAGAATTCTTACTCCTTCACCTATTTCAGTTTACTTAGCAATAAGCAATTGGTTGCAATCCTACTCCTAGAGAAGGAAAACAAATCTTGTAATGGATCTTTCACTTGAAGAAACAGCAACAATCTATTTCAGCACAGAGAAGGGCTGTTAATGTCTGCACTGCTGCTCTCAATCTTCGATTTCTCTTTCTCTTTCTCTTTTTCTCCTCCTTGCTCTCAACACCAATATACTTCTAAACCAAACACACCACTCCTGCAGCTACAGTGTTTTCAAACATGCTTCCACCATTCTCCTTTGTGGTGCTTTGTTCTTCACCACCTGCTCAGCTGCTGATACAGTTTCATAAACACCTAGTATGCAGGTCACACAGTTGAACATGCTAGGCAAGCATGGGTCAGAGCAGCAGACAGAAAAACCTGCTTCCAAAGATAAGCTGAAAAGAAAGCATTTGCTCTTCCCTGTAGTTTGCTCTCTGTCCTGAAAAAAAAGGCTTCAAAATTATTTTCTAAATTCCAGTGGCTTTGGGAAGTGCCAAATCTCCCCCACTGGTCCACACATATTTGTGGAACAGTATCTTAAGGATCCACATTTAACAAAGCACATCTGTTGTGTTCTTAAAAGGAGGGATCTTAGCAGTGGCACTCATTTTGGGTATCAGCGGATACCGTATGTTATATTTCAACTATGCTTCCTGACTTACACTGTCACCTAGTTAACAGAAAGAGCCATTTTGCTGCAGTTGGATCTGTTACCAGCATGTGCTCTCCAACTGATTTGTCTGGCTTTGAATTAAGGAATTTGTGTTCAGGTCTCCCTATGGAAGGGGAAAAAAAAAAAAAAAAAAAAAAGAGGAGAAAAAAAAAAAGTCTTACAAAATCATCAGCAAGATCAAGGACGGGGCAAGACCACTGAAAAAAAAATAAATATGTTTGTCAGAGTCCTGGGTTATGTGGTAATAACTAAGATTTTTTTCCTGAAGAAATTTGCTCCAAAAACACAAAAATATTATGTCACAGTTTAACCTTCTTCAGTTGGACAAAGCTTTAACTTGAGAACAATCTCCATGTACAGAAATACATATCAAAGCTTTTTACAAGCTGAAATTAAATCTGTGACATTGTTAAAACATGCAACATTAAATCCATGTTAGAGATGTGGTAGCAAAGATAAAGATGCCATGATTTAGGCATTGCAGCCAGGCCAGACACTAGGTGAGGTGGAAGCTCTACTGGCTGCACCATAACTGCCCTAACAGCCTGTGGGAAAGCAGCAGCTGCTGTTGGGACAGAGGGATACCCAAGACATTATGGCCGAATAGTACAAACCTGAAAACATAATAAGATTTTCACTAGCGTTTCAATAACACAATGAAACTAGCTAAAACCTGATGGTTAACAATCTTTGCAAGTGCATGGAACAGGTATTTAAGCAGAGACAGTAACCTTTTAAAGGGTTTATGCAATCTAACATCCATGATTTTGTACATTCTTTTGTTAAGTGGTTCTTTCTGCAATTAATGCTGTTAGAAGTCACAGATCAAAATGCTTCTCCACAAGCAAGAGTCTTCGTATAAATCCATTAAATACTTTTTTTTTTTTTTAATGTTTGAGAGGGAGAAACAGGTAGAATGAAACAGGAGAAAATGTCTCAACCCAAAACCTAATTTATGAGCTACATTAGTTAAGTGGATGTTTACTGGCTTCATTTCAAAGCTCTTTCTACATCAGTTTCACTACAAAAGTAAAATCTGGGGAGGGAATTCAAATTCCCACCTATTTAATTTTCCAGAGAAAACTTAAATATCCCATTTTTAAGTAAAAAAGGAGAAAGGTGGCATTGCCACTCCTACATTCCAAATACTAATTTCCCCCCCCTCAAATATCTTTGGCTATTAGGAAGCAAATTTAACTACTGATCTAATCTGTTTCAACTTAGAAGTACTAATGCCCAAGCAAACATATGTTGAACAGGCTGGTTAAGAATATTTAATGAGAATTTAGTTACCAATTTGTAAACGAAAAGTGCAAATGTGGCAGTTGCCATAGATCCCTGTAGTTGCTTGCTGGCACTAAGCCCAGTCAGACTTAAAAATATGCAACATATTGATGGGAGAAGGGAAGAAAAAAATTTGAATATTATGTGTAAAACTTGCTGTGAAAATACAATTCTGCATATGGATCTTAATGTAAATTGTATGAGCAAGACAAAATAATTCTGAATGCATTTATGTATGGTTTGTGCTGATGGGATTAATGCAAATATTACAGTCACACCATAAATTCACAATGAAGTGAATGCCTACAGGCAATTCAGTTTCCTGTCCTTGGTAGCTGTGAACAGAACTGCATTCTGTTCTACATTTGTCAGCAAATGAAATGGTGAGAAATAATCTCTTCACTTGTACCTACCTCTGTGACATTTCTGCCTTGGAAACAGGAATGCCCTTTATTGAAGAAAGAGCCACAGAGAGGACACATTGCATTCTCGGTCCTGGGAAATAGATGGAATGCGAAGGAGAGCTAATGGGCCATTATGAAGCCCTAATGCTAACAGAAGTTAAGTCTATTGCATTAATAAATTATGATAAACTCTAGTACTCCTCTCCTCCCCCTATTTTCATACCCATTTTTGTAAAGTTGTGCCTCATTTTCTTTCCTAGCCCTTGTCTATGAAATTACAGAAGCCCTGAGAACTGGGCAACTAAAGAGCTGCTGCTGAAAGTTTACTTGTCAGTACCCAAAGTTCCTATCACCAGGCAAGAACGAATAACCCTTTCAAAAAATATCTGACTTTGAGGAGTCTTTTCTGCATCACCAGCCCAATGTGGCACTGTGCTACCAAAGAATTTTCCCTAATGCAAGGCCTGAACCTTCCTTGATTTGTGGCTGCTGCCCCTTGCATCATTACTAAGAAGAACATGTCATCTCCAATTATTACCATGAGGGCAGTTAAAAGCTGCCATCAGGTCGTGGTTTGATCTCCTCTTTGCCAAGGAGCAATCTAATATGACCTTCTCTTCACTGAGCAAGAACAACTCCCTCAACCCTTGATGTCAACTTATCCACTGCTCCCCCAGAGAGGCAGAATTCATTTCTACTATGCGTTCACAGACTAACTCAAAGTAATAAAACCCCAAACAAAATGGCATTAGAAAATGAAACACTGAATTAGATATTTAAACAGGCAATGACTCCAAAACATTGCACAGACAACATTAGTACTTTCTAGTTGTCCTGCACAGTCACACACAGTGTGTACTTTCAGTGAATAGAACAGTCTTAGGTTCCCTGGAGATTTCCATCACTTTAGACTCACTTTCATAACAGTGGTATGAACTAGACTGATATAATTTCACACATACCAAAACCAACACAGACATAATTGACACCTGAATGGCAGACCAGGGGTGTGGTTCTTTCATTGGACTCAGCATTTGAGTTTGATGTGGATTCTCACTAGTTCAAGCCAGCATTCAGCATTTCTGCAAGGCACATACAGGTGCCCACAAGCTGAACTGCAGCCCCCTGCAAAGCAATTGACTGATGTTAGCCAGGAATGTAGAATCAGAAATGTTAAAATCCAGCTCTCCAGAACAGCCTTTAATTGCCTTAATTACCTGATCAGTCTGCAAGGGCCCCTGTAGTCACCACATGCTGTCCTAGCACTAGCTGGTAGCCAGGTGCGCCACTACAGACTGGTATCCAACACTTGCACAGTCTCGACCTTGAGAGCAGCTTCAGAGCACTTACCACAGCCTAGAAATAGTTTGTTTGTGAAAACGGGGTTTCCAGATGTTTATATTTGGGCACATTTGACTGAATTTTCACAATTGCACAAAAATCACAGCTCCACCTCAGATTATAAACACTCTTTAGTACCTCAAAATCAAAACTCATAAAGACTTTTTAAAGGATGGAGAAAACAACATATTTTTCTCTTATCATTCTCAGAAATCCAACTACTTCAGATGAAACTTCTTTCTTCCAAGCCTCCAAATATATCTTTAAATACAACCTCAAAACTCATAAAACACCATATTCCTTAAGCCTGAGTTGCTTAGATTTAACAGAGTTATAAGGAATTAGAGATGTTTTTTAATTATTATTATTGGTAATTTTTTTTTTAAGGAAAGTCTCAACTAGACACAGTGCTGTTTATGCCATGTATGTTAATAACAGAACCTTGAGGAATTAATAACATACCATACAGGACACTACATTGAAACAAAGTCACTGAAGAGTGAAAACAGAAAAACTGGCAGAAAAAAAAGGGCAGGAAATTTTAAATAAGTGTGTTATTTCAAGTACATTTTCAAATCACCTTTATGCACATCCACACCCACAAAGACCTCATGGGCTGCAGAGCTGCCACAAGAATGTCCTACGTCTTCATCTCCACACCCAGTATCCCATGTCCTGCAGAGATACAGTCATGGGCCATAGAGGCACAAATCCTCAGCAGCTCAGTGACAGCAAGGACTACAGAGTCTCTTATGGGAAAAGCCTTCAGGTTAAATAATGAATCTTCTACTTTCCCATCTATGATTGAGAATAGCTATAAGGCAATCCAGATTTTTATGTGTTTGTAGATATTTAGAAAAATGTTTATGTATTCTAATTAAGTTTCTGTAGTCCTTTCTACTTTCTTCCACAGAATTTCTTCTCATCCTTGAATGGTTACACAGCCATTATTAAAGATGATTACGCACCAAAGAAAGCATCTGAGCGCAGTTATAAAACCTTTACAAGAAACCACCATCTAATACAGGATTTGTGTGGCTCATTAGGAATCTGAGGAATTACCCTGAAGAAATCTGACTGTTTTATAGAATATTTATGTAAAAAGCATTTTTATTGAGATTTAAATTACACTGGCATATAAACTGCCAATCAAAATTGTCTATAAAAAAACGTGTGAACGAGATGCTGGAGAACAGACACAAATTAAGAACACAAGGGCTGAGAGATCAAATAAGTTATAACCACACAGCAGCATCTGAAGCAAAAGACATTTTTTCTGCAGGCAATAACACCACAAATACAAGTCTGGTTTCATTCTTAGGATGAGCAAGTTCATTCAAGGCTTAAAGAACTTCAGAGAATGTTTTTATAAGGATGATCCAAGCAAAATAGGAAATGAAATGTTATGTCACTTCTCATTGGCTCCCATGGGGCCAGGGGAGACCAGCCTTGGCTTTCTTTCTTCAGGCAACAGGCCAGCATTGAGTATAACCACTGTTCATTGTGGCCTGATGTGCAGGTTCATCAATTACAAAACAGTCTGAACCCTGTGTCACCAAGGAGACAGACAAATCAGGTGACTAACAGCCACTGACTTATTACAATTAAATCTGTTTTACTTCCATGCTATAAAATTACAGGTTTGGACATCTGTTACAAAATAGAGCTGCACAACTAATTAAAGTATTTGGAGTAGGTAACCCAAAACATACACATGCCTCACCCATAAAAGGAAAATCTCCCAGATACCCAGGATCTGTAGGTACTCACCAAAAAGCATGGTGGGGGCTGAGAGGGTGGCAATGGTGCGCTGTGTAAGGTTCCTTAGGTTCTGTTCTAAAGGGAAGAGGTTCCAAAAGGCTGCTTCTGTGAAGAGCAAAAGCCTCAGCCAAAATACTCCTCTCCATAGCAAGACTCGTCTAGACAAAGGGTCACGAGAGATCTAATAAGGATCAGCTGCTGCAAGCCCCACCTCGAGCTCTTTCCTGCCTGGGAGGGAGGTAGTTTGCAACTGCCACACCTTGTCAGTCACGTGAAAATAACAGCTGAAAGAGGCTATATGATATTTTAAGGCCAACTGCATGTCTAGGTATCCTAACTCTTAGAGAACATATTCTCCAGAGGAGAATTCAGAATCTATTTAGCATAATCTACAGTCTATGCAGTGCTGAAATTCAACTACTTTTCTAGAACAAAAGCCTTTGACATTGGTCCCACATGTGTGGCACTGCAATCTGACACTAATATAAACAGCAATTCCAAACCAGTAATACACAGCAAAGTCACAGAATCAAAGAATAGTCCATGTTGGAAAGGTCCTCAGGGGAATACAGGTACCCAGTCACCTTGCCCAAGCAAAGTAGGGCTAAATTCAATATTAGATTAGGTTTGTCAAACCCTGAAAAACCTACAAACCATATCTTCTCTGTACACTAGTGTAGTTCCAATGTTTCCACCAGGGGATAAAGCCCACTGGGTTTGAATGGAAAAATATCTCCATCAAAGTACTTTCTGCTTCATGCATCCTTTTGATACAATATAAATCAGTCTCAGAGTCTGAACCACAAGCCTGAATGTAGCATCCCATGTTCCTTTCATGGGATTTCAATATAGCTCAATTTTCCTGTGTATTTTGATTTCTGTTTATCCAATGTTGAATATCATCCAACAACCTCACATTTGCAAATCATTTATTTTCTTTTTTAATACTCATGAAAATGCGAACAAAAATAGCAACAAAGAAAGAACTACATTAAATTACAACTGACTGATGTCATGGTGCTGTAGAAAGATTGTATCTTCCCAAATTGAATAAGTGATTACTCATACAGTTATATGGTGGCAATGCCTCCAGTTCTAAAACAGTAACATTCTAAATTGGTCTGTGCATAGGTCTTGGAATAACACTGACTTTTTCTGTTCTAGTCCAAAAGGAGCAGAGCCTTAATTACCTGCAGTGGTTTTGTTTCTGTTCTCTAAAGGCCTTCTATAAGAGCTACAACTGGTTGTTTGCTTCCACGTGCTGTAGATTACAGACAATTACCATAGCAGAAACAAATCACAGGAAAATATCTCTTTTCTATTTTCTTCTTTCTGCAGGAACTTATTCATAGTATACCTAGAAGACAAGAGTGGTAGAAACATTCAGCAGAGATTACAAATGCAACATATCTCAGATTTCTTTCATAGCTGGTTTCCAATACTATGAGTGTTTAAATGTCAGTTAAGAATATCTCTGCATTTTTTCAAGTATTTTATTAATTCTTAAAGCCCAAACCTCCTGGGTGAGTTCCATTGTCCATACTTTTCCCATCAGAATTACTGGGAATTTCTGAACTCCTTAAACAGAATTTATTTGGGGTAAGGGAGAGAAAAAAAAAATATTTACTTGGTGTTTTAATACATAAAAGATAGCTGGGTTTTGCAAAAGAGTAAGCAAATAAAATTTCCTTTTAGAATAAACTGACCTTAATACTCTTGAGATAAGTTTATATCAATATTGGGAATTTGGATTACTGCAGAGATATTTATAGGGCATATTCAGTTAATTATAGAAATTGATGAGTTTTAAAGCAGTTTGGTAGCAAAGCCCTTGGTTTCTAGCATTACTGCCAAGCAATTTATATTGTTGCATGGAAGCATGTCTGTTTATTTTTATTTACTCACTGTTTTTTTTCATGAAGGATAATTTAACTCTGTTGGAAGTAATTGAAGTTCAAGAATAGCATATGTAGAATTCTGGTCATGAAGTGCATCTTGTGGTTTCTGCTGTGTTAAAGAATTGGCACACATATATGCACTTTACAGCCTGAGCTTGTTTGATGCTCACTCCAAGGCCTTCCAAACCTTGTGCTTAACCTTGCAAAACAAAAAACTTGCATTTTTAACCCTCCTGTAGTAGCACCATACAGAAACTAGCCTAGGGAGCCTTTCAATGCATCCCTGCTTGTGATGCTTAGAAAAAGTAGGATGCATGAGTAGCCTCTTGTTTTCCAGTAAGTACTAATGCCTTTGTCAACAGACAGTTCACAAGTTTTGGTATAATGAACAGCATCTTTGGAGGATCCTAGAAAATAGTGAGAATTGTTACATTTTTCTTGGATATAGCTTCGCTATTCATGAAAATAAATAAAAGGTGCTAGGTGCTTGAGCTAGAGATAAAAAAGTTCCACTTAATTTTTAAGTTCCAAAACTGCTCAGGTCCTCCTCTGCATCTTAATAAAGTTTTATCTTTTTTTTTTTTTTTTTTTAAATTTTTTTATTGATATGATAGCTTTTTGGTCATCATATTACAGACTTCAACTCTGGAAATCTAACTGTTGTGTTGACTTTTAATATCTTTTGGATTAAAAGTAATCTGTACCATTCATTTTTAATTTTCTGATGATCTGTGTAATTCTGTTAAACAGGTGTTTAACTAGGTACAATTCCTGGTGATTTGGACAAAATTCAGCTTTTCTAATTAATAACGATTACACAAGGTTTAGTGTTTTTTGTTTTGTTTTGTTTTGTTTTGTTTTTTAAGTTTGTTTTAAATAGCCAAGGAATCCCCAGGGGCTGGGGGCTGATGTGGCTGGGTTGGAGGGCAGAAGGGCTCTGCAGCGGGACCTTGACCACTTGGACAGATGGGCAGAGTCCAACGGGATGGCGTTCAATGGTTCCAAGTGCCGAGTGCTGCACTTTGGCCACAACAACCCCATGCAGAGATACAGGCTGGGGTCGGAGTGGCTGGAGAGCAGCCAGACAGAAAGGGATCTGGGGGTGCTGATTGATACCCGCCTGAACATGAGCCAGCAGTGTGCCCAGGTGGCCAAGAGAGCCAATGGCATCCTGGCCTGCATCAGGAATGGTGTGGCCAGCAGGAGCAGGGAGGTCATTCTGCCCCTGTACTCTGCACTGGTTAGACCACACCTTGAGTACTGTGTCCAGTTCTGGGCCCCCCAGTTTAAGAGGGACATTGAGATGCTTGAACGTGTCCAGAGAAGGGCAACGAGGCTGGGGAGAGGCCTCGAGCACAGCCCTACGAGGAGAGGCTGAGGGAGCTGGGATTGTTTAGCCTGGAGAAGAGGAGGCTCAGGGCAGACCTTATTGCTGTCTACAACTACCTGAGGGGTGGTTGTAGCCAGGAGGAGGTTGCTCTCTTCTCTCAGGCAGCCAGCACCAGAACAAGAGGACACAGCCTCAAGCTGCGCCAGGGGAAATTTAGGCTTGAGGTGAGGAGAAAGTTCTTCACTGAGAGAGTCATTGGCCACTGGAATGGGCTGCCCAGGGAGGTGGTGGAGTCGCCATCCCTGGGGCTGTTCAAGGCAAGTTTGGACGTGGCACTTGGTGCCATGGTCTAGCCTTGAGCTCTGTGGTGAAGGGTTGGACTTGATGATCTGTGAGGTCTCTTCCAACCCTGATGATACTATGATATGATACTATGATACTATGAAATGGATCTAAGCAGAAGTAATCTCTGCAACAGTTTTCCTAAGTGTACACTGAAAAAAAATAGACTAGTTTTGTTTGGTTTTTTTTTTAGCTTCAGGTCTCAGGAAGCTTCTCCATTCCACTTAGTACTGATGTGATAAATACATGCATAACACATAACAGATTTAGGCCTTCTTGTCAATCTTTAATGAATCAGAACTTTGTTTCATGTTGCCAAATGTTCTGGTCTTTTTTTTCACTCGTGCTTAATAGGAGATTGCTTTGGTGTATAATTGCTACTGACTATCTCAGAAGCAGCCTTTTAAATTATGTAGTGCTTTGGAATCCCTCCCTGTGTTAAACCTTGACCTGCTTGAAAGTATTGGAGACCTATTTGAGGGTGAAAATACAATAAATTTCTAGAAAAACAAGCCAAAAAAAAAAAAAAGGATTAATTCTTGTTGACACTGGAGAAATCACTTTACTGACTGCTGTGAGGAGTCAAACTTGTTTCCTTTGAGAGCCTGTTTGCCTTGGGGAGTAGTCTTGTTCCTCTATCTGTTTTGGCCATGGTGTTTCAGAAGTCACGAACAAGGAGTTTTATTGCTGTAGAGGTACTATTATTAGGAATGCGTTAAAAAATTTCTTACTATTTGCAACTTTGATTCAAGTTCCCAAGTTTATATTATCTCCACTAATGCATCGTTGTGATAAAGTACATGAACCCCCCACAAATGCTGTGTGGCACTGAAGGGCTGAGTGCTACTGCACAGCTACATTTGAGTTCAGCTTGAGTTCTGAGGAACAAAGTATAAGTCTCTCTGGGGGAAATGATACACTAATTTGATTGCTAAATGGGAGTTGCTTCCATCTCTGGCTATGGTCTGGAAAAGACAGGTGCAGCCAAACTGTCCAATATTTGCACTGCTTTTTCTTGTGGGGCTTATTCGGATACACTGGACTGAGAATAAGAACAGCTTCTTAAAATATTATGTTGCTTTGAGGTGTTTCTGAACCAAGCTGAAGCCATTTTAAAACTCTAACTCCTAACATAAGAATTCAAATTATTTTTTTCACTTACAGAATCTAGCCTGGGAGACAGCAGTTTGTTCAGAAGTTCCCAAACCCATTAACTTATGTTTTCTTTTATCTGACTTCAAGTTAAAGCACTTTTGCTTTAGTTCAAGATGTTTTAAATGGCGTGACAGCATATGCAATGCTAAGCTTTGAAAAGTCACAGAGATGGTTGTCATCAACCTAAAAATGACAAATCACATTGTGCTGATGAATAGCATTACCTGGAGGAAGGGTAGTGATGCAGCATTGCACTAGATTTGATCAAGAACCTTGAGGCATCCTACGAACAATGTATGTACAGGGCTGAGGACAAATCTCCTTTTGATGCAGATAGACATCTGCTTGTTAAAATAAGACTTTGGTCTAGTTGGAGCAGGGCCAGTCTAGCCTGTGTTACACTACAAAGGACACATTCGGGCATTATATACCCTACAATCAACAGTTAACTACAGTGCTCTGCTAACCAGTGCTAAAACACTACTGGATTGACTACATTAATAAATCATTAAAAAGCTCTGATGAGCTGCATCTATGCTATGACATGACTGATATCTCAGCTAATTTCCCAGTAGATATGACTTGTCACTAAAGAACAGTTTGAGTAAACCACATTGCCTCTCCTCTGTCCTTAAGTAGAAAATGCACAGAGCAAAGATATTGAAAGACTTGGTCTGATAATATGGGTGGTATAAATAAGTATTTGAATTGTTCATTAGATTGTCTTAGGGTTATTTTGCATCTTTCTAACATTTAGTTCCAGGGCAGCATGCTTCCTGAGAAATATGTAATCACAAAAGCAAATTCTAGAGAATACTGGGATAGGCCTAATGAAACGCATGCCACCTTGAGTTCTGGGCTGAGAACCTTCCTATAAAGCAGCATGCCACAATTTGAAGTGGCCTTGATAAAAAATAATGTTCTTTAAAAAAAAAAAAAGGAAAAAAATACAAAATAAGGAACATTAAAAAAAAAATCAATAAAATATTTCTTGCACACTGCTGGTTTAGTTCTGGCAGATAAAATTGTCTGGCTTAACTTCTCCAATACTTCTCTAGCCAGGTAATGCATAGAGGAAACACCAAAAGTAGGTGAATTAGTGATAAGTGGTTGCTAGCTGCTAACTGAGGGAGCATTTCACTTCCAGACAGAGGTATGTGTGTATATTTCATGAGCTTGCTGCAGTGGTATTATTTACAGCTAACCAAGTGTTACCAAATGTTTACATTTATTTTTATAGCCTTTCTGCATCCAAGTAAGGATGTAGATCTAACATTTTTATGAGCTCTCTCTGGAGCTGACCAATACAACAGAGTAGACAAGGAATGATTACTGTAGACATACTCCAAACAGAGCATTGAGCATGTTATTACTCTGAGATGCCTAAAAATAGCATCTCAGGACTTGCCTGGAGAGCTCTTGTCTGTACTGAAGAAGAATGAATATGCCACTTAGAGCCTATTATTTAATGAGAAAGGCAATGTTGACACAAACTAAATTGCTTTAAAGTAAGGCCAGTCATTTTTCATAAAGCAGAAGTCTTGTGTTTCTACCAGTCAACAGTTCCCACTGATGACCTGATTAGGCTGACACAGATAGAGGGATGGAAGAAATTATTCTACCACATTTAAATACAGATATGCTTCTAGATTCGAGTTTAGCTGAGGTGAACAAATATTATCTTGGAATTATTTGAAACTGAAACATTTCAATAAATAGTATATTTATTGTGGATTGAATGAAAAACTGTATTTGGCAATGGGTAAATTGAAAATTCAACTGCCCTTAAAAGCAAAAGTCTTGACTCATAAAATGGAAAAAGCTGTAGTCAAGCTCTAATTTGGAAGGCAGTTCAGCTTGAAGCTATTTTTCTTTTATTTATCATGAATAAATTTTTCCTAGAGAAAAATCCTTCAGCTCTCTATTTCAAAAATAAGTGCCTGTCTTTCAGGGAGAAGAACAGAATCCACATTGCTTATTCAGTTCTCCCGATCACTGTTCTTGATGGAGATGGAAGCCAACTCTTGCCGTCCCTGTGAGAACAGCTTCCTTTCAGAACAGAATGTCTCCTCACACAACAAATTACCTGCTCAGCTTCCAGAATTTGTCAGGCCTGGGAGCCTGTCCGGAGCTCAGAGAAACAGGTGATAAAGGTGAGTAGCTGTGATAAAAGGACTCCTCCTCCCCCGACCTTGCTGCTGACAGGGTTGTTTCTTACTCTTCTCACTACCAGACACCATTTTCCCGCTTTTTCCACACACTTTCCCAGAGGCCCTCCCGGGATCACTGAAGGAACTAGCTTTGCCTTGCGGTGTGTGTGGCTGCAGAACCGGTTTGAACTGGTTGTGTCTCCCACAGACCGCCCTCTCCTCAGAGACCTCTGCAGGCCCTCTGACAGCCCCTGCACATGGGGACAGCAGAATCTCTGCTCAAAATGGTGTAATGTTGGAGAAAGGCTGTGAAGAAAAAGAAGGATGTTACTTCAGCTGTACTTGCAGGGACTATGTGAAAGAAAATAGTCAAAGTTGAGAGGAGAGAGCTGTGTGCAGCCTTGCTCTGTGGTATTGGTTGTGATGGGAGAGCCTGGACTCAATCAGAACACAAAGATGTGGCTCAAAAAGGCTGCTACTGAAGACACTGTAAAGGGCAGCTGTGGCAGGAGAATATTCAGTCTGTTACAGGAATGAGGAGATGGGAACAGAGAGAAAGGTGGACTTGAGGCAGAAGACATCTGAATGGTAAATATATTGTACATTAGACTTCAGCATTGTCTCCCCTAACTTCCCACATCAGCAAGCTGAAGTGGACAAAGAGGTGCACAGTCTACAGATTGCCTTTCAAAGTAGCAAGAACTATATTCACCAAGAAAGAAATTAAGTGAATACTCACCAAATTATTTGTTGATCACAAACACGAAAGAGGCTCAGCTGAGTTCCTTTTACAGCCTACTCAGGTGTCTCTTATCAATGACATCATTAGTTTCTTGTGAATCTTGGCCTTGTGCTTTTTTGGTCATTTGCAGTAATCACCTCTTTTCTTGGGTGCACAAGAAATCTACTACTGTGTATCTTTGCAGAAGGATTTGGACCCTGACAGCCTGACCTCAGTTCCATAGAACCACATCACTGAACGCTTCTCCAGAAGTGTCAACAGAAGATTGATTGGTCTAAATATTTCCAGTCTGGTGAAGTAGAAGACAGCAGAAGACTGCTCATGGTAGGAAAAATTACTTCATGCATATCTATGGTTGTTGCCTTATTTTTTAAAATATTAATTATGCTGTTTTATTTTCTATTGCTGCTTGCATTGACTATCAGGTCATCAAGACTTGTTTTGCAAATCTTTTATTCTGTGGCAAAAAATAACTGCCCCATTCTCCTCATATCTGTAACAACTATCATTTGGAAGTCCTTTGCAGTGAGGAGTTGAGAATTTTGTTTGTTTCATGTTTTTTTAATAGCTTGTAGAATTAACCTGGAGAAGAAATAGTCATGGTAATTAGTCTAGAACTAATGAAAGAAGCTCTGATGAAACACTGGTATTTACCATAGTCTGTCTACAGAAGTAAATTTCTTCATTAGTTCTTCTTTTTTTTTCCTTTAAATTCGAATTAATCTGGGGGTAGTAAATATTAAATGCTCACAACTTAGAAGGAATGGGATTTGTCATAGAGCAGTGGCACTGTGGCATTTGTGGAGACTTTTCCATCACTAAGGGATAATCGGTTTAATGACGGTGTGAACAGATTGCTAACTGCTGTGGTGTGCTTTCTGGGCTGGGGGGGGAGGAGGTTAAAGTCTGGCAGTGTCAGCAGGTACCTGGCAAGAAAGCACATTTGGTTTCTATACCAAATGTCATGACATTTTTGTTTTGTCTTCATTTTTCTTATGGGCTCTTGTTCTGAGCAGCAGTTTGATTGCAAAATGCCATTGTATCAGACTGAAGCTGTTAGTTGTGTACTGTATTGCACTCTGGGTAGACCGAAAGCCTCTCTGCTCACTCAAGGTTTAAACACAGGGTGGTGTTACTGCATTCAACATTTAGTTGGTAGACACTCACTAGAGGCCTGCAACTGCTTGCTTCATTCTGTGTCTCCTGCTGTATATGATGTATCTGTGGGTATGTTTTATTTTCGAGAAAGCTGTGTATGAAACCAGTTCAATTAAAATCATTAAACATAATTAACAGTTATGTTTGTAGCATCATTTTGTCTGATGCTACAAAACTAACAGCTGGTCTCACTTTAGACCATTAGCTTCAATAACCCTCAGATAAATAACTCCTTGGTTGATGTGTTACATATGAGTACAGATCATCTTGCCCTGCCACTTCCTGAGTAAAGACTCAAACCTAAGTTCCCCAATGGCTTGCCAGCTGCCCTAGATACATTCTCAGAAGCTTGTCAGCACTGCAGAAATTAGTGTACTTGTGAAGTGGAGAAGGGTTTCATAGACCAGGCATTATTTATGCTAGGTTTCCACTGGTTTAAAAGATATGATGGAGACTTGTACTTTAAAACACCTCTTTGACAAAAACATGTGGCTACTAATTATTTATGTTAAGGGCAGAACTAATTCTGCAGAAACTGTGGGAGGAAAGTGTGAGAACTTGGTGCTAAAGATGGTGTTTTGTGGTGTTAAATTGTCAAAACCTGTTATTTGAAGGGGCGATTCCCATTGTATGTTTCTGTCCTATTGTTTGAATTGCCAGCATTTATACAAGATCTTCAAAACTGATTCTACATTAGCCAGTCAAAGGTTATTGAAGGGTAGTTGCATCCTGCCACACATGGTGAGTGTCTTTGTGCTTCTAAACAGTAAAATGATACCGAGTAGTTTTCCAGTTTCCTAGGTGAATCTCCTGAAAAAAAATATGGAGAAGGCAAAGAACTAAAAAGAGGAAAGTGCAGGTGAAATTTCACATCATAAGAGATGAGAAAATAGAGCATCAGTGCTGAGCATGTAGGAATGTGATTTTAGGAGAAGTTTTACCTCCTCATACACAGGAAGTGGTGTGTGCAAATGTGCTCTCTTTGCATGAATAGGTGCCCTAAAAATGAGATACGATCTGGGAGTACTGATGAATGGATCCACGGACATGTCCTCAGATGCAGGTTCACAGCTTGACATTGTCAGATATGTGTAACACAGTTTTTATTGTGTGTCATATTGAATGTGGATAGATACTGTACTGTTGGGATTAGGGAAGCTCGGTGGGGCTTCATATCAGACATTGCCTCCCTTTCTCCCTACAACAGTGTAGCCTTTAACCAGTTCCAGTGGCAGAGGTCTTAAAGAAGTCTGAGCACTTCACTAGGGAAACAATGAGGCATCAGCTGGGAAATGGGAAGGATGATGGGGGAATTTAACTGAATGCACTATCTTTTAAATTTATGGTATGTAAGATACTTACTAGAATATGCAATTAACCTTGAGTTTCTAAAATTGTGATGTATTTCTTTCTTTGGAACACTGTTCCAAATTAACTGGTAGCACAATTTCAGAAGTGTCCTTGAGGTATTTAATATATATTAATTTAGCAGGTGATTTTATGTACAGGTGGAGAGCCATATAAATACCCAGACTTAGTTATAAATATTAGATTTAATTTTGGTAAGGACACTTAAAATAAGAGTGAAATATAGGTAGGCATCAATTCCCAGATCACCTAATTAAGTGGCATCCTTGCTCAGTAATTTTTATTGTGCTAAACAAGGAATGTGTATACTAATTAATATGACTAATAGTTATGTTCAATCTAATTATAGCACTGCCAGGAGGCACTATAATAGTTAAGGGTCTGTCAATGTTTTTACTACAAAATCTTGGTCTTTCTGCTGTACAGCTGAGCTGTGACGCTGTAAGGCAGCAGCCTTACAATGTGGTAGAAGATTTTACCCTGCATGAACCATCTTGATTTGAATTCTGTTTGTTTACTTGAAAGGAATTTTTTTCATAGCGTTTGAAACAGAAGGTTCAAAGTAAAAATACTATTTATTGGTTTTGAAAGACATGCAAGCAAACTTCAAAAGTTTACATTGCAACTTGTTCCATTTGCATAGATACCAGTATTTGGTTGTTTATTTGAGTGGAATGTCCTACATTAGCAAAATTGAACAGGAAATCCAGCAGGAGCAAGATCTGGGAGAACTTCAGGCTCGGTACTTCTGAGATGGTTCAGACGGGAATAGATTAGAGGATTAACTCTTTATTTTAGACATACAGAAGGCAATGACTTTGTTTTTACTTGCGCAAAAATGGGAGCAAGGGCTGGGAAACACACCTGGGGCTCATAGAAGCCCTGCTGCTCCACAGGGTTTAAGTGCTATGCACAAGATGGGATGTTTTAAAACTGAATTCATCAACAGATTAGCAGCATTATGTCATGTCATGTCCTGAATGTAGAAGCTCACCATTAGAACAAACTTTTTATCATAAACTTTTTTTGAGGAGTCTAAAAATTGAACAAAATTAGAGTTGGTGAAGAATGGGAAATATTAATCCAGAGCAGTGGATAATAGCCTTTATTTCAAAAAGACTGTGGTATGTCTCATGAGAAATCTCTTTTAAACTATTGTCACACAAACACTGAAAAAAATATTTCAGATATAGAAAGCATGACACAACTATACCATGTCTTCTCAGAGAGGAATATGAGAGAGCTGAGTTTCTTCTAGCTGGATAGTGTGAATTTTGATATGGTGAAACTGCAGGACAGATTGGATAAATGTTTAAAATAGTCTAAATCTGCATTGCTTGGTATATCTGTGGTAGAGCTGTGTTTTCTTTCTAACAGGAATGTTATTTTTGACTACATTTTCAGAGTAGTTATTGTAGTTGTATTGGGTGACAGAAATGATGATTGTCAGGTATGCTCTGGTGTGCTACAGTACTGCTTGTGCTGGAAAACTGCAAGATAACACCATTTGAAATGAACAATGTCTCTGTAAACACCGTGGGACTCATTAAGAGTCATGTCTTGGCAATTAGCAGTTTTGAAGTGGCAATGGTGTGTGAGAATGCTTCACAGGATGAAACATCCATAGGATATTTCATGAGCTGCCAGAGCAAGAGAGGTAGCAGTGCTTTCCTCTAGACTGAGATTCACAGCTTAGCACGATCAGAAGATTAGTAGAAGAATTTGTCTTTTATCCCCAGAATTTTATCATGCCAGAATCCAACCTGTGACAAAGGGAGCCAATTCACTTGTCCCTCTGGAGGCACACTCCTAAATGCCAGTCTGCCTTCTATCTCTTCTCTTAGAGGTCCAGATTCAGGTCTGCCTGCTGGTTTTCCACAGACACCTAACACAGCTCATAAGTTCCTAGCTCTTATTTTGACAGACTGCAGCAATCTGGTCATAATGTCTCTGAATATGGAGGTGTTTTAAGGCAACATATATTCTAATTTTAATGTGCCTGTGTCTGACTTAGATTGATCTATGAATTTAAGTGGCTTTTCAAGGATAGGAAAAGTCTTGCTCTGCTGTGTCTCAGAAGAAAAATTCAACCATTGGAAACCCTGCTTGGATCTTTCAAAGAGATTATTCTAATGGTTTCAAATGAGAGGCTTAGGAATTTGAGAGGTAGATGTTTTTGCAGCCTGTCTCACTGCCAATCACTCCTGAATTTCATTTGATGTGCCTCACAATTAAGTATAATAGAGCTGTGAGAATGTAGGTCAGCGGTCTCCTTATTCTAAGTATGATTTGTTTTCAAGGGGGGAAAATAAAGGTAAACCATACTGAACTTTAAAGGAACCAGGAGAAAACCAAGAGCAGAAAAATCACTTCAAAATAAACATTTAATGAAGCTTTCTACTACACACTTAACAGGTTTCCTGAATTAGCCTTATATGCAACCACTTGATCCTGAGACTCTCCTGATTATCATGACTTTGCTTTATGCCTCTGTTCAGTGTACTAGAAGCTGGCTGTGAAAAAAAGACTCTGAGTTAGGAACCCAGTGGCTGCAGAGTTTTACTTTCTTAAAGAGGGTGTTTCTGCAGACCTTACAGTCCAGCTTTTACAATAATTCCATCTCAGCTGCATGCCCATCTGTATGACTTAATGTCCCATTAAAATCCTCACACACTGGCACAGCTGTCCCAAGACTCATCTGCAGTGTGATACAAGCAGAAGGGTTTCCCCTGTCTCCTGGAGCATGTGAATGTAAGATCAGCACTCAATTCCCCAGGGCAGCTGCTAGTCACACATGCACCTGAATCAGCAGAAATTGCTTGGCTTATGAGGCATTGAATTTAAAATTCAGTTTCTTACTTTCAGACCAGGATTACCCTGGAGGTACACAACTGATCATTTTTCCTTTACAGCAGCACAAGCCAACACAGAATGGCCATCATGGAAGACATGGAAATGATAAGCATTAAAGTTTAGGGTAATGAAGCCCATATTAAGGCTCTGTTATGCAAGACAGGGCACAGAACAAAAAGTGTTTTCCTGTGGAAAAACACTGTACTTAACTAACAGTTAAGAGTAACAAAAAATGCCTGTACCAAATAGGAGAGGGGGTTGGAGGTAGCAATGAGACAAGTTACTTCAATAAACAGCAGCCACAGAACACCAGCTGCCTAACATCATACAATCAGTCAGGGTTGGAAGGGACCACAAGGATCATCTAGTTCCAACCCCCCTGCCATGGGCAGGGACACCCTACACTAGATCAGGCTGGCCAGAGCCTCATCCAACCTGGCCTTAAACACCTCCAGGGATGGGGCCTCAACCACCTCCCTGGGCAACCCACTCCAGGCTCTTTCCACTCTCATGCTGAAGAACTTCCTCCTCATGTCCAGTCTAAACCTACCCATCTCCAGCTTTGCTCCATTCCCCTTAGTCCTATCATGACCTGATATCCTAAAAAGTCCCTCCCCAGCATCATAGCAGAAACCATTTTATGTAGCTTCAGAGCAACTTACAACCATTTGCTTCATCCAAAAGCCATGGTTTCACATCTTAATTGCTGCTTGGTCATTTTTTTAGTACAAGGTACACCAAGGTACTGATTGTAGAAACTGACCTGAATAAGTATTTTTCTGGTGCCTGGCTTGATGCTGGAATGCATATGAAACATGAGTAAGCACTTAGTCTATGCCTGCATTAAAACAAGGAGGTAAATATATCTGCACCTGATAGGAAATAGTGTTCAGACACCTGATTACTAGACTGATTGTACGTGAGACTGATTGGCACTGAGATGGATTAATTGATTTTCCTGTATTTGGTAGGAGCAAGGTCTGTCATAGTAATTCTTAGCACCTCACAAACATTAATCATTTGCCCTCTTGCTGTCAGGTGGTAATTTTGTTTTTTATACAGATGGGGAAAAAAAAACAACCCAAACCAGCAACCAAAGATGAGTCTTTGCCCAGGTGAAGCGTTCTTCCAAAAATGGAAGTGTTACCACTGCATCTCAGCATGTGGATGCCATGGAGAGCCTTGTGCCTCAGTGAGCCTGAGAATTTTGATTACATCTTGTCTTTCTGGGATACAAAGGACAGATTAGACTGAGATGCCTGTACAGCTGAATAGATATAGTTCCTGTAAATGCTATTTCCTTTACCATAGGAGTGGGGCCTATATCTACTTTCCTAATTAACAGCAATTGCTGATAAAGTATTATGTATCTGAGAACACTGTGACATTTACTTAGCCTTGACAGATTTGGACAAATACACAATCAGGATGGAAAACAGATGTTTCTCTCACCTGAAACATTTTCTTTCATTTCCTCTTTTAACTGTGAAAGCAAGATTAAAATAAATGGTCTTATAAGGGCTTTAGAGCACTGAAGACCAGTTCTTCTGGACAGCAGAGATCACCTTCATTGGTTGGGACCAGTGCAAATTATCAACAAGATCAAATATGATGCATCCACTAAGAGTCTTATGTCTCTGCCTTGCTTTACCACTCCTTCCTTTTTAGGCTGAGGTATTAATAAAAAAAAAATGATGTTAGAAATCAATGTCAAATATAAGAAGTGTTTATTACCCATGTGAAACCTAATACTGCATTTCCTGCCATGGCAGCAGCTGATTGATGAGACTGACATGTTGGAACATTCTCTTGTTTTGACAAGTTTGATGGAGCCTTTGACTTGCTATTTTTTTCCAATGGATAAAAAAGAAGCAGGTGTGGTAAGCTTAATAGATAGAGTCTTGGGATTTTGGTGGGTTTTTTTTTGGTATAGCTGCTGTCTGTTGAGAATTTCCAATTGTTGGAAATAAAAAAAATTTAAATCAAGTAGCAAATTTTCTCTCCAGCATCCCTTGAGATAGCTTTGTGCACACTCTCTTCTGCACCATAATTTCCTGCCCTTCCGTCCAATGGCATATATTCTTCTGTCAGCCAGTATATAGTGGTGAAATTAATTGTTGTCTTACTACCTTTATGATCCTTCAGTTTTCTTTCAAATATTAACCAAGGACACTTCCTCATTCCTTAGTGTGCCATCATATTACCTTCTCTTATAGCCTGTCTCTCCAAGGGCAGAGTGCTTCATTGAGGATATTAGTGTCAGTAAAAATTAAATTGTGAGCACATTTGCTCCTACTGTTCCTGGAGATCACCACATTCAAAGGGCTTGGGCACGTGTATAGCTGACATTAACTGATTTGTATTTTCTCTGCTTTACCATAATAGATCAGAGGCAAAATTCGCACTTATAGTTCTATGTCACTGGTACACTCATCTCCCAGTCAGGGCTAAGGAAGGATTTTGCCAGCTCTGCTGATGGGCTCGCAGATAATGAGTCTATTTCCCCCGTAAGCTTGGAGGGAGGTAGGGGCCAGGCACTGTGGAAGGGATCAAAGACAGTGGCTGAGAAGGCATGGGGAAGTGCTACAGAGAGCAGCAAATCCTGGAGGCATGGACAGAGATGCATCTTGTAGCTCTGTTGTGTTTTGATTGTAAGAAAAGACAACCCTCTGTGCAGGACAAGCTCAAATTTTTTGTATTTTGGTTGTGGAAATGTCTGCTTTGGGATCTCATTCACTCCAGCTACAGGAAGTTGGGATTGTCATCAACTATCTCAGGATCAGAACTTTGGCTACTGGGTCGATATCTTTGGGATTTTGCTGTAAATGTGTTATAGTGACATAAAGCTGTATGGTTGGAAAATGAAAATCACTCTTCCTAAACCATGACAAGCTGCTTTGAAATGACTGCTCCCACAAGACTTAGGGCCACAAAGCCTGTTTGTGTTCAACAATGTCTTTAGGAGACATCTGTATTTGTGAAATGTCATATTGGCAGCACTACTGAAGATTTTCTAGCTTTCTTCGGTGTTCAAACTGGCCACAGCTACATCCTACATAAGCACATCAATGAAGGCCTGCATTAAGTCTTGCTCTGCCTGACTTTGGAAATGGGTAATTTCAGGGCTTATGGCAGGTGCTATGAAATGAAGAGGAGCCCTGAAATTGAACTAAGTTAGTTCATAATAATTTAGTGAATTAGAGATTTCTACAAAGATCTAGAATTTCTGTCTGGTTTTGTTTGAACAGTTAAAGATAAAACTTATTCAGAGTTAGTGTCTTCACTGATTTAAAAAAAAAAAATCTAAATATGTTGGTAATATCAGATGTATCATTAACTTTTGGCATTAGCATCTAAAGGAAGTAACACCTTTTACCCTGAGACAAATCAATTATTTTATCATGCTCAAACTCTGCCAGTAATAGAGTATCTGTCATGACTGCGAATATATGATGCACCTGTAGATTTTGTTTGTCAGTAATGACTCCTCTGGACTCTATAAAAAGATACATTCTTCAAATGCATGCAGTCTAGCACAGCTAGCTGTATGCTTCCTGCCACAACATCAGAGTCCAGAAGCCTCACTGACACTCACTCTTAATTTAAAAAAAAAAAAAGGGGGGGTGTGTGGACAGATTTCTTGCTAACAGAGGACATGAACTGATAAGCAATGAGCAACCCCATGCTGCAAAGTGTCCTTGAATCCATCCTGGAGGCAGGGACTGAGATGGTGAATAACAGCCCCCACATGCAGCTGCAGGAGGCAGGGTCTGCCAGCCGCAGAGGGCTGATCTCACAGGTTGTTTATATAATTTAACCTATCTGTACCTCACACATAACCTTAGGCCAATCTGTACTTTCCTCATGTACCAATCTTAAACTAAGTTAGCTATGCAAGCCTCTTCCAAGTAAGCATATAACTCACTGTAACAGAAATAAATGGAGAACGATTATCTATCTGTATTGGTGCCTAAGATCGTTACTCTGGCAGGTGCAATGCCAGCAGGGAGGGACAGAAATGAAACCAGTAATTACTGAGATAATGCCAGAGATGTCTGGTCTGTGAACTTGAGTGTATAGCTGGAGGTGTACACCATACAAGCTACAGTAGGGAAGCCATGGGCAGCTGCTGGAGATAATTCAGCCTGTGAAGGAAGGAGCAGCTAAGCAGGGCTGGAAAGGGATGATGAGACTTTTGGAGAATGGTACAAAGGTGGGTCACTTAAAGTGATCTAAGTGTCTACTGGAAGCACTAGCCTCAGCTTGACTCTTGCCACATCTTGCATAAGAATCTTAAATGGCCTGAGTTCGCATGTGAGGTACTTGCTTCTCTAATGACTTGTAGGCACTAAAAATGCTCATGGGATTCAAATTCAAACATGAATTTCTAGGAAGGCCAGAAATATAAATGGTACAGCCTGGCTTTCTGGCTGGCCAGGCACCTCCAGGTGCTGAGTTGTGATTTTTTTTTTTTGTTTGTTTGTTATGTCATTTAAGAAATGAGTATGCTTAATGTTAGCAACTTGCAGTTTTCTCAAGAGTTAATTTTTCCGCCCTAATTTTCCCTTGCGTTTTTAGCAAGTTATCTTAATCACATGCTATAAAGTAATTAAAAAATATAGGTCTTTAGATCCTTTCCTCAAAATGGCTCAGAAGGGAGTATGTGGGTCAGGGGAATGTTGGCACTGGAGCCTCATCAGACTGTGACAAGATAAATTATTCCACCTTTTCCAAGAGCAGAATATAATGAGGTTTGACGTAGTGAAAACTGAATTTCATTCTGTGACTGAAATTTTGCGTATAAGGGTGGTTTTGATACATCCCCAGGAGGTGCTTGTGCAGCTGTTTAATACTAGGAGTATTCCTTATAAATGCTTAAACAGTCAGACTTGCAGAAGTGTCTGATACAGCTATGGCACAAGAAAGGTGTTTGGTAGTGTGGTTTTTGGCTTGTTTTTTTTTCTAGTTGGAGTTGTTCAGCTCAGAAAAGAGAAGGTTCCAGGGACACCTTATAGCAGCTTTTCAGTACCTGAAGGTGATCTACAAGAAAGCTGGAGATGAACTGCTTACAAGGGCTTGTAGCACCTAGGACAAAGGGCAATGGTTTTAAAGTAGAAAAGGGTAGATTTAGATTGGACATCGGGAGGAAATTCTTCACTATGAGGGTGGTAGAACATTGGAACAGGTTTCCCAGGGAGATGGTGGAGGCCTCATCCCTGGAAACATTCAGAGTCAGGCTTGATAGGGGTCTAAGCAAACTTGTCTAATTGGGGATGTCCCTGCTGACTGCAGGGAGGTTGGACTAGACGATCTGTAAAGATCACTTCCAACATAACATATTCTATGATACTAAGATTTTTGTCTTGCAAATGTTCAGGAACTAATAAACCTGGACAAGCCCCCCAAAAAAACTCCAAAGAAAGAACAACAACAACAAAAAAAAAACCCCACAAAACAACCCTCCCCCCAAAAAAAAACCCCAACAAAAAAACCCTCCCCAAACCCACCAAACCCATCCAACCAAACAGAGAAAAAAAAAGCCCCACAAACAAAAAAATTCCAACACAGTGATTAAGTTGGAATAACCCAGAGCCCCTTGACTGAGTAGTAGGGACTCAAATTAGTGTCCTGTCTCTTTGAGAGTGGAGGCTCTGGGCAGAAACACAACTCTAGCAGAAGTACCTTTCCCGACGTCTGATAAATTGGGATGAAATATGACAGGTGAGCAGTAATTTCTGTATATAACAGTCCAGAATCTGACTGAAAACATTTCAGTTCCCTGCTGGGAAATGTTTGTTAGAAGGAGGAGCACTAATGGTTTCAGCACCCACATACGTGCGCAGTGTTTCGTTACCTGTTAGTTCTTCCCGCTTTTGAGAGCAGTAGTTTGTCTTCTGCTGCTGGGGGAAATCTCTTTCTGAAAGCGGAGAGCAGATGCTGAAGTGTAGTTAGCGAAACACATCAAAACCACGTCTGAATTTACAGACACTAACTGCTGGCGGATCAGCAGAGCGGAGGCGGCGTAAAGCCGTCCGGCAGCAGCCCGGCTGCAAAGCGCTGGTTATCCTGTGAGCACATCACTAGAGGGCAGCCGGCGCCGCGCAGCGCGGGCACGCCTCTGGGCAGCAGAGTTGGGGCGCACCCGGACTGTCCGGGCGGCGTGTGCCTCTAGAAACACATGCAGCTACCACGCTGCGTGCACCTCTATGCCCGTCCTGCCACAGTCCGGCTGCGGGCAGGAACACCCGTTACTGCTGGTCCTTCCCCCTGTAATGGGGGGTGGGGAAGGAGCTGTGACAGGCAGAGGTAAACGCAACATGCAAATTTGGTGTAGACTTAACAGAGGCTCAAGAAACGTCCAACTGTGGACTGGTGATGTGATTGAGGTGATGATTCACCATCGTCCCTGGAGGGAAACTCATGTAGCAGCAATAGCCATTTTTGTTGGGAAGAAAGCTAGGTCTGTCTGCCTTCTTGACAATTTTATGTCCACACCAGATCTGTTTGGCAAACTTGTAAATGTGTGATAGGTTATCTCTCTCCCCAAACCAGAACACCACACTCAGAAAAACTGCAAGATTGTTGAAGTTCTGGTAGCTGTAGATTTTGTGCTCGGCTATGAGAGGCAAGGATGGCTTCAGCTCTTTGAATCGTGGGAAATGCCTCATGTGCAAAAACTCTGTTACTCAGACTGTGCTTACAGTGGGAAAGATCATGAACTTGATGCCCATGGAGTATCTGGGGATTTTTGCAAAGGGAAAAAAAAAAGAAGTTCACTGTAATACTAGTAATGTGGATAATATTTTTCTGTTTCGCGATTTTGTGTATTGCCTTAATTAATTTTCCATCACGGTGGCAACATGATCCAGAAGCCGAGTTAAGAGATCCCGAGGAGTCCCACACTGTTCGTCCTGTAGCAAATGAGACAGCGGGGGGTGCTGTGAACTGTCTCATGAAGCAAAGAGCACTTTGCCTGTGTCCCTGACATTGTCACACTATCCGCTTGTGCCAAAGCAGAGGTTCTTGCACTCCTCTGCCAGCCCCCCACATAGCAACTGAAGAATGTTTTCAGGATGCCTGAAAAAATGACACCCAGGCTTAACTGTAGCTTGTCAAAAAACCTGCCCCCAAAACATCATTCCTGTGTAGCATGAGAAGAGATTCTCAGTGCTGCTCTCTTCACTCCATTCTCCATCACTTTTTAGCTGCAGTAATCTCTAAACAACTTGTCGATGCTGGCACTGAGAGTATTTTAAGTACTCTCTATACATTAAAAAGAGGTCTTTTCCCTCCACAACCCAGGTACCAACTTGTGAGGGTGTGAAGCTGCTGTTCTCTGTCCTACATCTCTTTCTGGTGATGTTTACATAAAAAAAAAAAATCTAAGAAATAGCATCTACGTGGTGCACTGAATTTGCCTACCTTGAAAACTCCTTCCAAATACTTATTAAATGAGTAATAACATTTCAAAACCTTCAGCAATTCCAGAAATGTTAATTCATATTATGATAGAGCTGCAGGGCTCTGGATTATCAGCTTCCACAGGCAGTGCATTTGCAGTTGGACTGTAAAACTATATCCAATATGGCTCTCCACCAGAGCAAAGACCAGTCAAACAGATGATGTGCAGCACTTTAAACAAAAAGGGGGAAAAGAGAAAGTTCATCCAGCCAGTACAGCTGCTTTTGTGCTGCAGATTTGTAGTTCCCTGGGAAGGAGCATAGCTGGTCAAACTATAATTAAAACTAAAATGCAGTGTTTTGCTCAGATAAATTAAATGCTTCAGAAAATAAACATTTGTCAACCTCTCCTATACAGATAACTTTTTTTTCCCCAACAGGAGTTTTAGTTAATTAGCCAAGCTTTCTTCCTAGGTGAGATGCTGAACAAGTTACTGGCCTCTGAGGAGCATAGGCTGGTGACTATGTTATCTGATCCACAATATTTCATGTGTTGAGGCTGTTGCAAATTACCATTTTCCAAATAAATAAACCAGAAGCTGTTCCCTTGCCTGAGTGACTGGACTGTGTTATTACATTGCTTCGTCTTATGGCAGAGAAGTAATTTAGTTGGTTGGCTATTGGGTAAATGCACAGTACAGTGACTTGAGCAACAAAGGTGAGAAAGAACCACCTAAATGGGATGATGTTTAATAAAACCAGTCTCTCTCCATAGGGACTGGTATCGGTGAAGAAGTTCTCAGCTTTTTCCATGACATTTGATTTTTTTAAAAAAATAATCTAATAGCTCAATAAGTGCTGAAGAAAAGAAGAACATGTCAGCATAAAATCTCCAGGAAAATAAGTGAAAATATTTAATGATTCTGGAATGCTTGTCATGATCATCCAGTTGAGACTTGGTGCTAGTTACCTCCTAGCTAAGCACGCAGACAAACTGTTTGGGATCAGAGCTGGTGGTATGAAGAGGATCTATACACCAAGAGTGCGGAGATATTTCCAGTACAGATTGTGCTTGGGACAAGAGGCAACTCTGACGGTAGGCTCCAAGAGGCCAGTGACTGAGAATAAAGTGAGATTCTAGGAGTTTTGTTAGTTAAACATAACTGAGAGTAACACAATGGTTTCCTTCATCATTTTACTTGCAGAAATGAAGCATGTTGAATTGCTTCCAGGTAGCAGACGGTAAGGATCCCACTTTCACATCAGCTAGATCTGAGACTGTCTGGAAGGTAGCTTTTGCTTTGTGTTGTAGGATCTGCTGCAAGACTTCTCAGAGAGGAAAGAAGATATTGGAATTAAAGGACTAGTAAAGAATTTGCAGTAATTTTGGATGGTAAGGTGGGTCATGCCTCAGTGAGGTGTTCCAGTACATCTCTGCCAAGGAAAACTCTCAGTTATCTATCTCCACACTTGCCGATTTGGAGATAAAAATTGATATAGCCTTTTCATAACTTTCTTTTGTTTGTGTGTGGTGTTTGTGATGGTGGGTTTTGGTTTGGGTTTTTTTGTTTGTGGTTTTTTTTTGGGTTTTTTTTTTTTTGTTTGTTTGTTTGTTTGTTTAATATGGTTGTTGACAAAAAGGTTTTCTTCATAGACATGTTTCAAAGTAAGATAGGACCTTATAAGGATTTCCTGTCTTTCACCAGGACAGTCACTCCCAGCTGATGGTCCTTCCACTATTTATTAATGACTGACCTAAGTAACCCATCTTTACCTAAGTAAACTACCCAGTCAGTTCAGTTAGAGCTCTCAGGAGCAATAAAAATAGTATCTTTTAAACTTTCTGCTCATCTCTACAAAGTGTTTGAAGTCATTATCTGAGCCATTACAAAGTAAACTCTGCTGATTGTGTTGTGCTTTGCATATTCGACTTTCACTGTTCAAGGCCAATGAGAGGATTTCCTAGTAAAAACTCTGGTTGCTGACCAGCCAAGCTTTGCTTGACAGTCAGTTTGTCCAAGAGGTGTTTGCAGTTTGGGATCTGCAGTTCTCTTAACTGCACTTCAGCCATGGTTCTGCAAGCCTCTGATGATGACTGGCAGCTGAAGACATAGTGAAGGTAATAAGGCAACTGGCAGTATTCTAGGGATGATGGCAAAATGTTTGTGATTTTAAATGGCAAAATGCAGAAAGTGCCTATGGCTCTATGAAGATACTGAACCACCTGGTGTGTGTGGTCCTAGCCCAGCAGTTCACGGGACATTAGAACATGACAATGTTGTCTCTGTCAATATCTGTTAGGAATGATCATTGTGAAACACATGTAGATGCTGAGCTGGAATTTCAGGAAACGGTGGTAGATACAAAACTGGCTGAAAATCACAGTGCTCTGGAGTTCAGAATAACTGGAAGGAGAGCACTAGTGTGCCTGGAAAGACTCTTGGTTCTGCAGGACAAATAATGGCTAATCCAGAACTGTTGAGTCCTTGTATCAGGATGCTGACTGGATGAAGGGCTGCTAGAGGTTTGGCACTGCACTAAGCCATTTAATGTCTTGCAGTCTGTGGGTTTTGACAGGGCTGAGTGACATGATGGTCTATTTCCAAACTGCTTGTTGCCAAGTAACAAGTTCATAGGACAAGAGGAAATGGTTTCAAGTTGTGCCAAAAGAAGTTTAGGCTGGGTATTAGGAAGAACTCCTTTACAGAAAGGATTATCAGACATTAGAACAGCTTGTCCAGGGAAGTGGTGGGGTCCCCATCCCTTGAGATATTTGAATCATTTAGACAGGGTGCTTAGAGACATGGTTTAGTGAAGGACTTGTCAGTGTCAGGCTAATAATTTGACTTGATGATCTTAAAGTTCTTTTCCAATTTAGGCATTGTTCTGTGTGACTATGGTCCTTCACTCATCCCTCAGAAAGGCCAGTTGTCAGAAGGTTGTAAAGGGTGTTTTGAGTAACAGGTGCTGGTGATTGCATTAGTAAATTCTTACTGTTTTGTAAATGCTAATGAGTAAATCATGAAGAGAACTTGTATGAACAGGCATCTTATTTAACAATTTACAACCTATTGACTGCTGAGTTTAACTGATTTGAAAATTAAATGTACTTCTCTCAATCTCATTTTTTTGTATTCTTGGCCCATACACACAAATCTCCAATATTTTCTTCTGCATTTGAAACTTTTTATGACACCAACTTTTATAATTTTTAGTCAATGTCAGGTTGGAAACTTGTACTAGGCTCTATTGCTTGACGTATTCATTTCCTTGTTTGAGTGCATGGAGCTTATGCAAAGTTGGAAAGAGAGATCAAAAGGATGCTGCCCAGGTTGTTTTGAACAGATATATTTGTTTTGTCACCTACTTGTGAAGAGAGTAAACACAGTTGTGGAAGAAATGGACATAACTATGCTGTCTGTGTGTAGTAGACTATGGTAAAAAGCAAAGCTTATTTTTATCTGAGCAGCAACTTGAGGTACAATGTCTATCTCAAGATACATCAGTGTAGTATTCTTATGGGGAACTATTTGACTCGGAGTACAAACCAAAAGGTTCACTATCATTTTAGTCAACAGCCATAAGGAGCCCAAGTGGCACAATCAAAGAAAGAAGCTATGAGACAGAAGGACTTGAGTTCCCTTGGTAGCAGTTAAAGAAAAATCACTGCATGCCAATAAAATCCAATGGACAGATGGGTTTTACTCCTTTGTAGTGAAGTTGTGGCACATGCTTGCACATCAGTGACATGTCTAAAGAAACAAGTTTGATTTGCTGCCTTTTTAGAAATCTTTTAAAAGTTGACAGTCATGACAATGAATTGTGATCCAGGATTCCCACCCTGGATCCTCACAGCCCTTTGTGACATGGTGAGAACCTTTCCTTCCAAGCCCTGATTGTGCAGGACCCAGAAATGCTTCTCAGTGCTAATAAACTGTTACTGCGTTTCTAAGCATTTCATGTTGCAGTTCTAAAGAAAACTCTTTAAAGTACGATGAAAGCAACACAATTCAAGCTGATGCTTGCAGCTGGAATCTCTGATATAAGACCATGAGCACATGCCAAAGTGAGGAGAGCCAAGCTTTCATCTTGCATTTCCTTCTTTGGATAGGACTCATTTCATCTAGCTTTTGCTGCCTAGAATTTAAGTGTCTTGTCTTAGCTATGTGTGGCAGCCATCTGAGAGAGACAGGAATCTCTGGAGCTTACTTAATTCCACCTTGTTAGACACCCATCATTAAGTGAGCTGAGAGAAGTCCCATTCATCACACTTTCTGAAGAATTAAGCTGTTGATATCACAAGATTTGACTTAGCAGACAGACTTGTAGATAATATTTGAGTGTAAACATTTTATTTCACCTTGATATAAAGTAAAAGAAAAGGTGGTTGTTTTTTTGTTTTGTTTTGTTTTGTTTTTTTTTGAAGGACTTAAAACCTCACCTTAACTGAAAGACTGTTTTTTCTCTACTCCAAATAAAAATGAGGTCTCAATTGTTGCTCATATGCCAGGGTCTGCTGAAACTGGATGGGAAAATTCTCATCTTTAGATGGTGATGAAGAAGGTTTTGAATGTCTAGATTGATTTGGCTTGATTGCTTTTGTGCTTTTTTGTTTGTTTCTACAGTCAGTATGGTAAGAATTATTGGCAGGGTAACATGCTGCAGAAAAAGCAGTCAGAGCCAAGAGATCTGAAAGATTTATGTTTTATTCAATGTCAGGCTTCTGCCTGCTTGGTTGCATTGTAACTTGGGACTTTGGACAATGCTGCTGACAGTAGTCAACAAAATATTACATTCTAAGGCCAAAGTGTAGAGTGCTGCATTTAGGAAAAGAATGTTGAATACTTATTTTTATAGGCTCATGCCAGTTGAGATGTTGCTTTCCAGAGTTGGCAAAGTGGCTAAACGTGGATGAATTTTTCTGGTTATGACAGAGAATGTTCTTGCTTTGATGCTGCTAGTTGCCAAAGCTTTGAGTTGCACTCTCAGTTGCAGGGTGGGTAGGGCCAAACGAGACAGAAGTTGACAGCTTTTTATTGTGGGCAAAGCAGCATACACTTTCCGTGTTTCAATTCAAAACCAGCTGTATTGTTTTAGCTGAAATAATAAAAAAGATAAAAGAAATGGCTTGAGGCATATACCCAGCATGTAAACTTTCAGCCTAAAGCTTGGCAACAACATAAACAACAAACAAAGGCCTTATACTGGAAAGTGTTGGGCAACTTGGATAATAATGACTCTGATCCTTCAGATACATTTAAATGGAAACATCCAACATCCATTGTTTTATTAGGTTTATTGCTTTTATTAGGGTTCTTTCTTTTATACAGAAAGAAGTACTGAAGTATTTTGTTTGCTGGAAAAAAATAAATTCTTTTGTGCAGAGAATTGTGCAATTTGGCAAACGTTGGCCAGAAATGCTAGAGCAGCTAACCCTGTTAAGTACCCTTTAACTTAACTCTGGTTTCTGTATCTCAAGCATCGTGTAGTTAATTATTAGTTTTTTATCATGGACTTTTTTCCTTTCAATAGACCTCCCATAATTTGCATATGACAATAGATCATGCAGTTGCCAGAAGGTGCTGCTAGCTTCAGTGGCTCTATTATATTTTGTTTTCAGTGCTAAATGTGGGCTTTCAATTTCTGTAGAAAAATTATATGCTACATGTGAGATCACAAGCAATGTCTCCCCCCCAGAGCAGCAAGGGTTCATCCATTTGTCCCTTTGTCATCTTGCCATGCAGCGCTGAAAAGCCATGCCATTATCAGTCTGTTCCTACTGGTCTGACACAAAGCTATGGTTTGCCATTTTGCCTCTTGCTCCTGTCACAGTCTTCTGCATCCTATGGTGCTTTGGCATAAGGTGAGATGCACAAGCCAATGAGCTTTGCCTCAAGTCCAGTGCCTGGCATTGATCTGAGCAGCAGTTACCTGACTGATTGAAGTGGAGCCATTGATAGTTTTTGTGATATATGTGAGATCAGAATTTTAAGCAAGTGAGAGACAGACCAAAATGTGGCTGTCAAGGACCTTCAGCTCTGAATTTCCTTTTCCTACATTTGACCATGCTCTGGGTAGTGATCCCTTCAAAGCTGATTGCTTCCCCCCCATTCGTTAGAAAAATGTGAGATTGAGAGTATGAGGGAAGGGTTGGCTTTTAAATCTGAGAGGTGAGGAAGGCAAAGAACTTGTTCATCACTGGCCTATGCATGCTTGGTAATTGTATTTTACAGACAGCTTGTTAATGATATATTTTTTTAAATGTTTTTTAAAAGTACTATTATGCTATTGAAAATTAGAGCTGTTTCTAATTATTTAGATGGTATGATCAGATAACTAATATTTACTTGTATCTTCTTGCTTTTTCCTGCTTCATTTACAAGGAAATGTCATGCAGAGAGAAACAGGAAAGCAAAATACTAATTAAACATTTGTTTGGATGAGACAGGGTTAAAAATCCAGCTTGCTGCATGAACAAAAGCAACTGGGTTTTTGATTTAGCAATGTCTGATGCAGGAGATGTTCTTACTCCAAATTCAGTCACCATGGAAACAAAACTTCTCTTTAAGCATGCTGTATCTTTGACGGAGCAAGAAGCTTCTTTTTGGCAGATATTTTTCCATCATCTTTGTGGATGATGAATACTTCTGAAATGTGCCATGTTCTTCTGTCTCCTCTGAAATGCATAAGTTTCTAATGTGTGGTATATAATGTTCCCCCTTGAAACAAAGACAACAGTTTTTAATAGGATTCTGAAATTTCACAAAATTTAAGATGCTTCTTTTCCTCAAAAAGCATCTGAAAACCAGAAAGTTCACATGGTATGTTGGTAAGAATTTCTATTAAAAGGTGCTCTGACTCTCAGAGGTAGTACAAGTACTAAGTGATGTGGAAATTGCTATGGTAACTACTTTTATTGAATTCTTAAGTTAAAAGTCACATAAAACCTGCGCAGACATCAGTGAGTAAAAACTTGCTAAGGGCAGAACTCATGTAACCACTCTCTGTGTTGTCTTATTCCTGGAGTGGGTGCTGTGGATGTGTGGTTCATGGTGCTGTGCATGTTGAGTGGTGACCCAACTGCTCTTGAGAGGCTCTTGATGCTCCTGCCGAAAGGACTGATAATCAACCACAGACTCAATAATTGGCATGAACAAAGCAAATGCATGATGCTAAGCACTACACAGCTAATAATGTGTGATACTAAATATATCAGACCCTGCCTTTTCCCTCTCATGAGTTATGAACCACTGCTCTGCATCTCACGTGAAGAGAATGTCTGAATTTTTTAATGTGAAGAACCACTGATAAATACAGCTGTGTCCTTCCTGCAGTAGCTGTGATGCTTGTAAGTGGAACATTGAAATAAGAGCAGAAATTAATGGGACAATCCATCTCTGAGGGGTTTTTACCACTTGAGGGCAAATTTGAATGGGGAGAAGAGCATCCAAAAAACCTTGAAGTGCTTAATGACTGGATTTGTTCACTAAATGGGGCTTACACTGGAATGGTTTTTGTTCAACCAGGTATCACTGCTCTGTAGAGAAGAATGTCCCTAGCATCCAAGACATCAAAAGATTGGGGGTATTCGCTGGGAATTGTTTTACTATTCCTGAAGTTTGTTAATGCTGACAGGCAGACGTCAGAGCTGCTTGTAGTGAATCAGTAGTAAAAAGGCTGAAGGAACTTATGTCGGAATTTTAATCGCTTTATAGAGATCTGTAGAATTGACATTCCTGGACCTCATTATACTAAATACTATGTGCAAGTTAAAAGGAAAAGAACCAGCTCTTGCTCTAAAGCTTTATATGTCAAACACAGGTTATACATTCCAGAATGCATAGGAGGAGGATTGTTGTAGGTTCTGCAATGGACATTTGACTTCTCAGATGGTTTTGTAGTGGTAACATAGGAAATCAGTGGGTGCTTTACAGCAGGATCTGGACAGACAAGTCAGCTTTCATGTGACACTTGTGTTTGAGAAATCCACTCAGAATATTTTCAAATACAGTTAGTAGACTTTAAAAATAGTAATAGACTCTCTTTGAACATACTTGTAAGCCACCACATTTGCATGTTTTACCTTGCCCGGAAAATTATTTATGCCTGTTACATGCTTAAAGCTCTGTGAGCAACATTTGTTACCAAGCTACAACTACATGCTTTTAATGTTTGACATTTTGGCTTTTTGTACTGGAAATTTTCAGACAATTCTGCAAGCTGGAGAAGACTTGATGTTTTATAAAGGATTATAGGTTTTGGTTTCTGACCTCATCACCCACTGTGCACATTTGATATCAGCCTTGTAGCAAAATGCTTGAGGACTTCAGGTTTAGGCTGGAAGATCAGTGTCTGTTAAAGTTCAGCATAATGCTAGTTTTGACAGGACCTTACTCTGAGAGAGCATGGAAAAGAAGCAGATGTGTATTAGGAGTGTTTGGATTGCTGAAGGTATAAATCCTATGGCACAGCAAAAAGGATGTCTCCATACTCATTTCCAGCACAGTCACATAATGACGCATTAGGGTATTTTCGGAAATTTCCTTTATAGAGAGTGCCTCTTTTGTGTCTCTGAAGTTGTATCACCTAAAGCTTTGACATTTCAGTGCTACATTATTGATACAAACCATGATCTCATTGTGCTTATTGTATAGCATTGTCCCATGTGTTCCCTGAGGGGGGAAATTACTCATTGTCAGCTAAAGTCATATGCTCCAACTGCAGGTTCTTCCTACTTGTGTTTTGCTCTGTGGTATAGTTTTGCCTACTAGAAACTTTACAATACAAAGGAAGTTCAAGGTTGGATGATGTCAGTAGGAGGCCTGTGCCATATTGTGATTTGGCTTTGCCAGATAATTAATTTTCCAGTGAAAGCTTTCTGTGTTATGAAGAATTTGGGGATAATCTGTAACTTTAAATATGTTGCTGTACTGGGTGGATGGATTGGTCCAGAACAGCCTTTTATTCGTGGAAAATAAAGAGAGGTGACAGCCCTGAAGAACATACTTCAAGGACTGTGAAAACAGTATATGAACGGATGTAATGGGCAGAATTAAGGAAATGGGCTCAAAAGTATCTGGTTTGTGAAAGAGACTCTTGGTAGAAATAGCAATGATGTAAGCAGAAGCAAGCAGCAGTGCTTATATCACTGGAGAAACCTGAGAAATAGGAGAGGTTTTCAGCAGCTGAAATGTGTCAGGTAAGGAAGAAAAAGGGACTGAGTGAAAACAAAGTACAGTGTGTTTTGTGCCTGCATTTGGCTGTTAAACTCTTTTCTGTAACTTAATAGAAACCTGCTGCTCAGTGAGAAGATTGATCTGCAGCTGCTGCAGTAATGCTGGAGGTGTCTGGGAAGGATGAGCAGGTAGCTGAAATCCAGGCACTTGAGTTTATTCAAAAGGCCTAAAGCACAGGGATCACAAGGTCCAAAAGCTATTACTTAAAGGGCTCTTCTGAAAAGAAAGCAGGAGATAGAATCATAGAATCATAGAATCATAGAATGGTTTAGGTGAAAAGTCAGCTCACCAGTAACTGCTCTGTTCGTGTAGGGTTGAACCAAGCTTTCCCCATGTGTTTGATTTCCAAGCTGGTGTTCCTGTTGCTGAAGACTTGCGGTTACCTTCACAGTGGTGGGACTGAAGTACTGAACACCAAGGAAGCACCCAGAACTCTGCAGGATACTTACCCTGTAAATGGCTTTAAATTGAACTGGAATTTGTGTTCAGTTCTTACATTTCATTATGCTACACTCCTGTCTATGCACGGTCCCGTCTGCATGTTCCTTGCAAAGTTGTGATACTTATTTGTCCTGTTTTTCCTTATGAAATTGAGTTGGGTAAAATAAAAGGCTAAAGACTACAGATCCTATTTTTCTTTCAACCCCTTTCACAAGCAATGTTTGGGCATATTAGTGGTAGTAGTAGGTTTGGAGATTTTTCTCTGTCTAGAATTGAGTGACTTAGACTTGGAGTATTAAATCTGAAGTATAAACTATTGTGCTTGCCTACTTGCAGTAATGAGCAAAAACTGGAAAATGTAGAGTAGCTCAGAAAGGCATCAGAGCACATACCTCTGTGACCTTGAAAAGGAGTGGAAGGGTTCATGGCGCTAAAAATTCATAGAAAGCATCACTCAGAGACAGTGTCAGGGAGTGTTGCAGTGGAAGAACCATGACATTTCTGTGTTCAGCCAAGTCATCTATGAAATGGCATAATGGTGTAGCTTGGTATCATTGACTTCTGCTTTCACAGAGCATTTTAATTTAATTATTCCAGGTAGCTAGAAATGTTTTCAAAATGTTTGACTTGATTTGTTTGAAAAATGGGTCTGTCTGAATGTCTGTTTCTTGTTACAGTAAATAATCAAATGTGTAAAGATGCTAAAATCAAATTAGAGGCAGACAGACTTGAACTCAGCCTTCTTGGCTGCAGGCAGGAAGAATAGTGCTGTATGCCTCAAATCTGAAAGCCAGCGGGGCTTCCAAGAAAATTACTGGCAAAATAATGTAAAAAAAGTGATCTATGCTCAGCAGCGTAACTATTTGTGTATTGCAAAACCCATTCGATATTTAACTCAACTTTTTGTTGCTGTATTGATAAGAAATACTCACTGGGAAATGTTACAATAGAAGATTTTGTACTACAGGACACAAATGAGCTGGAGAGGACAGATGCTAAGGCACTGTGACTTTTCTAATGTTTTGCAAACATAGCAAATAAAACAACTTTTTTGTTTATATGATCCCTTGCAATTGGTATTCAGTGCACTCACCCTCTGAATTAACCAAGCTGACATGTGTCCTCTCCACTGAGGGTGCAGGTCATGATGGTCAGCTTATTCATGCTGCTCTGCCAGAGCTTGTATAGTTTGTGTGCAGCTATTTACTTGTATTCCTCAGTTGTCATTTCTTCATACCAGTCAGTCAACAGCCTTATATTTCATGGGTGAAGGGTTATCCATGCAGGAAAGCATAAGTGGTTTTTCTGATGCACATGGCACAGAGTTAGTGTTGGCAATATGTTTGCACAACACTGTGCTTGGGTGCCACGTGGAATTAATTTCCTGAAACAGTGGAAGAACCTATTTTGTCCAGAGTATTTTCAGCACTATTGTAACATTAAACCACTTTGTACAACAGTTGCCATTTGTTATAACTAGTAATTCTCTACTTGACAGGCATGCAGTCGGCACGTACCTGGTACCAAGAGGATGTGCTCAGATCTGCAGCCACAGGCTTTGGCATCAAAAGATAAAGAAGTATTTGGGAGCTGTCTGAATCAGTATGACAGAGCTACCTGATGTATTGTACAGAGCATAGAAAAGCAGAATTAAAAAGCAAAGAGAACCTACAGTCTCTCTTGTAAGGAAGTTAGTGATTTGGGCGTGTTCATGGGAGTGGGAGTAAGGAAGGGTGGAAGTGGCATGATGAGATTTAGGGTGCTAGAAACATTTTGTGTGAATGCTTGAGTATGAGTCTGCACGAAAGAATAGTGCTCCTTGCTACTAGAATAGAGTAAGCCACTTCAGACCAGAGTAGCAATGTGCAGATCTTTTTATGACTTGTCTTGCAATATTTTGAGATTAAAATCCATTAATTCAGCTTTTCAGCTTGTAAGGTAAGCTGCAGAGACTGTGTGTCTTTCCCATTCTACATTTAAATCCTGAAGTGCAGATGAATGAGGAGCAAAGAAATCCATCTGTTGGTTCAGTAGTTACTGTTCTCCTGAGTCAGCACTAAACAAACTCATCATGTGATAGGAAGGAAACCTATAGGCTGAAGTTGTCATCTCTCCTGTAAACTCTTAAATCAAAGCCCCTGCCTTCTTGTGAGCTTTGAGTCCATGGTGAACACAAGCAGACTTCAGTGGAAGAGTTAGATTGTGAAGAATATCAGATTTATCCCAACTTCCAGAGGGAATTCAGGTTCTTTGCTGGCCTGAAGTGTGGCTAGAGGCTGCTACCTGAATTTGGACATTTGTGGTTTATATGAAAAGGGTACAACCTACCTCTGGGGTGTTGTTTGACTTTCAAAAATGCAAGGTATATTTGACCTCATGATGGTCAGTGTTCAAAATGTGTCTGTTGGTAGTTGCTGAGGTCCTCTCCAGCATCTTTCCAGGAAGAACAACTCCAGTTTTGTATGTCTAGTAAGTGTGTCTTTAGTAGTTCAGCTAATTCAGGCACTATTTGAAGGACTTGACCTGTTTAGATGAAGCCACTGCTGAGAATTAGGGCTGAAATCATGGCCCACCAGATCACCTGAATGTAGATGTGTGTGCCTAAGACTTGTTGTTTCCTCTGCCAAAGGCCAGCTCACCCAAGCAGGAAGGCCACTCTTCTGGAAAGTTTGGCCCAAAGTTGTAGTTTTTTTAATGTCTCCAGCTTTTCTCTAATCCCCAAGCCAAGAAACTAACTGAACTTTCAGCCTCTTAATATGAGTGGAGAACATCCTGAAAATAATTGCTGCAAACAAAATTAATCTCACACTGCCTGCAGAACACCCCTGAAGGATTGCCTTCTAAGTGCTTGGAGTTAGATAAGAAATAAGCTCTCTTTAGCGATGCATGTGCTTTCAAAATAAACTCCTTTTAAACAGACTTGCTGCTTAAATCTGTTTATTTACTGTGGCACATTGTGCAGATTATGTTTTAAGGAGCTCAGCAACCAACATCAGAGCTTTTACATAAGTGAGATCTGAGGAAAAATGGGAGTGAGATTTCAAATATCCCATTAATCTTTTCACTTTAGCTCTGAGCCAGCTTCAAATTGCACCGAACTGCTGCCAAGTGAGAGTGAGTTTCAGTCCAAATAAAGGAGACTTGGCAGGTCTGAGCCACGAGGCTTTGTTTCAGGAGTGTTTCAAGGAGAGGGGAGATTGCGTTTTGGTCGAGACTCTACCGAAGCAGTGCAGTGCTTCGTGATAGCTCTGTGCCAGCTGGCCCCAGCTGTGTATGTGGAATATGCACTTCTGGTTTTTACTTTTCTTTATTTGTTTTTAATCTGCATGTACAGAGGTAGCTGCTAAAATGTTTCTACATCAGAAGCCTGGAGCTAAATGTGACTTGATGCCATACACGTGTGTGTGTAATTCAGCCTCTGCTGGTCACTGTGATTTAAGACGTCATGCTAAGTCTTTACCTCAATGGCAGCTGCAGGATTTTGCTCCTTTTGGATCAAGTTTTCCTGCTCCCATCCACATACAGTGAACCTGAGTTCCTTATATTGGTCTTTTGCAACATGAAGTCAGGGAGGTTGAAATTAAATAACCGGAAATGCATGCTGTGAACATACTAATGGCTGTGAGAACCTCAGGAGCAGTCTCTGTGTAAAGGGAGGTATGTGGCTAGTCTGCTATCTCATAGCCTACCTGTGAAAGTTAACCATCAGTTTTGGTTTTGCCTTTCATTTCTGGGTCTGTGAATGGAGAAGGCTATTGCTCTGGGTTCAGCTGAGTCAAGACTCCCTGCTTTGTGGGGAGGCAAACAGGAGCTGACTGGAGGGACAAACTCAAGTTTCTACTGAGGCAAAAGGAGCTCACTCAGTCTAAGATGTTACCAGCTCAGGATCTGTCCATCCAATAGCCCTGAAAATGTCTCCTGCAATTCGCTTCCATTGTGTCCTGTATCATCACATGTTTGGAAGCCTTCACAAATACCATTCCTTGAATTTTACTTGAAATAACGAGTGTTATGACAATAGTAGTGAGCAAGCCACAGCCTCTCTTGTTGCCTGCAGGCATAAATCAGGGTATGTGCTGCACAGCATGAACTTTGGCTAGTCTTGCTAGGATTTTAGGTATTAGTCTGGAAGTATTTAGCTGTGATTCAAGTGATGACATCCACCTAAGAGTGCTCTTTTGCTGCAAAGCATTTAGTGCTTCTGTGGGATTTGGGATGAAGTGTGTCTAGATCTCTTGCAGAACACAAGGATGAAACATGGAAATTTCTGAAGTTTCAGCAGTCCTCATTCTTCCTCCCCTACACCCTTCCCATTCCAGTGAATGTTTTCACTGTGGGCATTGAGACTGTCAGTAAAACAAAAGTGACTGAAAATTACCTAGAAGACACCTTAATTTTGGCAGATACCATTTTTTATGATATTTAGGAACTGACTAGAAAATAAGTATTGGTACCTCCATTTGGCCTTGGACTGTTGTGGTGGTTTGGGTGTTACCTGCCCCCTGCCTGCCCCCCTCCCACTTTGGAAATCACCCAGACTAGACTCAGATGGCTCTGGAAATTGAATGAAGCTTATATTTACAGCTTAGCACAACATACAAGCAGATATTTACAGTGTATACATTTATATACAGAAATATACAAGTTAAAAGGTAATACGGAAATACAACACCCCTCCCAGAAACCTGAGTCCCCAGGAGGGGCTCCCAACCACCGTTCCACCTTCTCCCACTCCTTTCTATCTTACCCCAGACGTTGCCTTGTGCCCAAGGAAGAATGGAGGGTTGGCCTGGGAGGTTAGGAAGCAGGTGGATTAATCAGGTTAGGTTAGAGAGAGAAATGCAGATTAAAGCCCAGACAGAGAGTGACCACCTTATCTATATTTGGATTCTTGCTCTTATACCTCTCTGCAAGCCTATGAGTGAAGTAGACATCACAATTGTTTCCCTTTCATAGCCTGTAATCAATTCTTCTCACCAATACATTCTAGCTAGCTTCAAAGTAGCACAACTGCAGAGTCTTTGCTATTCCCAACCTGGCTGCTAACTGACTGATTTAAAGACAATCCAAATGTCTTCAAAACACAGCAAAATTTCCCCCTTTTACAGGAAAGCTTCTGTACACTTCTCCAGCTCTGCAACTTGTTCCTCTCTGTGAGTATCTAACATTAGCTTCTTACCGTTTGTATTTCTGTGCTTGATGTCTGACCACTTATCTAAAATCCAGTCCAAGTTTTGCCAACATAGAAATTTGGCCATTGCAACAGCAGATGCCATTCTGCTGAATTTCTGAATAAAATGTCATTGTGTGTTGGCACAGCACAAGACATGTTGTGTCTTGTAGACCAGCCAGCAAGGACAATATTTCTGGCTGGGTACTGTGCAATTCAAAAACAAGCCCATGTTTTATGTTCATGCTACCTGGGTCACTTGTCTGCCTCCTCTCAAGCCAATCTGTTGCTTTGGCAGAGCTGCCTCCTAGGTTAATCTGCTCTCAGAGAGATTCAGAGCCAAGTGTTGACTTAAATGGACAGCCCACAGAGGGCTTTTTCCACAAGATTGTCTTCCACTGATGCTACACACTAACATCTGCTGAGATGTGTATTCCTGAGCTGCCCCCTCCTCCTTTCCAGTGTTTCTGCATATTTAACATGACAGAAAGGACACTCATTTTGTTATCTGACAGGGTTTTGTGGGGACCTGTGTCTTCTTTGGTGCCAGCACAGAGAGATCCTCTCATGCCTGGTAGGTGGTTCTGCTTTCTCAAGCATCCCTCTTGGGAAAGGGCTTCCTTTGCACAGGAATTTCATCCTGAGTGAAACGCACAGCAAGCACAGTATTTCTAAATCACTCTCAGGTCTTTCTTGTGGCAAAGATTCTTTTTTTTCCTGCTGAATGTCACTTTGTTCTCAGAGCAGCCTTGGATATGCTAGGCTTTAAAAAAAAAAAAAAAAAAAAAAGAGAAAAGAGAAAATAAAACAAATATTTCTGGGAGTTTTCTGCATTGCGCACCTGGTGATCCCTGGAAATCCATCTGCCTGTGCTGAGCAATATTGAGCTGCAAAGCGCAGGTGATTCAGAAAGTCTGGTCTCTAGCTTTCAGTGTTGTGCTAGTGCCACTCATAGCAGTTGCCCTTTCCTGGCCACCTCTAGCCCTCCAGGTTGGCAGTTTGCACCTATAAGTGTGTATGAGTGTACTTCATTTATGTGTTAGATCCCAAAAAGAACCACAAAAGCAGACTGTAAAGTTTCGAGGACAAACAGTCCAAACTGCATATGATTTCAGGGCAAAAAAATGTCAATGGTTGAGCAGTGTCTGACAAAATCTGAACTGATCCTCTCATCTTTTTCTTTCTGATGCTTAAATACGCACAAATAAGACTTGTTTCTTTCTTCACCCTTGGGGGAAAAAAAAAGCCCCAAACCAAAACCAAAGGCAAAACATACCCAAAGGAACAAACAAAAAGAAACCAACAAAAAAAAACCAAAACCCAATCCAACAACCAACCAAAAAAAAAAAACAAAAAAACCCCCCCACACAACAACAACAAAAAAAAAAACAATCAGCCTCTACTCAATGCCTGCTGGGAAGTTGTCCCTTAGCAGTGTCCCTCAGTTCAAACTTGGGCTTGTTGGCATTTTCAAATGGCCACATGCAATCCCATCCTCTCTGGCTGCTGCACTTGTTGGTGCCATCATTGCTTCCAGGCCTGTGAAAGCTGAGATTCAGCCAAGTGAAAATATGCTGCAGCCAGGGAGAAGCATGACAAGAAGTCATCTTCTGTATGGTGATTTATTTTTTTGCCTCTTGCAGTGCAACTTGTGTGTTTACTTCTTGTTGCTTCCTAAAGAAGACAGATGCACCTTGTTTTTTCTTTTTTAAAGTTGGAAACTTTAGGAAATGTGTTTTGTTTTGCTTGGAGGTAACTAAAAATTGCTACATTAATTTTAAGTCCATAGTTGAGTAATAACTGCCTGGAGGTTTGTTACTTGTGTAGCAGGTTGGTTCCTGATACGATTTTGAAAATGACCAAGACATAAAACCCTGAGAGAAAGAATTTATAGAGAGGAGATAAGAAAAATTTTATTAAGAAGAGAATGAGCTTGCCTTTCAATTTATTTTTTTTTCCTCCTTAATGTTATCTGAGGCCAAAAATGTCTTGTTCTGAATATTGGCATTCTCTCAACAGCATTTTCAAGGGCAAATATCCCCCAAAGTGCTAAATAAGTGATCTCATGCCCTTCCTTCAGAGGCTATCCTGTGCAGTGGCATGCAACATGCTCTTGTTCCACAGTTTCCTAACCTGGAATATACTTTTTCAGATTAAATATTATAGAGCCTACATTGAGGACACAAAACACTATGTCACCCATGATGGGGTTTGGACCCTTTTCTTCAGTGGAGGCTCAGTGGACTTTCAGGGACATTTGGTTGTCTATGTGGCCCTTAGTGCTGGTTTGCACCTTAGATATGGAGTTTGCCAAAGCCAGTTTCCTGGCCAAGCCTATATGAAATTGTGTTATGCCTCAAATCACTGGGCTTTGGGGGTGCCCAAAGAGCCCTTTTCATAGCAAACCTGCTTCTGTAATATTACCTATTATAAAATTATTTTTCTGATTCATGAGGCTGAAGTTTAGAAAGAAATATATTTGAGTAGTTGCTGGGAAGTTTCAAACTTAAAATAGTGGTCCTTTACACACACACACACAAAAAAAAGCTCTTTATTTTTAACCTTAGCTGTTCTAAAATGGACCTGATCTTAGGAGATAAGGGAGAATTGCTTTTGCAGCAGAAAATGAAACAAATATGCAAATAACTACTGAATGAAAAAGTGTACACTTGCAAAACCCCAGTAGTACAGCCATAAGAACATTATACATATTCATATAAACAGTATTACAACTAATGGTTTGTTCTGGGAGGAAAACACAACTCAGCTGAAGTGCTGTGAGACAGAGGACTCACATAGTTGCTGTATTTTGAAATCTAGTTCTGTGACCCTTTTGTTTACCAATAAATGCTTATCCCATACATAATGGGACTTAATGGGCATGCTCTCTGCTGGGCAAATTGTTCTCTCATGCTTTACCTCTGCAGCCCTTGTTAGATGAGGCCGTGGATCTAGATGGTCTTTGGAGACTGACAAACACTCTGCAATTGTTCCCAATTAAGTCTCTTTGATCCTTTAAAAAATATCAACAGCAGTTTAGAAGCTTATGACACATTTAATATACTTAAGCTGCTACATTACTTCTATACATATCTGGAAAAATCATACACTGTATTGTAAACAGCAAACCGTGGTATTGGCATTTCATTTTAACTCTTGTGAGAGGTTTTTGCAGTTCTGACAGTAATGAATGGCTCTACAATATTCTGACTACTTACTGTGACTAAGAGCTATGTCCTTTAGAAATAAAACTAGGGAGTATAATGTGTAATAAGAGCATGAGAAACAGAAACAAGCATTGCATCTTGGGACTAGCACAATCTGCACTCTCCATGATCAAAAGAATCTCTGCAGCTCCCATAGACCTGATATAATAAGATGAGGAAACTTTTTGAGGTTTCGGAGAGAGAATTTTTGTTTGCGTGTTTGCTGGCGTAGCACTGCTTTTGGTCCTCAAAGGAGTTGGAAGCTGCATGTCAGTTGGAGAGTGATGCCCCAGGGAATCCACAAACATGGGAAATTGTTGGGCTACCATCAGAGAGGTGACTGCTCTGCACCCACTGCAGCACTGCTTGCAGAGCTTTGACTGCTTGAAGGGTTTGCTGCCAAGGGCTGTATGGCTCCAGGGATGTGACATCTCACCATGGACTTATTCTTCAAGGCTTTGCTAGTTTGTGGATGAAAAATCACTGAAAAAAAGAAATGGTAGTAAGGAATAGGGATGCAAGGGTGTAGATGACTTCTGTCCTTCAACCCAAATTAAAGCAGTGCCTTGGATTGCTGCCTTTCCCTGCTGCCAAATGCAACTTGGATAAGAATTAAAACTGAGTTCATGGTGGTTCATAATCACATAACATCTCATGATGGTTTCTGAAAGTGTGTAGCTGCTAACCCCTGTGTCCTGGCCACTTTCCAGCTCATATAATTGCCGTCTGTCTTTCTTGCCCCCTTCTCTCTACACCCCTGTAGTTTCAATTAGATAAGTCATTCTTTACTTCACTCCAGAATAATGCATGTTCCTGTGTTCTCCCCACAGGAAAAAAAAAAGTGTCAACACCCACTTTATTTATTTATTTATAATCTAAACATTATTTGGTTTACATTTTAGTTTTACCATCTAATTAACATTATCATGCCAGTGTACCAGATGAGTTCTGGGGTCTGCTGGTTTCTAGGTAGTGCAGCATATGGTTTAATTTATACACTTTCTAAACTCTGGATCCAGTCAATTATTTAGACTTGTACCCATCTTCTCAGTAGTGATTTCTCTTAGGAGGATGTTGGTTAACTCATTTGTACATGGTAATACAAACATCAGAAGTTAGAGTCCTTAATGATTCATTTCTGGCCACTATGTGGTTTTTGCACAGCATTTTAACGAGCACTGTGGGGATGCTGAAACAGCATTTTCTTGACTGAAGCTGGTGGCAAGCAAAAGAGTGTGGCTTTTGCTGAATCAATTTTTTGAAGACGATCTGAGAAATGGTGTGAATTTCAGAGTGGCTGCAGCAGTGCATGGCACAGTGACACAGAGCTAAAAGAAGCTGACCTGTGTTCAGCTCCAGCTGTGCACATGGCAGCCTCAGCCCTGTCTCTGAAGTGTGAAATTTTGAAGCCTTTAAATGGCTTTGCTAATTTTTCTTGATGTGCTGTGTCAGTGCCACTATAAAACATTCGGAGCTCAGCAGCTCTTTGGGTGTGACTGGCTGGCTATGATGGCAAGGACATTTATAGTGCTTTTTAAATTCTAAAGACTTTTTTCCCTTCAGCAATGAAAAGAAGCCCTCTGCCCTCTAACGTGAGCTGAGAGCAGCTGGACAACGATTTTTCACAAGACAGTCTGTTGTCAGAGCAGTGATTCTCATTGACAGAGAAGTTAATAAACATTAGGAGGATATTCCGCAATTGACATCTTCAGTCCACTGCCTCAAGACTAGTTGTAATTCAGCTCAAGACCGTAGAGGATCTTGTGCTTCTCAACCTGTCATTTGAATGTGTTGTACATAATTAAAGCCAGTCTAGATTAGATGTGGCAAAATTGATCTTTACTTTCTGTACTTAGCTGGGATTAGCCTGGGACTGTAAATTTTTGGAAGGAGCCTGAGTAGCTACAGTATGGTAGTGGAATAGTACTTGGCTTTGCTGTATGGAAAACACAAAATGTGTGATGTAAATAAGAAATTACTACATACAATAGTGGAAAAATGGAAGAATAAATTGTCCTTGGAATCCCTTAAGAATATACTGTTTGCTTAAGGAGAAGATTGTAATTAAGATCCAGGGGTGAAATAAATCCCTGGGGATGAGGTCAGCACATGACTTATAATTCAGTTACATGTTAACCTGTTTCGTCTAGTTCATACACAAATATATGTGAGATACCTGTTTGCTTCACTGGCTGTTGGGGAACAGATCATCACCAGATCCACCCCTTGATGTGGGTGGAAAGGGAAAATGATTTTTAGGACTTTGGGCAGTTTCCTCCCTTTTACCCTCTCTGTGTGGGCTCTTTTCAGAACCCAAAATCCAGATCACTTCATTACTATTGATGGTCTTTCTCCTTTCAGTTGCTCAGAAGAGCTGGTGAGCTCCACTCCTGCCTGCTGCCAGTTTGTGGGTTGCTAACAGCCCCATGGGGGACACTGAACACTCTGCATTTGAAAGGAGGAAGTGCAGATGCAACACACAGAAGTATCTGCGATCCACAGAACATTGGAGCAAGTGGCCTACCAGTCCCAAGACAGTTTTACAGATCACATGTCAGTCTAGGGATCAATCTCTGCATCAGAAGGTAGGACAAAACACTATATTTACCCTGGAGAAAGCAGCATTTGATTTGTGTTGCAAAATAATCTTTGTTTTGATGAGACCCCGTGGAAACACTGGAATAAAACCATTAGGAGATTGTGTCTGCTTCCTGCCTTGTTTTCTGCAGAGTCTGTTGCAGGTGTAATGAAAGCAAATGTGGCCCATTGACATCTGTCTGCTCATGGGGGTAGTGTGCAGACTGTGATACCTGTTAATGTGATAGAAATTAGTAACTGGTAAATTTTCATCTATTCCAAAGCTAGCTATGGAAAATGAGATGTTCTTATTCATGTCTGCTTCCTGTGGTTTTCCCGAGAAGTGTCTTACTAAGCCTGATGAATACAGCTATTGTATGTTTAGTGTGGATGGAAAGATGTTATTCTGCTTCAGAAGTCCTTAAATAAGTACTTAGGAAAAGTTGGTTATTTATTAGCTCTGAGCAGTCTTGCTGGTAGGACAGTACTAGGGAATTGGTAGATAGTACCAGCAGAACTGTGTTAGCGAAAGAAAATCACGCTTGGAAATTGAAATAGTATCAGTGAGAACTTTAAGAGTGAAGAGAACAAGCATGTGCCAGAGAACAAAATATCTCTGAGTAGCAATTACTTCAGTGTAAAGACCAAAACCAGACCCTGAAATCCTATTAATCAATTGCAGCATTAGTTACAGTAAGTTTTCTGTCATGTTCAAGTAGCTTGAAAGTACCCTTAAATGAAGTGGTAAGTTTTCTGTAGCAGCTGAGTGTTTTCCTGACTCCTATTACCATGGATCTTGCAGAAAAAGTGATTTTATGTAAGTTCAAATTAACTTTGTGTGTGTATGCGTGTGAGTAGTGACTACACAATGCAGATCTGGGAACACCAGACTCACTTCTCCCTGCATGGACAGACTCTGCAGGGGAAAGGAGAGCTCTGCAACCCTAGATAGACAAACTGATCAATAAAGCATATGAAGTCCAACATTCTTAAACAGATCTGAACAAGTTTATTAAACCTGTCCTAGTCTGAGCCAAAACCTCCCTGCATTGTACAGATCTGCATTTAATTCTCTCTGAGTGAAACTACACCATAAACATGAGCAAAAATCCATGTGTATTACTTACAGCTGATTTCATTTTTCTAGCAAAATATTTCAGTAAAAAGGAAAAAAATGGACAGGGTGTAAGTGCAGAGGTTCACATTTGAGAGAATCAATAAGGCACATTACAGAAACTCAGAGTCAGGAATGTTTCCCATCCTTTGTGCACTGCTAAGTCCGAAAATGGATCAATGAGTTTATATCAACATTCAATAACACTACTGTGTCTCTCTGAAGTAATTGGGAAACTCATAGAATGAAAGAATGCCATCTGAGGGTGCTACTGTTCATTTCTGTAAAAGGAATGTTTACCTGGAGTTGAGGTTTCTTGGGAGACAGGACAGGTTTGTTGGGCTTTTTTTTGTGGTGTGGGGTTTTTTTTTGGGTGGTTGGTTTGTTTGTTTGTTAATTCACTTCTTTTTAAGGCTGCAAGTAAACAGACTTCAAAATGACAGCAGAAAGCAAAATCACTGTCACTGTTGAATAGAGCAGTCTTAGACTGGGTCACCTCTTTTTGCCAGAAGACTTTTTCAAAGGAGGCCTGAAGCTTTCACACTCCAGTGCTTGCAATACAGATGGAACAGGGAATGTCTTTGTGCTTATTATTCATGTTTTTCAGTGCTTGGAAGTAAGGTGCATTTGGTTACTAGTGACTTGTAGTTATTGTATCATGAATCCTTTGTATCAGGAACCAGTCTTCCTCTGCCTTTTCTGATGAACCATGAATAAGTGTACTTGTAAGGGAATGAGGAAGAATGGGAAGTGTTTGTGTTCAAGCCTTCCCAAAACATAACACACAAGCTCTATCTATGTGTTGTGTCAGTAAAAGCACTGAGTGCTGCACCTGTAGCATGACATGGGCTTCAGAGACTCCCTTTGAGAATGAAAGCTGCTGGGTGTGCCAGGCTTATGATAAGAAGAGAGTCTGCATTATTTTCCTGCTCTGTTGGAAGTTATGTTTGACTGGGAAGTGTCAGAGCTGCTTTCAGCTGAGAATTGCCATCTATGTCTGGAGGTGAGAGTGTGGAGTAGCAAAATGAAGAGTCCTGAGTCTTGCCACTATCTCACCCTGGTTGGGGCCTCAGGAGTTTCATAGTGTGGCCAACAAAGAATTGGAAAAAAAAATATACAGTGTCTCCTTGTTCTGCAGTCATGCCTAATCTTGTAATAGCATAGGACCAATCTCAGGACAGTTATAGGTATCTCTGTAGTATTCAGTGACTCTTCATTGTGGTATTCCCCTCTATAAACTGCATGTGAAGTGTGAGCCTGAAGGAAAACTATTGTGCCAAAGGACAAATGTTGGAAGTCTGTTAAAAAAAATAAAAAGAGAGAGAGAAGAAAATAAAAGGAAAGGGGAAAATAGGTGTTGTTCTTCTACTGAGTGTGACGGATAAAGCTCCAGAAAATTAGATTCCTTTCTCTTGCAAAATAGTCAGTGCCCATGTTGTTATGAAGGGATAATTAATTAATGTGAGGTGGTATTTTTTTCAAAATTAATATTGTTTATTAATTTTGATATTCAGAACTCTTGACACCTCTGACCACTAGTTTTAATAATAATCAGTTCTTTGCACAGTCATGGAAATATTTTACAGATAATAACTGGATTTGGAAATCATTTGCAAAAATATAAACGTTAATTGAACTGGAAGAGAACATCCTTGCAGCCAAATACTGCTTGCGGTCAGTGTACCACTTGCCCACTAGATGAACTCAAGGAGCCACTTTCTGCTTATGGCAGAAGGCAATGGAGAATTACAAAGGCTTTAAGCATTTACTCACAAAATATTATTACCCAACTCGCGGGGCTAACTGTGGTTTTAGACAGTGTCCAAACTCTTTCAGGGAATCTGTCTTGTCAGCTGCTGAAACTTCTGACTCTTTCCAGGCTTCTTCCCCAGGCTTCTGGTGAAAGGAGGCAGGCAATCTCTGACCTTGTCTCCTGGCTCCTCTGGATGATCTGTGTATCTCCAAGACTTCCTGTCTTGGCAGGAGACTTCCAGGTGTAGGCAGAATGCGTTGCGATGTGCAGTCTTAGCACGATGTCACGCTGGCTGTGGAGGCCAATTGCATGGAGGAGTTTAGATCCTGTCCCTGTTAAACTTGTGACAGTGCAGTCTCCAGGCAAACAATAAGGCAGTAAACAATGGCAGCAGGCAACAGCAGGCATGAATAGAACATCAGAGCATGTTGTTTACCTGCCTATCTCTTTTTATCAACTTGGGCTGAGACTAATGGGCCTTTGGACACAGAATAGCCAATCAGAATGGCAGTTAGCCAAGCTTGACCATATTAGGCAAAGCCATAGGCTTGCATTACCCAAATTTGGCAAAAGCATAGGCCTTGCACAAGGCAGGCACAAGCTAAGCATGTGTACCTTGTTTACCACGGGAGAAAAAACAGGACACATGTAAGTCCAAAAGACAGATATGAGTTTGTAAAATAGTGTTAGAAGGGCAGCAGTGCTCATCCAGTGCTCTAGCACAGTGACATCTAGTTCTGTTCAGAACAAGAGCATATGGAAAGAGCTCTTTCATCCATCCAAATATAAGCTAGCAGTATGCCCAGATGGCCAAGAAGACCAGTGGCAGCCTGGCTTGTGTTAAAAATGCTGTGGCCAGCAGTAGTTGGGAGGTGATTGTCCCCTGGTACTTGGTTTTGGTGAGGCCACACTATGAGTATTGTGTTCAGTTTTGGGCACTGCAATACAAGAGAGATATGGAGGTGCTGGAGTGTGTCCAGAGGAGGGCAACAACGCTGGTGAAGGGCCTAGAGAATAAATCTTATAAGAAGTGACTGAAGGAGCTGGGGATTGTTAGTTTGAAAAAGAGGAGGCTGAGGGGAGACCTCATTGCTGTGTACAACTACCTGAAGAGACATTGTGGAGAAGCTGATGCTGGTCTCTTCTCACAGGTAATTGGAGACAGAACAAGGGAGAATGGCCTCAAGTGAGACTGGGTAGGCTTAGATTGGACATTAGGAAAAAGTGGTTTACAGAGAGAGTGGTCAGTCACTGGAATGAGCAGCCCAGGGAGGTGGTTGAATCACCAACCCTTGGTGTGTTTAAGGGTCATTTGGATGTGGTGTTTAGGAATATGGTTTAAGGTGAATATTGCAGAGCAGTAGGTTGGACTTGGTGATCCTGAGAGTCTTTTCCAACCTGAATGTTTCCGTGATCCTGTATTCATGTCTGGGAAGTGGTTTAAAACATAATACTCTGGGAGAAAACTTGAATTCTTAAAAGCAAAACCAAACCTGAAACCCTACAGTTCTGAAATTATTAGGTAGGCTTAAAATAAGTAGTCTGTGTTTAAAAAAACAAAGCAAAATCAAGTGCAACCAGCAGCGAGCACTTGCAGTGGCTTCTGCAAAATGTTGGTTGTTTCTGGAGTTGGGGTACACAGAGGATATTAAAGGATATTTGTTGTACTGTATGAAAATTAAAATTGGAAATTGAGTTAGTCTCTGGAATAAATTCCTGTTGTGGGGTTGCTCCAGGAACTGTTCTGGCCCAGAGTGTTCAAATTCTCTAGTGAGTCTAGAGGTCCTTTCTTTCCCCTCTGGGTGCAAACTTCAGGTTTAGTCAATTTTTAGTTGCTTTCTTTTGCAAAGCAGATTTTGCCCACTATTGCTTTTAATGTGCTCAGGCACATAAAGGGAATTACGTTCTCTCACCGTCCTCCTCCAACCCATAGACCATTCTTTCTCTCTTATCTTTATCTTGATTCACATCCTGTATCAAGTAGTATTTTCCACAGCACACAGTTGTGTCTTTATCTCATCAAGAACCCTGTCAAAGACCTCAGGCAGACTGGAGGTCCAAAAGTAGCTACGGTGAGGAAATGACTGGCAATATGTTCTGAATTTATGTGGGAGCAATAAGCAGTCAGAAATATATATCTATTTTAAATAATTACAAGTGATGGCTGACTTGGTTAGTTGTTTTTTTTTTTTTCTTCCTTACTTAAAAATGGCATCTGAAGCTTCTAAAACGTAGAGAAGCATCTGTTGTTGGGGGAAAAGTGTTTAAAAATATGGTGTTTTCTTTGCAATGAGCCAGAATAATGAGTCTTAATGTAGAAACACTGAGTCTTTATGTTCCTTGCTTATGGAGCATTGAAGAAAAGAGTAATTTATCAGGATTATTGTGTTAAGAGAACAGTAGCAGCAGTTTGAAGGGAGGGTTTACTCAAAATGTGTAAAGATCTATTACTTCTAGTGTTTCCTGTATGTGCCATATGGATGCAGGAATAGTCAAGAAGTGACTCACCTGATCATCCTTATCCCAAGTGCCCACAGAAAAAGAACAAGTTATGGGAGAAACATAACTTTGTTTTTAAAACAAAACAATCCTCTGAAGAAACAAAACTATCTGAGGCTATAGTAGCAAATTTAAATATATATATGTATATTTAGAAATCTTTGAAGTGTATACCCATCTTATTCCTGGTGGGCTCTGCTTTAGATGTTGTCTTTAGAACTTTTCCAAATTAGCATAATGATTGCCACTTCTCACTCTTTAAACTGCAGAGATCACCCATTTTCTGATTTCTACGGACAACTTAGTGGAGAGATGTTCCTGGCAATTCCAGCTTCTGGTAGCTAGAACTACTTTGAAAACATTATATACATATGCATTAAAAAACAAACAACCAAACAATAAAAAGCACATACACCACTCCTATCTATCTATCTATCTATCTATCTGATTTACTTTCCCTCATCACTCATACCTGGGACCCTTTCATATAAATGAACAGGTGATTTGGAAAGAGCCTGAATGCCAACAAGCTTCTGCTGTCTACAGTACCAGTTACCTGTTCAGGCTGCACTATGTCAGCGTTATTAAACTTCTCCATTATCTCTTGTCCTGACACAGAATCCACTTCATCTTTGCCTTATTGATCTAGTCTGAAATACATGTAGGTTCCTATCAGTGTGAACCTGGGAAGAAATTGGTGCAAAAAGACTTATTTCTGAAGGCGGCAGAAGAAAACGCTGTTTAAGTTGAATCCAAAACACGAAGTCAAATTGTAGTGAAACTGTAAACTAAGAAGCTGGGCAGTCCATCTGCAGGAGGTTGCCTCGTGCATTCATTTCCCATTTCAACGGCTTTCTCCACCTGCTAATGATGCATTTGCCTGATAGAGGCTGCCCTGCTGATTGCAGTGCTCCCAGGAGAGGGCAGTTCAGCTCTGTTTGATTGTGAGCTGCGTCGAGCTGCCGGCACAGTAATTGTCAGCAAGTTTCAGGGTAATTACGACCAAACCAGTAAGCGAATCATGGGCTTGCATCCAGATGGCCGTTCAGAAGTGAGGACCAGACAGAAAGAAGGTGTGTTCCAAATTGCAGCACTTGTTGTTTCTTGCAGGTTGTTAGCTTTGTCATCTTTTGTGCCGTATCTAAACTGCATGACTTCCAACCTCTCTCGTCTTTAAAAAAGTGATATTAGGGCTTGTCTTTCATCGGCTTCCTGCAAGGGCCAAGGAAATCATTCATTGCATTAAGGCAACTGTTTAAGGAAGAACATCTGGATGAGTAACGGGTTCATGGTGGTCTTTGGGAGAAGGCAAAGGCCATTTTTGGAGGCAACGATCACGGTGGATGTGATTATTGTAGCTGCTGCAGAGATCACGAGGAAAAGATACTACTGATGATATTTCAACAAAAATATTTTAAAATATTAAAACTATTTTTTAAAAGTGAACTAAAATGGGCCTTGGTAAACTTGGGGAACAATTTTCAAAAGAAAGTTTCCCTCAATTTTTAGATGACTAGAGGAATGGTAAGCATCCCTTAAAAATGCTGAGTTTTTGAAATAGACTAGGAGGGAGGAATATTTGCAAGATCTTGCAGCACTTCTTGAAAACCTTATCTTCGTATTCCACTTGGTGTTTCATTGAATGCAACCTAAAGTTTTCTTTAGACTAAAACTGTGATTTAACACAAGGTTCTGAGGAAGTTACTTCGTCACCAAAAGAAAATTGTTGTGTGGGTTTTTTTTTTTTCATTCTGTGAACTATCAAAAGAGTGATGATACTATCTTTAAAAAGTGTCATTTGTGCTTCAACACATATTCAACCACAAAAAAATGCGAGCACTTCTAAGCGATGTTAAAGGCAACACGATCTATGGTGTTTGACTCATGTTTGCCTTCTGTGAGCTTCAGTTTGAGTTAGTGACTGGTGTACCAGTTTCACTCTCTGAGAGAAAACATGCATAACACTGAGATGGAAAAGTTGTTTTAAACTGTAAATATTGTTACTATTATTAGAGCATTTTTCTTTTCCTCCTGGTCCTCCATAGTCAAAGGAAGTATGAGTTATTGCTGTGTGAACCTTTTTTATGGCTGGAAAGGAAAAGTTTGTTTTGTCTGAATTTTAGCAAATATTTTTCATTAAGATACAAAACACATTGGAAATGTAATTTGAGTCAAATCCTTGACTTAGCAAAAAAACATAACTCTGATTTTTAACGTATCTTTAACACCAGAGGAGCAAAGGAATAGGAGAGCTGGATTTGTACAGAGCTGAGAGGGAGAGGTGTGTGTCAGTGTAGATAGCCCCTTTCAGACACCATATGTTGGAGCGATGGCTTTTTCTGAAGATGTGACAAAATTTCACCTAAAAGCACCTCAGCAGCCAATGTTCAAGCCACCATGGTAGAAACTGTAGGGTTGTTCTCAGTCTTTTATTAGTACTCTTCCACTTTGTGTAAAGAATTTAAAAATTTATGAGAACAGAACTGATGCCTCGGTGTCCCACTTGTTAAGTAGATGCTCTAATCAGGCCAAGGAGACTCTTTTTATTGCCAGCTCAGCAGCTATTAGCCTCTGTTACAAACTGGATATGCTCCAGGCAGAGGCTGAGCCTTTCCTGACGTCTTGGAAGAGAGACCTTGAAGCTTTGTTTTTTTGCTTCCCTGAGCTGTGGAGCAGAGGCCCAAAATGATTCACTTCTAGGGGCTTCTCTAGAGACATTTCATGCTCACCAGGAGGATGTGCTCAGCGACTTGCACAGCACAGCCTCAGGACACACTCTTGTTTCATAGCAAAAGCACTCTCCAGGAAAAAAAAAAAAAAGAGAATACTTTTCTCAAATCCCTGTGGCGAGCTGAGCAGAGAATGAATATCTGGGGTTTCCACATTCTGTCTTAATGTCTTTATGTTGGCTAGAAGGTGTTTATTAAACTTTTTCCATTTTGTGAATATATCCTGAAAAGAAAATAATTCAGCTGAAAACTGTGGGAGAACTTCTAAAGGACACTTTTAAGGAGAACTTTAAGGACACACTTAAAATAACAGCACATAATCTCCTTCCCTGGGATTGCTTTTCTCAGTGTTAGGAAGAACTGTCTCCCTAGCTTGGCTAGCTGACATTTTGGGTGAGTTGAATCATTGTATTCGCAAGCTTCTGTTTGTGCCTTTCCTATTTCTAGATAACTCTCTCTCAAACTGTAACAGCAAGACTGAACATACAGCTTTTCTGTGCAAAGCTTTCAAACATCATCAGTATGTGATACTGGGCTAACTTCCTAACTGGTTGTTTCCAGTAATGATATTTGTATCTCTTTGATGGTATTTCCCCCCACCAAACATTAATTTAGTGGCAGAAAGTAGAGAAAGTCCTGGATTAGCTTCGATAGCTGATATGAAACTGATATGAGGTAACTGTTTTTTGTTATGTTTTAGAGAGTAGAGGACCACACATGTTCATCTGACATGCCTGATATAAGAGCAGTAATCTGGATAGCACATGGAGAATTGGCAAAGTTCAAGGCATCTGACCACAAGAGGGATTTTTGCTTTCCATTTCAAATTTGACAGAGGAATGATATACTGCTTAAGGTAACAAACTTAAATATTGCTTCAGTAAGACCTTATCTGTAGTGTTACAATAAAGTGTTTTTCTATTAGCAATTGTAGTTTTATATCATAGCACAATAATGGTTGGAGCCATGACATGATAAAACTAGGAAGCAAACTTGTGATCATTTGAGTAGTGATATTTTTAAGTATTCAAGAAGTCAGAAGACTGTTTGCATATCTTTCCTACTGCACCCAGAATTATTTGGAAGTAGAAGCATAGTGGGAGAAACGGGGAAGCTAGGTCTTGGGAAAGGTTTGTAGTGAGGGAATTTTTTATTTATAAAGGCATTTGAAAACAAACAAACAAACAAACACCTCAACCAAACAACAACCAAAACAAACTCAAAATACCCAAAACAACCCCCTCAGGAAACATGCACACATGCATGCTGAAAAAAGAATGCCAGCAAGATGAACCCACCAACTAACAAAACAAACTTCAAACAAGCAAACAAACCCACACAAAATCCCACACACTTTAACAGAAATTAATTACTGAAGTTAACAGATGAGATTACCCAAGATCTCATCTTGGCCTACAGGTTTGTAGATGCTACTCTTCTAGTCATGGGTAATTCACTATACTGAGTACATCACCTCCATGGAATTGAATGAAAATCTCAGGAGCAGGTAAGAGAACTCCAAGCTGGTGCTTGTGTTGGGGACTGGCAGCACTCTTCTTTGGTGACTGCAAACCTGACACATTCAGATGCTGCTGTGCAGAGGGATCTCCTTGGAAAGGTGTGAGATGGTGAGATATGGGCTAATGAGTTGCTGGGGAGGGATCCCTTGGGGCAGTGTGTTACCATATCAAGGATGCCTCTTTGATTTATGTGAATTGTTATGAGAGTAACACTCCTTTGAGTTATTAATCTTTGCATTGCATGTCACTGTCTTCATATGACTGATTTTAGTGGAGGAGAAAGTAAACGTGACATTGGGAAACATCCATCATGGTTCCAGCAGCATTTCTTGAGAACCGCTCACCACTGGCAATATGATGCAGTCAGAAGTGTTTACAGCAGACACTTCCCTGCAAAGGCAGCTTTGTACTAGGCTCCTTGGGGCTTTGACTAGGAGGTAGTGGGGGGTACACAGGGCAGGATGCACACCTGAACAAGGCTCTCAGCTGTGCTTGAGCTGCCTTATCCTAGTCTAGAAGCACAAATTGGTTTTGAAACTCTCTGTTGCTTGTGGGCTGCATGTGCAAGTGAGACGTGCAGGTGACAGGAGGCCATCATAGAAGCTCCTGCTTGTTGAAACAAGTCTTATATTACAAGGGGAAATTGAGGAATCTGTTAACCTATTTCTACGTGATATACTTCAACCATTTTAAGACTTGAGTCCTTAATTGGATACTGCTGTGTTAGCCCAGCATAAACTCAATTACAGTTACACTCGTGGAGATCAAGTTCTGTCTCTGTGACCACAAAGGTGATCTGCATTAGAGCTGACAACAACCCTGGCAGACTGGTGCAGTGTTGTGGTATAGGTATCAGGTGACAGATGAAGTAGGCAATATACTTTCTTAAGAGCTTTAAATTGTTCCAGTCCCATCTAGGTAAACCTCAGAAATTTATGACAGTAAAACCCCATCAAATGCTGAAATATCTTCAGCAACTAAGATTTCAAACCCTTCCCCAAGGCCATGTAACTCCTTGTTACTTCACACTTGATTTAAATTACTCCAGTTAATACATCTTTGTCCTCTAACCTTTGCCAGAAAGGTCAAAATCATTTACTAGCAAATGATAAACTCATTTCCTACCTAAGGACTCTCAGGAGTATAATGATTTCTTGAACTTACAAATATCTTTCTGACCAGCATGGGCAGGCCTTGTAAGGGATTCTACTTTCTACTACCTACCATGCCCTATGTAATAATCCACTTCTACAGAGACTGCTCATGAGCTGAAAAGAGTAACTTCTGCCACTATTTAAAAAATAAATAAGTAAATAAATTCAATGCAGTTAGATGCATTTCCATCTCCTTCCCTTTAGATGTGCTACAGGCCCTGTCAAATTACACCATGTGAGAGGCCAAGATAAGCAGGTTTCAGTCCTGCACCAGTGACAGGTTTTCTGTGCATAAACCCCACAGCTTTGAAGTTCATTATCTTGTAGTTCTGGGTTTGAAACATCTTTTCTACCAGAGAGAGGATTCACTGCATACCACATCAACTGGTCTTTCACTGGCAGCCGTAAGAAGTCGAATCTGCACCAAAACCAGCATAGTTTTCAGATCATTTGTGTGTGTACAATGTGTTTTGTAAGTTGGTCTCATGATCACAAAGTGGCTTCATTTAAGAAAAATTCTGAAGCAGCAGTGGCAAAAAGGAGGAATGCCGCCAGAGTGCTTTGATGCAGAACTGGTGTAAAGAACAGGTCAAGGATATGAGAGATGGGAATCTTTCCATGGTGCTGGTCCAGCAGACACTGCAGAACACTAGAAGCTTGTCTCATTTTGGTCTCTGCTCTTCTAACCAACAGTGCCTGCTGTGATTTCAGTTAGTCACTTATGCACATGACACCTTTAGGCTGAACCTTGCAGTTCTCCAGGGCAGGTTTACCGTGTAAGGAGAAGATTCAGCACTTGCTCACAGTCTGGACTTTGAGATGCCAAGTTTGCTCTTTTCTGTTGGAAATCCTTCTCATCTGTAGAAATCTTGCTATGCCCTTAGGTGTGAGAAGTGTATGACTCTAGCTGTAGCTCTGCTGTGAATTCCTTTCTAAATGCACAACTTTAGGTTGCTTTTCCCTGTGCAGGACATTTTGCTTTACTTGTTTTCTTTTTTCAGCTTTTGCTGCAGTGACTTTCTGAAGTCAGACACACTCTCTACAGAAAGCAAGGAAGAAAACACACTTGTTTCCTTTTAGAAGTTACCCTCCTTTGACATGGCTTTCATTTACAGCTTCAGTGATAACTAAGTAATTCATCTTCAATGCAAATCAATAAGAGAATCTTATTTCATCTCTGTTTCCTTTCATTTTGTTTTCCTTTGCTATGCCACTTTTCTCCTGACTGTCTAATCTCTCTTTTTGATTGGAGGCTCACCCCTGCCAATTGCTGCCTTTGGGTAATTCAGTTACTCCCTCATATTCCTACAACCTCTGTCCTATTTGAGAATGGTTGGAGCACTCAACTGTAGTTTATATGTGATTTAGTGGAATGTAGTTGTGTGTATGAGCAGTTATGTGAATAACTATGTCCTTTTATTTCCTAAAATGCACATTTCTCACTGAGCTGGCACATGGTGATTATCCTCTGATAGCCTTGTTCTATAATCACTGTTGTTTCCTTCATGAAATCTCTGCTCCTTTGCTCCAGGTGTCACATGAATCTGGAAACACATCCATGTTGGGCAGTGAGTGGAGATTGTCTCTATAAGATCTCAGCTTCCACTTTTAGAACCTGAAGCTTTTGCAGCAAATGGGAAAACATGTTTGGTGATCAACCCAGTGTGGTAGAGTCTTGATCACTCTGGAATGTGCATTGCCTCTCAACATAAATGTGATGTAGCTGTGAAAACAAATGAAAAGGATTTTTTAATATGTTCTAATTTACAGCAAAACATACAGTAGCTTTTAGGGTTTTTCTGGGTAGATGGGGGAGCTGGAGCACCACATTTTGAACAAAGGTACTGCGTAAGAAGGATTCTTGTTTGATGGGATATACAATAGCCAGTAATACAGGCGGAAAGAAGTTACAGGCTTGCCACAATTTTGCCTAACCAGAAAAGTGAGGAAATAAAAGATCTTTATGCCAGTGGTTTGCTATGTCATCTTAAATAAGAAACTTGTTAGATACTGGTGTAGTGAAATCATCTGGTCCAAAAATTACCTTTACTGCATATTTTTGGTAGGTCTTAACTAGCTTCAATGGGATTTCATTGGCATTTTTTCCCATCCTTTCCCTAAGTATGTTGTTTTCATCAAAAACTCGACAAGTTTCCATTTGTGTATTCTGCCAAAGCAGAGGCACTCAGACATCAGTGGGGTGTCTCTTTGCATTCAATCTCTTCTCTGAGCAAGTGTCTATGCCCAGCTTGTACATCCTGTAGTAAACTGTTGTATGGAGCTCTGTAAATGGCCAACAAACAGGAACTACTGCCTGCTTTATTACCTAAAATATATGGCTTGGTCATAAAGGACAACAGTGCCATGCAGTAGAGATCCACATTGCCTGTGAAGCCACTAGGATGGCATAGTGAGCTAGAAGAGTCATGACAAAACTTCAACTATTTTTCCAAGATGTTCTGCTTTTGCTTAAACTTTCTTTGGAGTTTAAAATATTCTTGTCAGTCTTTTCCTACACAATCCATTTGTCGTACCAGCTATAAGCAGAATCTTCTTTGCATTTCCTCGTGTTAATTTTCTCCTGTGCATCATTCAATCTTTTGATCAGAACTGCTGCTTCTCCCCTTACATGGGGAGCACTTCTGATGAGTAGCCAAAAGAAAGAATTCTCTTTCCAGTTTAAGTTAACAACTATTTTAACTAAGTAACTGATCTGTAATTAAACCTGCCACTTATTAGTCCCACATCATTTCGGTTGCTGCTAACATGAAGCAAAAGTATAAATTTTATTACTGTGAGCTTCCAGATGGAAAATCTGTCCAGTTCAGAGAACATCTCTATGTGTCAATCACATCAGCACTGAGCATTAATTGTTTGTTACGTACTACCTTTATTACATGAAGACTTGGTTAAAAATTCCAGAGGCAAACTTTCAGGTCTAAAATACATATTACACAGTACTCCAAAGCTTTCTACACAGTGCAGGCAACACTCTAAGTATCTATCAAGCCTTTTTCCCATGTTTTTGGGATCTGCTGCACTAAACAGAGAGAAGGGCCACCTGTATAGTAAAATATACTCATGCTCCAGTAGTTTGTTTGCAGTAAAAGGGAAAGAAAATCTAAACCAGGCCAAATTTGTACCCCAACAGAAGACAGAATGCAAACTTAGAGTATTGCTGTATGAGATTCAAATGTTTGATATGTGCAGTTTTCTCTAAGGAAGACTGCTGATAGATGCACATCAGTTTGCTATGTTTACCTCATGGATGTATGTCAAATTATTAAAGAAACCATAAGGAATCCCATGCTGAACTAAAGAGCATAACCAAGTTGGGATAAACAACTCCTAACTTTCGAAGTTACCTGATGCTGCAACTAGCAAAAATAAAATACTAGGCTGCTTTAGCAAGAGCAATTGCACCTTACCAAGCCACTAGGTAATTTATGGGGACATTTTGAGGGGAGAGTTATTGGAAATTTCCTTAGCTTACCTTATGGTCACCTGGGCAAAAATATTCATCTTTAAACACTTCTAAACCAGTATCTATGAGAAACGGAGGGTGACACTGAATGAGATGCACAAATAGAGATGAAAATGAGTTCTATGTTAGGGGAAAATCTGCCTGCCAATGCTCAGCAGCTGCAGCTAAGCCTGTCTAGCATCACTACACATCCTCCAGTAACTGCTGTAATGCCCATACTACTCCATTTGGTGTGGAAGTGCCATGGTTTGTCTGTCCCACTTCTGAGTTTTCAAAGAGCACTCTTTATTTAGCTGCATTATGTCAGTTTCCTCTTAGCTTTGGAATGTTGTACAGACTCATGGAATAGTCAGCGCAGATGCTGTAGGCAATGAATATGGCATGCAAAGCTCAGCATTGCTCTTACAGGTCCTCTCCCCTCCAATGCTAACGTTAGGCTGCATGCCAAAGCACAAAACACGATTGCATTTATGAGCGGGTAACCTGCATACAGAGGAGTTGAAATAAGTGTTCCTCTGCAGCAAGAACCTGGTGAACCCTTTTAATTAGCCTTTGGGCTTTCAGCACTGGCAATTTGGGTTTTATTCTGTGTAACACCTTAGAGCATACAGCTCTGAGCCTTAATAATAGTTTTAAAAGTCCCTCCTGGTGATTCTTTTGTAAATGCAGGGCCTCTAGAAAAAAATAATGTCTATGACACTTCTGTTCTTTGTGAGGATATCTATCACTTTGCATGAAGGTCTTTGATTGTCACTGGTCCCACTTTGAAAGCAAGTTTTGCTGGGCAGAGAAGGAAGAATATGCAAGAATTCTGTGTAGTAATCACTTTTCAGATGCCTTTTTAGTGATATTTTGTAGCTAGCAGTCTGATAGACTGTTTATCTCCTAGTGCCAAGACAGTTTTAGCTGTTGCTTTTAGAAATTTCTCCTCAAAAAAACTTTCCTCCTCTTGTCACTCATTTGGTTATCGCTTGTTTTTATGGGCATAACCTGAATTTTTACTGGAGCAAGTGAGGTCAAATTTAACCTTAACATATCTGCTGTGATTTGGAAACTGCTTTTGTGTTTAGGGAGCCATTGTTCTCCAACCTCAGCTTGGAGAGCTTTCATAAGGATAACGTTATCTCATAAAATTAAAATCCATGTAGTCAATTACTGGGATTTTTTAGTTAGCAATTAACTATTTTGATTGATGTTCTGTCTGGGTTTTTGGGGAGGGATTTTGCTCTAAGGAAACCAGTCTACACATTTAATAGCTTGGCACTGAGAAAACCTTGAAATATTAAAATGATATTTTAATATAGGCTGTAGCATGCCTTGAGGCATCAGAGCTTTGGAAAAAAAAAAGTTTTGCATTTGGTTTTGTGGTCAGAAACTCAGAAGTACTCAGCCCATATACACGGAGCTCTTTTGAAATCTGTTCACAGTTATGAATACCAGCTCTTTTCCAATCTGACTTTCAGTCCTTTGTTTCAGACTTAAAATGTAATTTTCCTTAGGCTGAGAGGACCATGATAGAGATCTCTTTCTCTCAAGCACATCCTTTGCTGGACTTTATTGCCAGCAGCGGTGACAGGAACTCTTGTTTGCCCTATGTCTCTGTACAGAAAGCGTATCCTTGTGAAAAATCTTGTAAAACCTGGGATTTTTCTACAATGCCAAATGCCACATAGCTCATACTGTTTGGATTAAAGTAAAGATCAGGTCCAGACTGCAAGACTTTTCAGCGGGCTCTCTGCTTGTCTTGCCCACCATCTATAAAGACATAAATATATATCTCCTGATAGATTGGCCATAGTGCTCATCTTTGCTTGTTTTTGTGTCAGTGAAAACCAGTAGCAGCAGGTTACTGCTCTTGGATTTGACTTCTTTGCTGTTTGCCTGACTGTTGCTTTTTCATCGCTCTTGACAACTTGTAGCTACAGGCAGCCAGAGTAATACTGAACAAGTTACATCATTTGGAAACTGCAAAGAAGGTGTTCTGCAATGCTCACATGCTCACATATGCAAAGTTCCAACTGTCCAATCCAGCTCTCTCTTTCTTAAAAATTCAAAAAAGTTCTGTACCAGGGAAGTTGGCCTAAGGTTTGTGGTTGTTTTTTTTTTTTCTTTTAACCACGTACTTCTAAAATGATAAATCATTCTGGAACCTTAAAAAACCAACAACACCAAAACCACCACCACCAACAACAAAAAAACCAACAAAAATGACAATAAAAAATCCTTCTAAACACAAAAAAACCCTAACAACAACAAAAACCCTCATAACCAACACAACAGAAACCACCACCCCCCAAAATCCTGTAAACCCCAAAACATTAAAGAGCAAATCTTGGATACTCATCCATATTTTCCAATAATCAGCCTAAAATCATGACAGCAATCTCATAGGGATGGTGAAAAGTGCTGTTGTTGGGGCAAGTCATCATTTAATGAACACGGTTTGTAACTTGACTCTCAGTAGGGTTCTTTCCAGATCTGAAAGTTACCTTAACCATTGCTTCTAGATATACTTATTATCTGTTCCCCACAACACCATCTGCTGTAACTGCATTGTTTCTTCTCTCCCTGTTTTGAAGGGAATGTGTAGGAGTTATTGTTGGAATGTGATAAGTGGCCCTTAAGGAGATGAGAGTGATCAGCACTTACCTGAAGCATGTATTATGAGATTATGAGGAAAAGTTCAATTTACTTACCCCCTTGAGAAAGATTTCTGAATGTTACAGAAAGTTTAGAAAACAGAACATAAAAGAATTAACAATCTCACACTGATTCAATGTTTATCCCCAGAAAAGAGGCCTTATTAGGATGTGTCAGGATGAGCACTAGCAGTGGAAGCACCTGCTCCATCTTAAGAATATTGTGGGCTTTTTTTTCACAAACAGCATGTGATGGTGATGCTTTCCCAATGCTAGACAACTGACCTCAGCAGCCAAGCTGAATTTCATCTTGGGATGCACATACCATTTGTCTTGTACAAAGAGTCAGGACAGCTTAACCATTTAGAGAATGATTGGACTGGGATAACTGGAGTGTAGAAAGGAAAAACACCTCAAAAGCTTTACCAGATACAAAGCTCAAGGAAGGAACATCAGTCACTGATAGAAAACCCACCATCAAAAAGTTGAGGTGTAGTACTGTAGCATACCAAACCGACTTTTCAAAGCAGAGAGCACAGTCAGCCTTGGTAATTAAAATGCCAGCGCCTTTTACATTCCCACTTCTCTGCAAAGAACTGAAACATCCAATCAAACAAATACACCATGTTCACTCTATGAATGGTCTTTTAAGATGCAGTTACCTGCAGGTGACTTGTAGTACCTCCTGGTCTGTCTGCTTGAAACCTAGCAAAAAATGCATGCCTTAAGCTTGCTGGGTTGTTTAGCTGTGGAAGGAAAGCATCTTTTCAGCTAGGGTAGGTAGTGAAATTTGGAGACATCAAGGATGAAGCTGGGTACTTACCTTACTGTGAGCAACTGCCTAGAGATTGGTGATGGGTGCTCAGGTCTTCATAAAGACTGCAGACTGCATGTGGTCACTGAAGATTTTGGCTTTGTAGACCTAAAAGGCATTATGTATATATGCAGAGTATATTTGTTTGTGTGATACAGTATACATACATGGGATTGTGTGATGCCATTCTCCACAAGGAAATGATTACCTGAAACAGTGAAGAAATATTTTGAGCTATTTTAAAACTAAAGAAAGGAAGTTTTCCTGAGCAATTTCAGCATGCCAAAGCCATAACAAGTGTGTATTAAATGCTAAGGAAGGTCTGTATTGAAAAGACTGAATGTCAGCATCAAATGGAAAACAGAGACTGACAGTGAGTGAGTGGGAGATTGGGCTGTCACATCAAGGGGGAAATCAATGCATGGAAACAAAAATGAAGTAACATTTTATCAGCTAGTTGGATAACTTATAATGATGTTCAGCTTTTGGACATGATGCCTTAGGCAGATTGCTGATGTGTGAGGAGCCTCAGCGTAGATCTGCCAAGTCATACATATTTTTAGGTGTTCACATAGAATGCAGTAGATGCAGAGAGAAAGAAGAGATGGAGAGGAAAAAAAAGATATTACAGCAAAAAGTGCTAGTGCTCTGGCACCGTGATCTCTGGGAAATGATGCCCATTAGAGAGGAATAGGACCCAAGAAACACGGATGGTTGCTTGACAGGACAACTGCAATTGCATCTGTACTCAGTCAGCGCTCTTATATAAAATAATTGCTGGCAAAAAATGTGTACTCCGACAGTGCTCTTCTATAAAAAAATTGCTGGCTTAAAACAAAATCTGAATTTTAGAGATTTTTGGGTTTTTTTTACTCTTTTTAGTTTGCTTCCCAAGGACCCAATTATCTGGTGCACGAAAACAGATGCTTATATATTCACCATGACCATTTGGGATTTTGCAGATGCTAAGCCTCCTTTTTTTGGCACAATTTTTCACCTGCTGGAAAGGGGAGTGGTTTGTGACCTCTCCAAAGGAGGTCTGTGCCAGCATGTTGCTCTCTTCTCTCTCTATTTTTTTTTTTTTAAACAGTTACATGTGCACCTGCATGAAAGTTGGCTTGTCACTTACTAGCAGAACACAGAAGTGATTTCTTTCTATGCCTCAATGCTGCTTAAGTCCAGTCATTCTTTTTAATTGGTGATGAGCAATTGTTTTCATTGGCATTACTTGTCTGTCTTGAGTTTTATTTCTCCGTTGTTTCCCTTTTAGTTACTATAATTACTAAGTTTAATTTCCATTTTTTAATGGTTCCAGTTTTTTATGTTCCAGTTTTTTATGTTCCAGTTTTTATCTCAATGTGTGAGTTTTCTCACTTTTACACTTCCAATTCTTTTCACCCCATTCTCCTGGGGAGGGGACTGAGCAAGCAACTGTGTGGTACTTAGTTGTCAGCTGGGACTAAATGATGACAGCAGGAGCAGTGCCTGCATCAGGAGTGTCCAAACCAAGAGGACCTGCTAATGAAATAATGGTGTTACTCAGCAGATAATACTCATTTGCTCAGTGCTGACTGAAGTGGAAGCTGCATTCAGTATTAAAGATTACCATCCTGATGACAGATAAAATAGAGGAGGAATAAGAGTGTTGTTTCTTCTAATCTTTCCCTTTGAAGTATCTGCATGCATAAAAATTATCATTTTGGGAAAATGTGTGTTTGAAAGCCAAGATGCACTAATGTGGTGCTCTTCAAACCAAATTACTTTGTGTGCTTTTACAAAACATTGATGAAATGTTTCTGGCACAAGAGAGAATGCAATGGGTTTTTTTTTAAAAGAGCAATTTCCATTTTAGTCTACAGAAATATTCTGGATTGGTTTTCTTTGCTGTTGACGGCTACTTGTAAAGTGGCAACTCAGGCTGAGAAGACACCGGCTGGAGCCTTTGGTGAGTGCAGATGGGAAACGATTGTCTGTCCAAACAGGCTTCTTCAACAACTGGGCATTCTCCTGGATGTGCCCTCAGCTGACAGGTACTGCCAAGCTCAGTTCAGCTGGTGAAACCTATATGTTTTCTCTGATTGCAGGTAGCAGGTCTCTGCACCTCCCAGAACATTTTACACTCTGACCTATAAAATGAAATACTTTTGTCATGTTTAGAAAGCTTGAATCATTTGCACAGAAAACACTACAATAGCTTGTGAAACAAAAAGTCTGCGTATGTGGGTGAGATATCTTAATACCACAAAATGAGCTCGCCTTATGAACTTCTATGTCCATCCTAAAAGCACTAGGGAGTAGAATCATAATTTCCTAAGACCTACACGGGGATTTTGCAGGTCAGGTCTTGACTATAAGCCTCATCAGGGAGAAGGTACATGAGAGCCAAGGAAAGTTAACTCCCTTCATATGAACAGAGCATTCATTGGAAGGGAAACATGTTTTCGGCTGTAGTGATTTCAGCGGAGCGGACTGTTGATAATTAACTATGTTTTTTTCACTTGAGAAACTTTCCATCATTATTTATTCTCCTTGTTTCTTGGCTTCCATGTTGTAGGACAGTCTTAAGTGAAGGATGATAAAGTAATTTTTTTATTTCTTAAACAGCACCGACTGCAAAAGGAAACAAATTCTGACAACTGTCTAACTTCAGTAAGATCCCAGTGTGGTCGTGTGGTGGAGCTAAACCGTGTCTGGAGTTGCTGTGAAACTTCACTGCTTGAGCTGTCTGATAGAGGCTGAACAGTGGGTGGCACAGGTGGAAGCTGAGGAAGCCAGTAGTTAGGAATCGGCTAACTGCCATGAATATTTGCATTGGTTAGGGTTGGCCTGCAAAGGGTTTCATTACTTTACTGATTAATTAGAGCAGTTTGTGAAAAGGCTCCTTCTTAACAACCCTAAAAGTGGTGTGGAACAAAATGCAGAACAGAAAGTTTCTTTTTGAGGAAAGACCAAAAAGTGCATTTTAGTTCTGAAACTCATTATTTTTCTTTCTATTATTTTTTATATGATTTCATGGCCTGCTAATACCAGCAAAGTGAGCTGTTATGTGTCAAATCACGCCAACATTTCCAGTCATCTCATGTGGTGTAATCCCAGTAGCGTACTTCATTTTTATTTACTTTAAATATTGTAGGGAGATGAACACTACATTTCATTTTCAGCTTAGAAAAACTATTATGCATTACTGAGAAACAATTTTATATTGTGATTAGATGCTGTGAGCAGAAAGTAATGCTGTTACTGATGTGTCATACAGTCAGGCCAAATAAGAATCACAAACAATAACATTTTTTAAATAGTGGTGTAAGTTACATCCGTATTTAACTGGGGGGGGAATATTTTTTTACCACTTTTATTCCAATGATTTTGCCATTACAGGACATTTTTAAAATTAACTGGGTTTTAACTCCAACTTGTGATGCACGTTTTGGACTGGACTCAAATCTGGAAATAGTGATGCATCAGGAGAAGCTGAAAGATCATGCTCTGGGGGAAATTATAAAACTTTCTGCTGAAGCTTCTAATATGGTGAGAACTCCAACTAAAATTGATAGAAACTCTGCCTGCAGTGTTTTGGACTCGACCAGTGAGGAACAAACCCAACAAAACTGAAACAAAAAAAACCCCAACAAACAAACTCAAACAAAACAATAGAAAATAAAGAAGATAGTCCAAATATTTCTAAAGAAAAAAAATGCACTGAGAATTTTAATGGTGACCTACGATTAATATCTCAACAGAAATAAAACAGTATTGCATGGAAGAAAAACTTTGCATAATTTTACAGAAACAGATGACATAAAAGAATGTGACTGTTAAGATTCTAATAAGTTTAAGGGCATTATGAAGCAGTAACACTATGACAATTAAGAATCTGCAAGATCAAATCTTGTTGAAGAGTAAGTTTCTGAGTTTCAAGGAAACAGAGCTCTTGTTGCTCCACCAGTGGGGATCCTGCTGTGAACAAGGGTGATTCCTAGATAAAGCTGCTTTTATTATCCAGTCCATGCATTACTGAAAACATAGTAAGTGAAGACTCTTAACTGAGCAGTGTCCTTCTAGGAAAGACCAGAAGTAGCCCTTAGCCTCGATTGCATAATCAGTGGTTGCCTAAACCACACTGGTGGTAGTCTGTGGACAGATGTAGCTGTGCAGGTGCAAAGTTTGTGCTTCCTACTCTCACCTCTAAAACCATTCCTTTTGAGTCCTCTTCCTCATCACCCAGTTAGGGTTGTAAGCCCTATGTGTCAACTTACATGAAGCTGTCCACAAGTTTATTTGCATTAGGATATCCCCTTTGGCATTTCCCTATTTGCTCACAGTGTTAGGAATTGTCTCTACCCAAGTTACACAATCCCAGCCTAGCAGAGTTTTTATCTGTGGCTTTGAGGCTTGTGCATCACTGAGTCTGCAGCATGAGTGTCCATTCCATGCTATTCTGTATGTTTACACTCTCCTTAGGTGACAAGCTCGTCCTTAGGAGCCTAACTTTCTAGTGTCCTTTCAGGAAGAACTGCATGATCAGGTGGAAATGTGGAAAATCATGCTTGCCAAGCTGCATTTCAGTGTAAATTACAATCAGCAGTAATTATATGCTTAGGAAATATGATCTAATGTCATACCCTACAACTTGCTATTCTCTTCTGTGCATAAAAACACTATTCATAGATCAAGAAGATCTTTGTGTCTTTTGAATCTTCTAAAGGAAGTTGTTTATCTTTGTAATGTTTTGAAATTTAACCATCATATAGAAGTAAGTTGCATGTCCAACCACTTGTTTCAACTACAGCTACCAAAAAAAGGGTTAAACCCCCCTTCTGTGCTCTGGGACAGAGATGCTCTTCTAGAGTAGTTAATTCAATCAATTGTCAACAAATAAATGACCTCATAAATCAAAGGAACCTATGGAGACATCAGCGTGGAAATTGCAAGAAGATATATCAGTGATAAAAGTCGTCTTACTGTGAGAGTCAGTGTTCCCTCTGGCTGTTTGGGAGGAGTTAATGATGTGTGGAGTTAAACCCTCTGCTCTTTCCACCCCCTGTGACTTGCAACAAGACCCAGGTTTCTCTCTCAAATGTAGGACTGGCCCAGAACTTGTGCACCACAAAATTACTTGAGATGAAAAGAGTCCAATGAACTTTATTTTCAAAGCAACTACGAGAAATTGGACAATGCAGTCTGCCCACTAAATGATTGTTTGTGTAATTAAAGTCTAAATTAAGAAAATCATAAGGTATTAAAATACAAGAAAGATAAAACAAGGGGCAAAATATGCATCTGCAAAAGCTATTCCACTTGTGTGTATAAATCAGGAGATTGTGTGCTCAAGTAGAGAATTAGGCTGAGTTGCCTGCTGTTATGCATTTAAATTAAGCAGAAGTCTAATAGCTTTTTAAAAATCTGGCCCTAAGTGTTTTTTCTCAGGGAGGAGATCATCTAATCAAAATAGTGCTTTAGAAGAAAGGACACTTTAATACCAAACATAAGCGAGGAGCTCTAACTACTGATAAAAACTCCACAGCTTGGGTAAGGTTTGTTATTGTTGGTAAAAGGCTGAAGTGGCTCTTTGCAGCCAAGCTGCTGGTGGAGATGGGAGCAGGGAGGAACGTTGCTGTAATGTTCACAAAATGAATGGTGTTTCTGTCCTTGGGGTGGGCGCTGATGGAAGGGTTGTTTTAAGTTTACTCGCTTTCTTTGCCTTACATTCTGCTGCTGCAGAGCTGTACTGAGCTTTTTACAAAGGTAAGCCCCTGGATGTCAGCTCAGCAGTATTCAGTCACAAGACTTCTTCCTGTTAATGTTTCATTTCCACATGAGATTGCACACAGGTTTCTATAGAATTTCTCTCCTTTGATCTTTTGAACCATGCTCTAAAATAGGCAGCAGAAATTTCCTAGAAATTTTTGACCTAATTTCTTGTCCATATGAAAAGATAGAGTGGTGTTCAAACCAGCTGCCTCGAGGTAGTGTAAGGAAAGCAACCTTTCCCCTGATCTATTTAGCAAAGAGGTTGTGCTTCAAGCACCGCACTACGGCTCAGGAGACTTGGGTCTATCATATCCCGGGGTCTTCAGCAGTTTGTTTCTTTACCCCTAACAGACTATTTTGCCTCTTTATCTAAACATGGACTTTCAGTGTGAGCTGAACACAATAGCACACGTGCAAAGTATTTTTGGTACAAAGTACTTTTCTGTCTTCTATTGTGCTCTACAAATACCTGAAAATGAGAGTGACATGCAAGTACTTTTCCTGCAGAGATCAGTTGCTAACAGAGACTTTAAAAGTCAGTTCGGTTTAATTGCTGCATTTTGGAGCGTTACAGAGTAGCTAATTTCACTCTACTGTTGGGAGGTGAGATTAGGGTTTATAGGTCTGCAATTAGAAGAAGATCTGAGGGTACCCGCACTGTCTCTGGGAAGGACATGGCTAAAAAGCCAATCCAAAATTCAAACTACATTCATTCTGCCCCTTTCCGGGCCTGGCATTTACTGTCTGTGTCTGCTGCAGCTGGAGATCCCCTGACAGATGGAGAGGCAAAGGATAAAGTGGAAGCAGAAGGTGCTGAGCTCCTGCTGCCTGCATGTTTCTGTCTGCACTTACAGAAGCAGAAAGCAAAAAAGATGGCTGTCTTTAGGCACTTGTGATGCTGACTGGAAGGGCTGAGCCATGCAGGAAAGAAAGTGATAGCAGCAGAGTATGGGAGGCAATCCCTGGAGTAAGGACATGTTCAGGAGAAAGGTCTGGGGCTCGCGACAGGCATCCAGATCTGGCAGAAGGAATTTGCAGCACACTGGACATATTTTATTTTTTGTTGATTTACTGTTTGGTTTATTTCTGTAAAATGCAGCAGCTCCCTGTGTTAGTGTCTATCTCTGCTTCAGTGGTGACTGGAATTCTGCTGCGCTGCACACTTTCCATGCACGTGGTCGGGGAGCTCACTGGAAGTAGGCAAGAGAGAGTGAATCTGTTTGAATTATTACTGGACTAGTGCTAGCTTTTCAGCTCTCCCAGAGGCCATTAGTATTTTTTTAAGAGATGTAATATGTCCAGATATTCCTACCCTCTTGCTGGATACTTGAAACCAATCAACCTCTGAAAAATCTGTGACTCCCACTGCATTTTATGTCCTAGGCTAAACTAATCTACAGCACAACTGTATTGCCTACAGCACAGAACACCACCTGGTAACTCAGCCCTTTTTTCCCCTGCTGGCCTCTTTTTCCTCTTCATGTTTATCTACCACTTTGTATTTTCTTAGAATTTTTGAGGCTCTTCCTCACTACCCAGCTTCTCTTACATCATCTGTTAACCTTTGTGATGCTCTCTTCTGTCTTCCCATGCTATCTATACTGGCAATTCCCTTTTGTCTCCTCCAGGACATCCTTTGCTGATAGTGTTGGCCTGTTTGATATGTTAGTAGGCAGAAAGATGACTTCAGCAGAAGATAAACACTTAGAAAGGTTTAGAAATCTTTAGAAAGCCTTGGCCTTCACACTGATTAAATTGTTTCCATTAATTTAGTTAAAACTGGAGCAAAGGTTTTACATAGACAACCACAGAAACATCACATCTTTTCTTACAAGTAACTTGCAGCTATCTCAGAAAGAAACGGTGTGCTGTTCATTCTTATTCTTCAATGACTCCAACACATCTGCTGATCTGTCCCTGAGTCTACTGTATGCTACAAAGAGATATGTATGCATGATGGTAAAACAGAGTAGAGACTCAAAGATCTTTTGTAACAGCTTAAATTTGAATGAGATTTTTATTGATTTAGGGGTAAGATGTGCAAAGCTTTGCTGTCTGGGAAAAAGATAAACAACAGCAGATTCCCTTTTTAAGAATAGGAGAAATATTTAGGGTTTATATTTAAGTTCAAATCAGTTTCTGGTTATTTTAGATTGCAACATCTGTTCCATCTTCTTGCTGTATTAACTGCTTGAAGGTCAACAGAGCATTAGGGTGTGGAAATGGTTGTGAATACTCAGAAAGAGAAGATGCAATGGGAGGACGCTATCCTAAGGTTAATAATTCCTGAACATCTTTCAGGGTGTTCTATTGGAGAATTGTGCTAGATTTTAATAACCAAACCAGGTTTTACCTTCTAAAGAATGAAGATGTCTGTGGCTGGGCTCTGTGACCCGTGCCCTTCTGTTTTGCAGTGGTAAAGATGGCACCACTGTAAGGTCCTGTCCTGGGCTGCATACTTGGCCTTATTTCCTGCCATACAGAAGAGTTTTACTCCACCTCCTGGCATGGTTCTCTGTTCCAAGTATGGAGCTGGGAACCTCTAGTCAGGAAAGCAGAGGTCTCTGCATCCTGCTTCCATGGTGTGATGACTGCTGGAGCCTGGATGGGTGCTGCTGTTCCCTGTTCAGTGTCTTCAGGCTTTCTTTGTCTCCTGTGTCTCTACACTTATTTATGTTTTAACAGTTTAACCTTTATATGATGAGTTAGAGGCCTGCTAATCTTCCATCATTTGTAGTCCTGTCTAAATTCTGATCTTTACAACCACTGCTCTAGAAATAAAAGGATTAATCAAATACCGGAAGATTACTAAAGCTTCAAACCAGTCAAAATCAGACTGGGAAAACATGTTAATCACTTCTCACTTAACCTGAGCACATAGTCCACTCTCTGTTTCTCCTCCTGATCTTGTCAGTGGCATCCTGTGTAATGTGGAGTTCTGGGTTTGACAGATGCAGAAGAAATTATAGTGCCTTTTGCCTTCTTTTTTAACAGGTATATGTGCGCTGGGGTCTAGATGTTCTTTAGACATCCTGCTCAAGCCTAGAGAGTTATAAAATTGTTTGTAAGGTTTACTAAGTACTGCAGCAAAGTAGTAAATAAGTCAAAGCAGAATGGCAAATTATACTGTTCAACAACCCATTTCTCATACTTTTGTAATTAGAACATAAAGCTATTTCAGCAGCAAGCTGAATGTTTTCAGTCTTTTATCACACCTGCATTTACTTTAACAGATCAAAATAAAAATCCTCGATTGTTATTGCCATATATAAAAAGATAGAAAACATAACAACTTCCCAAAGACTTAAGCTGCTTTTCATCTGCATCCAGTGAATTAGTCTTGCTCATGCAACTGTTGTTGACAGAATTGCTGCAGAACTTTCCCAGTATGGAGATGGACTTAGAGAAAATTCTGATCTGCCCTGTTGGAAACATTTGTTTTGGAAGAGGGAGGTTTTCTTCACTTAACTAGAACATGACTCAAGTAAGTTTCACAAGCTTAATTTTCTTATTTTCTGAGTGATTTTGTAGTAGAAGATGTTGTCTAGTGTGGTCCTCTGAAACTATTGATGTTTAAATTCTGGGGGCCAGAGGCAAGTATATAACCATTTGGATGCAGCTCCTTTGTGTTGGTTTATACTCCACGGCAACTGGTTTTGAGAATATCTTCATTTTGTGATGCAGTCATGTCCAGTCCTCTGGTCCTGGTCCTAGATACGACAACACTGCCAAGCACCCTCCAAAAATATTTTGACTAATCACTATTATAGAAGCTATAATAGGAATTATAGCTTCCTACATGAATAACTTTAAGGAGAGGCATTAGTAGACAGAAGATAGAAAAGTGACAAACAAAAAAGCCATATAATAAAAATAGTTCCTCTTCTGGAAGAAGAGCATGGCTGTATGTGTATAAATCACAGCCTCATAAGTATAAAAGAAAGAGCATGAAGAAAGCCTAAGCTCGTGCAGAGTCTTTCCACATGGAAAGGAGTCTGTAGGATGAGGAAAATGTTCATTGACTTGCAGGAAAAAATAAAATACCTCAGAGAAAATATGGGAGCAAATTGATTTAGTGTGTCACCATTTGCAACCTATAAATATCCCTGTGGCAAACTCCAAAGATCTCAGTTTATTTGTGACTAGGAAATGGAGACCAAAAGCAGCCTCATATATAAATACAATGGATTTCACAACCTCACGATTTATTGTCTCTCCTTCAGCAGCGCAGGCTACACCATTGAAACAATACTGCAGCCATAATAGGAAAACTGTCCTACTCAGGATTTATGAATTTATAAAGAATATAGTCAGCCTTGTTGTGTGATTCAGTGGTAAATCACTACTTATAGATGCCCAAGCATGCAGCAGGTGGGAAGGTGCTCACAGAATGACGCGATGTGTTTTCCAATGCAGCCGTTAGGCACCAAGTGGTAATAAAGGAAACGGTGGCTGAGCACACGACCTGCCCCAGACCAAAGTGCTTACTGAAACATGGTAATAGCCAGCACTAGAAAGATAAAGCTTCAGAGCAAATATTTGGAGGATTTTTTTTTTTTTTAATTAGGAAATATATTTTATAAGGCTTGTATTTAACTTTCTGTTTTCCTCATGCTTTTCTCACCTCTTGGCTTACTTTCTACCTGTGAGTAGATTAGGAGAGGTCACAGCTATATGCACATCATGGGTTTTGTTTTCCTGCAGATCTAAATTTCCATTACTTTACCTCTGCATTATAGAACATGGAGTGCTTGCTAATGTTTTCTCTTTCATAATTGAAGCTAGTATGTTCAGGTTTATAGGGGAGAGTGGAGTGTGTGGTGGTGGTAGAGATGGAAGTTTCTGTCCCCAGTCTGATTGTCCCAGGAAGGGTTCCTCTTTTATCCTTGCAGAGGACATGCATGTTGTAAGAGGTGTTTCTGAACAGCAGGCACATCGCTCTGTATTGAGGCTTAGACTTCAAATGGGGCATAATCAGACATTTATACGCTCCCGAAGAGCTGGACCTGATTTTCCAAAGTACCAAGCAATCAACATCACCTGTTGAGTTCTGTGGGAACTAGTCAGCCCTCAACATATCAAAAATTGGGTTGGTTACTTAGGAACATGCATATGGTTTTGAAATCTGTACTCTGGGGATGGGCATTTTTTTATTGCTGGAACTAGCCTGCTTTCCTCTGCTGTGTATGCTGCTTATATGCTAAGTAGCACTTTTGCTTACTTTGCAGGCAGTAGCTTCTCTGGTGCACTTGACCCTGGAAATCCTGTAGATTAATGCATTTTGTATTATCTAGATCTGTTTGAGGAAGAGGAGTTGAGGAGTTCAGCCCTGGTAATCATAAAGCTATTTGCCCTCTCCTGTGTTTCTCTGAAGCTTTCCACTTACTTCTGCTGAACTTGAAGTACTTTTTGTGGTCTTGGCTGGTGGAGATCCTCTGCCATTGGCATGATTTATAATCACTGATGTCTACAAGTGACAATTCCCTTTCCCTTTTTGGTACAGTAGATCCTCTGCACGTTGTCCAGCACCCAACAATCAGACAAATATCTGCCCTCCTCTCTTACCCCAACCCAGTAACACAGGCACCCATCACAGAGAGAAGCTGCTGTGGGGATACTGATTGGATGTAGATCTTGATCTAGGTCACATCTTGGAGCTTGTTTGCATCACTGGCACCTCTTTTCTCATGGTAGGGTGCCCCAGTGCTGTTTGTGAAGTACTGAGGTTGAGCATCTAGAGTGAAAGAAAAAAGTGGTATATCCAGCCCCCAGGACAAAGTTTAAAAATGCTGCTAAAAATGACAGAGGAGCTGTAGCTGAAGTTGACAAACTAAATACAGACCAACAATGTGGTGTGTTGTGGCATATGTCATCCTGGGATGTGCTGTTGAATGTATTTTATCTGTATCACAAAATGTTATTGTTTTGTTTCAGTTAAAACTGAAAAGGTCTGCAGCTGAGATGAGATACTGCAAGGTGCTGCATAGGCAGGTTGTGAAGCTTTTGCAGAACCAGTTAAATAAACAGGTGTGAGGATCATGGGACATTGTTTGAGTCCTTACAAACTGAGGAAAGTGGCTGTCTCCTTACAGGGAGCTGCAGATGCTGAAATTTGCAGAGGGTTGCAGCCCCAGTGGGTGGACAGGCAGATTGTTCTGGCCAAAAAACAGCCTAAGAAATGCAGCTCTGGAAGAAGGTTGATAGAGGAAGAAGGGTAAAAGATGATGACTTTTCACTTAATGGTGTGATTGGAGCTGTCTATGGCTGTTCTTGATTTCCTTCCATCAGATGGCTGGGAATATCCTGCTGTTTTGGCTTGTATGTGTGAAATAATTCACAGGCTGGAAGAAAGAGGGAATGTCCTGGGATGCTCGTTTTGCCTCTGCATTGAGGAGGGTCTTAGAGAATTGTGCAAGGCCTTTCCCAGCTGTCTATTTTCATTTATTCTATATAGGTGCACCATTCTTCAAGGCAGTAGAGTGCTGCTGAAACTATGTTAGACAGCCAAAGCCCTGCAGGAAGCTTTGCAGGTATTCTTTCAAATCAGAGCCAAATAGAGCCTTTATTCCCACATTAGCTTGGTCCATGTTTTTGTAAGCATAACAGTGGAATGAGCTCCCTAAGGGCTTATGAGGACTTAGAGGTCCTGTCCCTCTGGCTTCAGTCTCAAAGCTTCCCACAGTTTTTGTCAGAGGCTGTGGGGAAAGTGTCTTTTTGGATGAAGCTCTCTCTTTAGCAGCTTCCCATGTTGATGGGGCATGCCTGGGAGCAGAGCAGAAAAGGAAGTGTTACCAGGTCCTAATTTCTCCAGGGCATCTCAGCTGCTTACAATCCTCTACGCAAAGCACTGAGCAAAGATTTTGTGTAGCTGTTGTGAGACTAACTTTATGAAAGATGCTATTGATATGGTTCTGACACAAGAAGCATATGAAGAATTAGAAACAGACTTCCCTGAAAGAAATATGACAATGGGATATATTACAGTATCAAAATGTACTTGACAAGTGGAATGTATGCATTATATACTGGAAGAAACTGCCTGGAGAGTGATAGCTTGCACATTACGATATACAAACCATCCATTTGGAGAAGCATTGGACTTTCTGGGCAAGTACTTTAGCTACTGCATCTGACATGCTGCCTGTTAAAACAGAAAAATTCTTTTCTGAACCTGATAATCATTACTTTATTTTGTATTTATTCCCATATAAGATTCAGAACCAGATACATCTTTCGCAGCATCTGACAACGCTCTGTGTCTGTTACTAGTCTGATTGTGCTACTCCAGTGTTGTAGCATAGTGGATAATCCCCAGTTAATAAGTGTATCTATTGATTAATAAATATTCCCATTTCAGTAAATACATATAATCATAAACTCAATAATATAACCATAATAAACCTGCTATATCCAGTATGCAACATGCTAAATCAAAATTAGCAGTTACTAATTGAAATCATATCCTCTAGGATAGCATTATATAAATCAAAGGCATTTTCTCTAAAACCCATGCATCATTCAACAGATTAATCCTTCAGCAACTGTAAATGTTTTCCTACTACATTCGTTTGGCTAAGCCAGATAATGGTAATAACCTTGAGGTGAAATAGACAAGGCAGGATATGTGTACAATACAGTATGTCAGAGCTGATAGAGGGATTATTGCCAGATACACCATAGAATCAGAGAATGGCTTAGGCTGGAAGACACCTTAGAGGTCATCAACTCCAATCTCCTTGCCATAAGCAGGAATGCCTCTCAACTAGGCTTGGCTGCTTAAGGCCTCATCCAACCTGGCTTTAAACACCCCAGGGAGGAGGCATGCACAACCTCCCTGAGCAGCCTGTTGCAGGGTCCCACCACTCCCATATTGAAGAACGTCTTCCTAAAATCCAGTCTGAACATACTCTCCCTCAGATTCCCCTTTGTACTATCACCAGGCATCCTCATGAAAAGTCCTTCTTCAGCCTTCCTGTAGGATCCCTTCAGGTATTGCAAGGCAGCTATAAGGCCTCCTGGGAGTCTTCTCTAGGCTGAACAACCTCAGCTCCCTCAGCCTATCCTCATAGCAGAGATGCTCCAGCCCTTGGATCATCTTTGTGGCCCTCCTCTAGGCTCACTCCAACAGCTGTGTCCTTCTTCTGATGGGGACACCCGAACAGGACACAGCACTCAAGGTGGAGTCTCACAAGAGCCTCTGCTCTTGATTTGCTGGCTACGCTCCTCTTGATCCTCACTGCCGATCACACTACACCAGCCACTGAGCTGTGGTCATTGTGCTACACCCACCATGTGCTCTAAGTTGGTCTTCCTCAGCTCTCAGGGTTGAGAGGACACTGTATGTACATTGTACTTGGAAATATTGTACCCTGTGCACTAAGACACAAAAACTGGAATACAACCCCTCCCCCTGCTAATTAGAAAGAAATATTGGTGACTTGGATGCTCCCAAATACATTGGTGCTTTTCTCTTCCTTACTTCCTTGAGCTTGAAACTCAGCAGATTTGAGACCAGTGTTTCATTTTCTCTCTCTGAGATCCCAGAGCACAGGCAGGAACATAAACAGGAGCTGCTCCTATGAAAGGGCAGGACAGTAACTGAATAATGCTGCATTTACCCAACCAGCTTTCATGAGTGACATCAGGCCTGAGCGAGACGATCCTGCCAAAGGTACCAATGGACAGTATCTTGAAAGAAATGCCTTTGATGAATTAGGAGAGTGTTTCTGTCGGCTGCACTTTGCAGAGTGAGCAGTGGGGCGAAATAATGGTAGCTCTGGGGTGAGGAAAGGATGAAAAGCTGCAGGTGAGACAGCCTGAGCTACTTTCACTTGCAGAAGCTTCACAAAATGTCCTAACCATGCATAGAAAAGCAATTGGAGGTTATACAAGCCTCTCATGCTTACTTTGCATTTTCAGAGTAGAAGACTGGGCATCAGTCCAAACCAGTAATCTGGGTGAGGGCATGTCACAACAAACGGCAAAGGGATAATTAGAATTTTATGAAGAGTGTCTCTCTGTAATGCTACCTACTGTTTACTTACCAACAATTTTACATTTAGCAACTGATGCATTTTAAGTAATGCAAATTAAAAAAATAAATAAAATCCTGAGCCATATTTGCTCTTAGTTATGTGGGTTTATTTTTTATAAAATAAGCCTGTTCTCCCAGTGGGACCCATGTGTGTGCACGTGTGTGTCTGCTCATAAAATGGCACTGGAATGTATGAGAGCATAGGAATGCAGCTTTAGCAGGTAATAACTCTCAATTTCATTATTTCAAGGGTGTTTTTTTTCTTAAATGTCAAGGAAAGTCCACTTTGCTCAAGGCAATAGCAGTGAGAACCATTCCTGCGCTCCCTAGCAGTGTGTGAGAAGATACAGGTAAGACGTAAGACTGACAGCAACATAAGATTGTAACGTTTTCTTCACTGCCTTTCATTACAGTCCTGTAGCAGCTATCTGGAGTGGCTGTTGCCTTTACCCGAGGTAGGACCCTCTTTCAGTTGTGTCTAACACCCCTGTATTGTGTCCAGAGACATAGTAATTTAGACATATTGTTTAGGGGAAAAAAGAAAAGCCTTAGCAAGATATTGCATTTTACAATATTGGTTTGTTGTAACTAATATAGCTGCATAGATATTCTTATCCATGGGAAAATCTGAGAGTATTAATCTACTCACAGCCTAAATTACACCCACACAAAGATATATTTTGAAAGTGAACATGCAGAATGTAGCTCAGCATTAAGTATTTTTATCTCCTTAATAAACTCCTTGAAATCAGCAAAAGAAAAGTAACATGTACAAGCAAATAGTCATCTGATAATTTTTCCTTCATAAAATTAGAAAGGCAAGAATTTTTTAATTCTCTGTTGTTTACTTTTAACCCAATTCACCTAATTCAAGCATTTTCTTTTCTGCATAAGTTATCGAAACCAACCATATGGCTCCTTGCTTCCCCAAGCTGCGGTCCTTTCTGAGTAACTGAATCACTGACTGTGACTCCATCAGTAAGCACTGTGATGCCATGTATGTGGAGGTAAGACCATAGGTGCTGAGGACCTGCATCCATACCATGTGTGTTCCTATGGGGTGGTTTCCCAGGAATTCTGGTGAGGTCTCAGGTACAGAGTTCCTGTGCACACAGAGGCACAGTAAGCGGAGGGCAGTGGGGAGGCTTTCTCAGTCGTGTTAACAACCCAGAAGCTGACATAGCTGCATCTGGTGGATACATCTACTTACGGACCCGCTCATCACAGCTTGAAATCATACCTAGGAAACATCACTTTTGATCAGGCTTTGCTATCTGATCACCACTGAGACTAAAACAGAGAACCACAGGGCAGGGGGAGGTCAGTGGGTGCTAGGTTCTGCAAGGAAATCAACCTCCTCAAACCCCAATGTAGCTGGACCTGGGCACTGCTCTCCGCTTCTTATAACATCTGCAGAGCCTTGTTTTGAGGGGAAAGACAGGGAAACCCTGTGTCACAGATGAAAGGATTGTAAATTATTCTTCAGCACAACCTGAGAGATATATGAGCAAATCAGCTCATTACTTGTCTGATTTAGCTTCAGGTACTTAAATCCAGGTCTCCCACCTCTGAGAACACTGCTCTGAAAAATGTTTGTCCTTATCCCACAAAAAAAAAATCTCTGTGTTTTCTCCCTTCTACAGTAGCATTATGCTGCCCAGTTCTGGATCATCAGTGTATGCATGCATCTCTTAGATACCTTGTCGTGGCAGTGTTAAGGCTGGGTGGTTTAAGGAGCTGAGTTATGCACAAGAGCAATCCCAGTAGACATCATCAAGGTCCAGTAAAAACGTCCAGCATGTAAAAAAATTACAGGCTAAATGAAGTACTGAGCTACATGATGCTGCAAAATCTGAAAGTATTGCTTTGTGGTATTAATGATTAATATTAATATGTGTAATAGGTTTGGATGATGTGGACAGGGTGAATGGTAAAATGGATTCAGGTCTTTTTATTTTCTTTTCAGCTTGTTATTATCGAGAGAAAAAACACTAATTACTAGAAGCTAATAGCTGGTGTGTTACTTACCCTCTTAATTAGTACCATAATTATTAAGTGCAGTGATAACCACTAGTTAGAACATACTTGCTTTTTAAGACTTTGTTTATCTGTCTTCCCACTCCCTCTTTTTAATGACACTGACATCAGCAGAGTTGCTGGAGAGAGAATACCAATAATTTCCCCATGGGAAATGAGTCATTTTGAGCCTCCTGAATGCTGTTATGATTTTTATTCTGTTGTAAAATGCTTTTCACCTTTGAACTGCTGGCTTGTGTTAGATTCTGATATTAAAGCGCTACCATTTGGAATTGGGAGGATGCACTCAGGGGAACAGAAAAGGTCACCTCAGCAGCACAAACCGTGTTCAGTGTCTGCCACCTAGGAGGCATGAAGCCATCTGAACAACACAATCTTTGGCTGCCATTTCTAAACCTTGAAGTACTCAGTGAAGTGTTCCTCATCATGTCTGTATAAAGCCATGATGTAACTTTGGGATGTATTTGGTGTAGTCCCAAAAATAAGCTCCTGCTCTCTATCCCTTGGAACAAGAGGCTGTGATGGGTACTGCCATCCCATAGGTCTGTAGAGCCCAGGAGTGTGGCACCCACTGCAAGAGGAGGAAGTGTCTCTTCAGAGTTCATCCATGCTGAAGTGAAATGGCAAGAAACTGCATGTGGATTCTTAATAAAATAGCCATTTAAATAGAAAATTAAGCATAAATACCTGACAAAAATCCTATGTGGAGGTGATTAGTATATATGGACCACCATCAGAAGTTGCAATAATGCAGCCTTTAAATGGAATCTTAACTCTTCACAGGAGTAGCACATTGTGAGTGACTGAAGCCAGAGAATTAAGATGCATGGCAGAGGGGAAAAAAGATCTGTTGATTACAGAGCACAGTGTATGGCCATGCTTACACTGGATATGCTGCAGCACACCAGAAAAAGTACTTAGCTGTAAAATCTAATGGAAGGTGCAAGACATCCCTGCTCTTTCTGCCCCTGATTCTTGACAGTTTGGATTACAAAATGCTTAAAGGAAGCAGATCAAGAAGATGTGTTAACTATATGTACCCTCACTGTTTCTACAACCTCATTAGTATGCACAGTGCTTCACGCTGATTTGACATTGTCTCTGCCCTGAGGAACTTGAATCTAAAGGCAAAACCCTGTGACCATCTGAAATCTCAACGTTTAAAGCAGAGCTCTGAAAAAAGCATTCATGAGACTCTGAACAAATAGGTTTTAGTTGACATGTCAAAAGCAGGGAGCAGGCAAGGAGGCAGAGGTAAACAGCTGGAGTGGAGGAGAAAAATAGCAAAAGAGACCTAATTGTTGTCAACTTGATTCTAGCCTTGTTCACAGGGGCAGACATTGATGCCTCTTTCTCAGTGGAGGCATTTCCGATTTACACTGATCTAAGCGAGAGCAGCCTCCATGCTTTTATCTGACAGGACTGCTGATGGAGTGGTTTTAGCCCCGCCACTCCTTTGCCTTGTTCATTATATTATTTACAGATGCACAAAGTCTGTGAAGGATCAGGCAGTAGAACAACCAGAGGCAGAATGGGCAGGCAGCTGTTAGTGCTTCTTCATGCTTCACTTGGAAGAGAGACAGAGTGAAATGTAGTCCTGCATGCAGGAACTGGTCCCGATTTTTCCAATAATATGGTGACATTCCATAGGCATTGTTTCTATTTTGCCTTTCTGGTCATAGTCCTTTTGGTCCATCAGGTAGCAGCAGCTGCAGCTTCAGTGTAGCCATTTTACAAGAAGCTACTGCCTGCAGTGTGTCTCTCTCCTCTGACCTGCTTAAATGCTGCAAACTGCTTTGATTTCTTTCTTATAATTGTGCCTTTCTCCAGGAAGAAATGGCAGCACCCAATACTGCCCGCAGCACCTGCTGCCTTGGGTGCCTGTTTGGAGACACACAGTGAGTCACTCCTGTGATAAAAAATTGCAGAGTCCTCAACAGCAATTTGGCAGGGCATTAGAGCCAGTGCAGGTTTCTTTATATGCATCACCTAGAGCTGCAAAGCACAGATTTGAAAACCAAGGTGCTCCCAGGGTATGTAGATGCAGGAAAAAGAGCACGCTTGCACCACTGCTTTGAGCTGCAGCTGAGTGCAGACCCTAACCTTGGCACAAGCTGTCAGCAGTCTGCAAGCTCCTTTTATTTGTCCTGCTTCCATGCACAGGCCATGTGGCACAGGCTGCTTGGGTGCTTGTGCCACATGTCACACGTTCATGTGTTGTCTAGACATACCCTCCACTCAGCCAGAGGAAACCGCTACCTCAGGGTAAAGCTAGTGTGCGCTACGGGAGAAATGAAGCTTTGAGAATGGTTGTAATGTGCATGGTGCTTTCCTGAGAATAGCAACGATGACAGAAATTGAGTCAGGGTGAGAAGCAAAGGAAGCTTTTTTGGTGTGTGACCTGGTGGTCTGGAAAACAAAGAAACCCCCACCTAGTTTGTTAATTAGGCAGAAAGTTCTCCGAGGCAGCAAATAAAAGCCCAGGCTGGGATAGAGGCACCCCATTGAGACAGCACATGTTTCTCTAGTTTTGAGCTCAGCCACCAGCCCTCTGCAGTCCTCTGTGCCTGGCTGAGCTGGCAGCGCTGCCCCACTGCCACTGTCCTGGCACACCCCGTACTCTGCTACACCCCAGTGCACCCCTGTGTGTACAGCTGCTGCGTGTTTGCAGGGTGCTTCTGAGCTATGAAGAGCACTTGGTTTGGGCTGTGACAGGAGTGCAGGCTACCTGTCACATGTTAGAAAAGCCTTTTCTCTTGTTGCCTTCTGATTGTACGTGAGCTTTGATATTGGCAGTAGAGGATGTTTTATTTCCTTGAAAGACACTCAGCCTGGGGGTGGTGAGGAGTTTTTCTTGTGGAAGACCAAATATGATCTGTCCTTTCTGATTCCCTGCTCTTGGCAGTACTGCAAGAGACAACAGGCTTCAAAAGAAACTCCTCTGTATGCTTGGCTTATAAATGTCTCTATAGCTACAATAGTAATAGCATAGCTTTTGCCCTTGTTTGTTTCTTGGGTTGTTTCATTTGGGGGTTCTGTGTTTCTTTTGTTTGTTTCTTTCTTTCTTTTTTTTGTCGTTGTTTCAGGTCTGTTCTTTCAGAGAGGTGATGCAGCAAGAGAGGAAGAGGAAATAATATTGGTTTACTTGAGGCTTTGGGTCTCATGATGGGACCCAGCTTCCTGAATGCTGGTGACTTACAGCTCACAAGGAGCCAGCAGAGTGTTTTGTAAGGTCACTAATTATCCCATTGCCAGGTAAATGCCACTTGTCCATCTTGCATAGAGGCTGGGGTGTCGTGATATCTCTCTCATCATTTTAGTATATCTTTTTATACTCATACAGACCTTTTTCTTCCTGACTTCAGCTTTGACTTTCAAGTCAGTCTTTTTGTAACCATGCAAGTGTTTCCTTGCAACAATCAGAGGAGCTTTCAGAACAATTTATTTCTTGTGCTCTAACACAGACTTCCTTAAAACATTATGTACATTGGTATGAACATCTATGATCATATAAAACTGAAAAATGCCTGTTGGTGTTAAAGCATTTTGAAGAAGCTGATGGTGACTGGGATAGGGAGTAATAGCACAGTGCTTTCTACTTTTGTGTTAATGTCATGCTTTTTAGCACACAAATTGCATGCAGTTTTAAGACGTTTGCATGCACAGATATCCATGTTCTGAAGGTGCCACCCTATGTTTCATTGGGGCTTCTGTGTGACGTTGCTCTCTAGGAACATTTTTAGTCATTGATAAATGATGTACTGATAAATGGTGTGCATGAGCATTGGTATTAGAGAGTTCTTCCTGGCTTGATCTGCCCTGAATGGCCTGAAATTTTGTAATTATTCACTACGATGGCCTGCGGGCAGAGGATAGTGTCTCTACAGCAAGTGCCAGGAAACTCACTTCTGAAGGTTGTGTTGTTCTGTGCATACAGCTTTCCCTGGGAAGGAGGCCATTATTGCTGTGATTACCCTGCCAGGTCTCTTGTGCAGAGCTGAGCTCATGGATGTCCCATACATTGCACCAGGTTTCTTTCCCTCTGAGCCTTAGAAGTGCAAGGAAATATAATAACAAAACAGTTAGAGCAGCTGGAGTCCAGGTGAATTGGTAATTGTCACACAGCCTAAAGATATTTGAAAAAAAAGTGAAGGGAAGAATAATCTACATGTCCTCCTTTTACTGAGAAAATACAGTGTTATTTATGAATAATTTTCATTGTTGAAGGAAAGTGTAAGATACAATCAGAAAGACCATAAAAATGAAATGTATAAAGTGTAATTTACATTATATTGGAGAGGAGGGAATTACTAGCAGGGAGAATGGTAGTTTATTTAAATACAAAATCAAGTTATTTAGACTTGCATACTTAGATTGAATTCTGTAGCAGAAGTAGTTCATAATTCTCCCTGCAATAAAAACACGAATTATGATGCCCCAGCTTGTATTTGTATTCTCAGACCACGCAGGAGTCTGGGGCTGGGACAATTGTCTGCTTAAGCAGGAGCTGAACAAATCTAGAGCTAACTGAAAGGCAGTTCTCTAAAAGGTTCCCCATCTCTACAACGAGTGAGAGAGACACGCTGAGACAGTTCCACCCAGTCCTGGAGGCCAGTGTTGCTGGTATGGGAGGGTTAACAGAGTGAGTCTCCTGTGGCTGGTGCCTCAGGTAAATTACCACTACACGGGTGTTCAGGCTGGGGGGCAGAAAGCACTGGGTTTAAGAGGTGTGTGTGTATGTGTACGCATAAATACACACTGTTAGTAGGTAGTGAGTAATGGTTATTACCTCTTGCCTGTAAGGACTATGAATTTGAATTAGTGAGTGTGTTTATCCTAAGAAAGGCCCTGGGTCTTCTAGGCTGTGCTAGCCTCACACAGTGCTGCTCTGTTGGAGCAACTCTGCCGTTCTTTTCTCCCTTTGCAATGTCCCACAGTTTCAAGTCACCATATCTGTAGCCAAGGACTGCTTTATCAATACAGAAATATGGTCCTGTGGTACCAAACCCCCCCCCCCACTTTCACTGCTAGAGATGCTGCTCTAGAGACAAAGTGGAGCTGTGTGCCTGTTTCTTGAAGCCATCTCCATGGCTGAATGAAGCTGCTTGCGTTCCTAGAGCCTCACAGTTACTGAATTGGTGTATGCCTTGGGTTGGTCCAGAGGCAGAAACTGTCACTCTTGTTCTTTCTATTCTTAAAGAATAATCAGTTTTTAAAATGAGATTTTCTATTCATTGCCAACACTTACATACCTTTAATATCTAGACAAAAAGATTAAGTTATTTCTATAGATCTTCTTTGGACTGTCAAGCCTGTGTAACTGGAGTTACATTTGGGATGGTTTCTGCTCTATCCATTGCTCTTGCTACAGAGCTAGTAAAAGACCTGGAACATTCTTTTGCATGTTTCTGGAAGTCAAAGTTACTACGAAAAGGAGAAAAATAGAATATTCATTTAGTTCCTAAGATGCATTTGGAGGCTGGTTCTGCTGGATTTTTGTCGATGTTGCACCTGATTTGTAGGACTTATGATCAGCAAGGAAAGTTTTTTTGCTTTTACTGTTTTGGTCCACCATTAGTGGAGTGTGAACAGGCATGAAATGTCATAATCTCAGAATTTTACACTCCTATATTTTACCATAAAACTGATTGCTTTTTCAGATTTGAGAAACTGGACTGTGCTGAACAGATTAGGGTGTGTTAGTACTGGGCAGCCCTGCACATCCTTTAAACAGATAAGCTCTCAAAATGGGTTATGTACTATTGGAAATTCTACCCAGAAAAAGATGACTACTTCCATGAAGAACATTTTTTCGTCTCTCTCTGTTGACAGATAAACAACCCAAGTAATCTGAGTTTATAGCATATCAAATCACTGCCAAGGGAAAAGTGTTGCTCAAATGCAGCTTGAACCTGCTCTTTGCAGTGGGAAAGGAGTTCTTACTGAAATGCAAACTTTCGTAGGTGCTTTCTGCTTTTCATAAGTAATGACAATTCCTGAGAAAAGGAAAAAGCCTCTAACTTGGAGGTGTGGGTTTTAATAAAGACTCAAATGTTCCAGTGAGAGCCCCATCAGGGCAGGAGTGCAGGGAGTAAGGGAGGACTATGTCTCACGAAATATTAAGTTCTAAGAGATTTGTTTCCCCTAACAATATCTTCCTTTTGCTGTTGTGATTAGCTACTTCCTCAATCACTGCCTTTATGCATTCAAGGGGAAATTCCAGCTGCTGCTCTTGGTTACCTGTAACACACACTGTGTGTGTAAATGTTCTTGGCAAAAGATACTTGGAAAAGAACAACAAAAGAAAAAGCACTTTTAAGAAAAATTCCTTCATCTGAATGCTGAAATAAAACTCAGCAAAACATAACAGATGAAAGACAACTTAATGTCGCACTCCTCTCGAGTCATATGGGTGGTGGTTCTTGCTGATGCTCAGAGCCTGTAGCAAACAGCTCAGATGGCGGTTTGCTACATCTGCACCTAAGTGCTCCAAATGCCACAGGCTCTGCCCCACTTCCAGAAGGGTCTAGAAAGACGAGTAATTGCTCCGAATTACCCACAGGAAGCTCTGTTGTTTCCCTCTGATTGATGCAAACTATTTGGAGGAGGTTTGCTACACAGGGCTGCAGCTGGACTGGCAGCAGAGAGGGGACCAAACTGCAGATGCTTGAACTGATGTTGTCATGAGCTGGGCTGGATCAGCCTCGGGAATGAAAGAGTTCCCAAACAAGGTGCACCTACAGCAGGACAATGAGTGTAACAGGACATCTCTGTGATGCAGACTGCAGCAAGTCTGTATTGTATTCACATATGGCTCTAGGTGGGCCATGTATAAGGCTGTGTATAGATTAAATGGCTGTGTGAGGCAAATAAGAGAGTACAAGCTACTCTTTTTTTAATCTTACAACACCCTGTGCATAATGCATAGCTCATGAATAATTTGCACAATGATCTATTCCCAAACTTAGGATATTACAGAAATATTAATATACCTAAATGGACTCAAATTATTTTGATACCAACTTCCATGGGGCACTTTTTTGCACTGTTGTACTTCAGTTTTGCCCACTTTTCTCCCTCCCTTTGATACCATTGTTTTCAGGTTGCTGTAACTTAAGCAAGGTCAGAATGGGACACTATATACTTCTTTAGAAAGAAGTGGCTGTGACGGTAGGATGCGCAGGACTTATAGGAGAAGAGATCTGACTGATTTGTATGGTTTAAAAAATAGTGTTGGTTTACAGTCTTTGGACTTACTTCTGAAACAAATCCTTTGAAAATCAAACCAGAACTCAGGGATTTCGATTTAATTCAATCTGAGAAATCACAAACTCAGTCATCACTGCTGAAATGCGACATGCTTGTTTGCCAAAGTATGCAAAAATGTCAGCTCTGTCTCAAACTGTAAATTAACCAATGTTAGCTTTGAAAAGCTGGCAGGTCTCATCAAGCCTCCCAGATAGCAGAACTGGAGATTCATAGTTATAACAAAACCTGAAAGGAGCAAGCTGAGGCTGCTCTTCATTACTTCACTTGCTCTCAAGTGAAATATTCCTCAAGTTTGCATTTTAACATTTAGTCCACTTTGAAATCTTTCAAGAGGTATTTCAAATTAAGTTTGTTTCGGATGTTCTGAGCACAGAATGAAAATCATTTCTTTAATAATGCTATTTAATATGCTTACCAAGTCTTTTACTTTGAAGGCTTTTCCAAAAATCCAAACCACTACTTAAAAGTACAAACATTTACATCTATAGGTGTAAATCTGGCTATAATTTTTATTTTGCAGACTAAATTTCTGAGCCAAGGCGTGGTGTTAATATCTGTAAGAGATACATTCCTGGGTTGTAGAGTCAGGTTGGTGTATTTCTTCCCAATAAACTTCTTTACTTTAAAAATATCTTTCATTTTTGAAAGGTTTTGAGCATCAGTTGTCAGGCTGTATTTTAGAAATACAGTTCTGTACTACATTTTTTCCCTCAGACAAATGGATGCTATAACTTCAGCTCACAAAATAGACAATATTAATCTTTATGAATTTTAGGAGGCATATATTTGATTTATTGCTGTTCCCATACAATTAGGACAAAAATGCATATGAAGAATGGAATTGTGGGCAGGTTCTTTTGTCTTTATTTTTCAGTACCAGTGGTATGCGTGTGCACCTACATATAGTTGAGAAAGCAAATCTGTCCATCCTCTTACATTTTATAGTATTTCTGCCATCTGAATGTTTTTATCTTGGAGAACATTTTCCCACTGTGCTTTAAAGACTTCTAGGGAAATAAACAGTCCTGTTCACAGGGAAATTAGCCTAAGTGACTGAGTACATTCAAAAAGTTATGAACTAAAAAAACCCCAAAACAAAAAAGCAAAGTCCTAAGCTGGGTTGCTGGCAGCAGCTCCTTGTGTTTCACTTAAGCCAGTTTAGTTAAAATAATTTTCCTTCTTGTTTGCCAGGAAAAACAAGATTCTTTGTTTCAGTTGATTACATCTAACATTTGTAAGTAGGTGGGTACCAAGCTATGCTCTGTTTCCTGTGTACCGAACTCTCAGATGAAAGCATATTTGTATGAAGACTTGCCATTTTGCTCCTATTTAGATGCAGAGCATCTGCCATTGTACACAGACTCTCATGGAGATTCCGTTTGTGTCCTCTTATTAAGTTCCTGTGTTTGCAGCCTCAGCAGCTGTGCTGCTTAAATATGAGAGAGTTTTTTTTCTCCCGCTTGCTTTTATTCTTTGCTTCTTAGCATCAGATGCAACTGAGATGTTTCTCTCTTACATCATGAATAAGGGCAGACATAAAGCACAAACGTGATGCCTGTGCTTACTGGTCTGGATTCCCTAATGCCTACAGAAATATTGGAGGTTGTATTAGGTGTGAGCCACCTTTCTCATTGGCTAAAACGGACAGTGACCAGTGTTGCTCACCTGCTTGACCTAATGTGTCCACATGAATGTGTCCACAACACAAATATTCTGTATCAGATACTGCCCCAGTTGTCTTCTGCCTGAGGCAGGCTGGCTAACTGCTTGGTACCATGGTGAACAACATGTGCTTCGGAATGCAGAACATCCTGAGTGCAATCACAGGGCACCTACAGGATGGCCAGGGGATAAGACGCAGTCAGCGTGGATTTAGAAAGGGCAGGTCCTGCTTGACCAACCTCATTTCTCTTTATGACCACGTGACCTGCCTGGTGGACATGGGGAAGGCTGTGGATGTAGTCTACCTGGACTTCAGCAAGGCCTTTGACACTGTCTGCCATAGCAAACTCCTGGCCAAGCTGGCAGCTCATGGCTTGGACAGGGGCGGTCTGTGCTGGATTAGGAACTGGCTGGATGGCTGGGCCCAGAGAGTGGTGGTGAATGGTGCCACATCCAGTTGGTGGCCAGTCACAAGTGGTGTGCCCCAGGCATCAGTGCTGAGCCCAGTCCTGTTTAATATCTTCATTGATGGTCTGGATGAGAGGATTGAGTTCACCATCATAGACCAAGTTGGGAACATGTGTCAATCTGTTAGAGAACAGCAGGTCTCTGCAGAGGGACCTGGACATGCTGGATAGATGGGCACAGTCCAACACCATGAGTTTTAATAAGGCCAAGTGCCAGGTTCTGCACTTTGGCCACGATAACTCCATGCAGTGCTACCGGCTAGGGACAGAGTGGCTGGAGAGCAGTCAGGCAGAGAGGGACCTGGAGGTGCTGGTCGACAACTGACTGAACATGAGCCAGCAGTGTGCCCAGGTGGTCAAGAAGGCCAATGGCATCCTGGCCTGGATCAGGAATATTGTGGCTAGCAGGACCAGGGAAGTCCTTCTGCCCTGTACTCAGCACTGGTTAGGCCACACCTTGAGTACTGTGTCCAGTTCTGGGCCCATCAATTTAAGAAAGAAGTTGAGGTACTTGAACATGTCCAGAGAAGGGCACCAAGGCTGGTCAGGGGGCTGGAGCACAGCCCTATGAGGAGTGGCTAAGGGAGCTGGGGTTATTCTGCCTGGAGAAGAGTAGGCTCAGGTGAGACCTTATTGCTCTCTACAACTCCCAGAAAGAAGGTTGTAGCCAGGTGGGGACTGATCTCTTCACCCAGGCACACAGTGACAGAACAAGAGGACAGTCTCAAATTGCACCAGGGCAGGTATAGGCTGGACATTAGGAAGAGCTTTTTCATGGAAAGAGTGAATGCCCATTGGAATAGGCTGCCCAGGGCGGTGGTGGAGTCACCATCCCTGGAGGTGTTTAAAGTGAAGCTGGATGAGGCACTTAGTGCCATGGTTTAGTTAATTAGAAGAGTTAGGTGATAGATTGGACTCGATGATCCTAGAGGTCTCTTCCAACCTGGTTAATTCTGTGATTCACAAGAATTTATTTCACACCAGAACAAGGTGCTTCCCTCTAGGCAAGTCAAACTCAGACATCAGTAGACTAAAGGTAACTTGTCCCAAATCATCCTAACTCTTCTGTGGAATAAAAGCATTTTTAAGTCTGTGTCAGTTTTCCTCAACCAGATCTGATTTAGCAGGAGTGCAGCCACATTGACAGCTTTGCTGTGATTCTCTGCAGTGCTGTTCCCGGATAAAACAGTGCCAGATGCACCTCACTGGTTGTGTGCCAAGGACCATTTAGGACACAAAAGGAGTCTTGCTGGTTTGGACTAATCTCATCTTAAAGAAAAAGAATTGAGACTACAAGTATCAGGAGGAATGATGGAGAGCTAAAGGACAATCTCAGTTAAAAGACTGTGAGTAACTTGAGGAAGGCAGTTCAAAGCACTCTCTTGGGCTAAGAAGCAATCCAGCCTCATCCAGGGTCTGTAAATAAGATTGCCTCCAGGGTTATGCTGCTCATGGAACAGTACAACTACATTCTTTCTGCAAACCACGGGCTCAGTTTGGATGCTGGTGTTATTACAGTCTCCAAAAAGCCTTTTTAAGTCTTGCAAAGACGATGGAAACCCACCAGCTTGGCTTCTTCCTGGCCTCTGCCTCAAGCCCCACACAAACACAGTAATTGCTGCTGCACAGCACTGTGTCTGTAAGCCAGAACTGCCATAAGTCTTCCCCACTTATATAAGGGCCTATTTCCTTATTTGAAAAACCCAAAAATTAAAAGCGAAATGCTTCTTTAAGGGTTCTTTATTCAGTTTTAGCACCCTCTAAAATACTCAAATGGACTTATAAAGGAGATGCATGTAGTGCACTGCGGGTGAGGATTAAACAAGCCCAGATTAATCGTACAAAGAGTAATCAGATGTGGAAACAACCTGATTTTTTTTTTCCCTTGGGGGACTTCAAATGAGTAGCAGTGTTCAGAGCAAGCTTTTTGGTTGCTTAGAGCCACATCCTAGCTGGTTTCCTAATGGCAGTGCAGTAGTTGACACAATCCTGCCTATTAACCTTTTATTTTATATTCTGTATATTTTTATTACAAAAGACAATAGGGAGACCAGTGTGCTTGCCTAATCAGGTTTATTTATATCCAGCCACAGTGTTACTATCGTGGCTGGAACACACAGAGTAAACAACCAGGATCTTTTGCTTTTTTTTAGAGAGAAAATGCCAGGTGTTTTAAAGCAAGCTGTTAGGGGACAGAGTAAGGAGGTGTGTTTTAGAAATGGTCACTCTGTGCTGCCTGGAAATTGAAAATGTACCTTCCAGGTATCTGTTTCAGCATTTGAAAACCAACAGTCACCTGAAATCTGCGACCCAAGTTTCACACAGAAGTTGAAATGAGTAACAGTAACTAAGTGGAGGCATGAAAAATGTATTGCCTTTTTCTCCCTGGAGAAGAGATCCATTCTGCTGGAGCTGGATAACACTTGGAAACTCACAAAGCTCCTTTTCATTAGAGAAATGAAAGCCTCATCATCCCTAGAGCTCTTAATTAGGCACCTTTTGCCATTCACACAAATCTGTGTCTTTACTGTCAAGTCCTATTTGTTTTAAAAACTGAATCATTCATTTCAGCTCTTTTACTGGGCAGCAAAAATGGATAGACCAAATGAATCCAAACACTTTGTAAATAATCAGCAGGGCCATGCCAAGCCCAGAGAACAAGCCTGCGACGATGCTTTGGTGCAAAACGCTCACAGAGCAGTAACAAAACACATGTTCAAAGCACAGAGGACTACAGAGGAGAAGAAAAAAGCAAATATGGAGTATTAGCTCCCCACAGGCCTATATGCTACTCTCGCATTTATGGTGGATGTTAACCCACAGGCATTACCTAGGGGTTAGATAGGAAGGTTCAGCATGAATGTGCAAGGTTTTTAACAGTATTTAGGCTGACTGTTTTCAGTGCAGAAATAGTTTAAACATTTCATTTAAATGGATTGCCATTTCTTTTTCACCAGTTCCTGAAAAATAACAGTTTTTAGATACTGAATATAAATTTATACAGAGATTAACTCTATTTGTAAGCTTTCCTTTGAAGCATTTCTCCATTATGATAATATTCAGGGGTTTAATTCATGCAGGAAGCAACTGCTCTTGTACAAACATGTAAGTGTATATATGACTGCAAGTGTTTGCATATAAATGTTTTCATTATTTCCTTGTTTTAAAAACCTCAATCAACCTTGAAAGAGGAACAAGACAATAACCATCACTAGTGGAACCTGTGTAAAGTATCAGGAATGTGTGTCTGGAGCTCATCAGTGAAGCCAGGCAAAGATGGCATGAGCTTCACCATCCCAGACGCTCAAACTTCCCTGTGTGTGGTTGCTTGTTTCCCAGGCTGTGAAGTCTCCAGTTACCGGCATTTTTCATGTTTGGCTGATCTTTTCAAGAGGCAGCATTAAATCTATTGAAGGTTTTTTGCATAGAATTCTGTACAAACACTCTACAATTTTCCAAAGGTTGTATTTCAGGTTTAAAGCTACTGTACAGTTGTTCTTTGCATGGATAGAGCCCAGTGTTAATCAGCGTACTGCATTTTGTAGCACATGAATACAAGCAAAGGTAAATATTCACCTTATGAGGACACTGCATGTTCTAGGGAGAGTCTTAAACAAAGGCAAACATAACTAGAGGAAAAGGCTCAAGATCATTACTTGAAAGTCTCATAGTATAGAAGTCATTTTCACACTGACTATCTGCTTGTCTTTTCAGTATATGCATCTTTCTCTTTAAGAGTAGTATCAGTTTGGGTTGTTGCTCACTGTTCTGTGGATACACAGATGAGCTGTACTGTGAGACAGCCTGAAAGCCTTTCCTCCCATGCACATGGAGGAATACAGACTGTGTGTCAGATGTATTACGTATCCTTGCAAACTCCCATTAGCTAAGTTGTACTAACTCTGGTGGCTCAGCTGTCAATATTGAATTTTATTAATTCGTTTCTAAGACAGTTAAAAGCAGCTGCCAACAAAACTACCAGCTTAAGAAACTATAAATCCTCACCTCTAGTATTTCTGTATTGTTGCTGGTTGTATTACATGAGATCCAACACAAATACTTTGTAGTTGAATTACTGCATGATTTGGTTTTGAGTTCCTTTTTTTTCCCCTCAAAGATAAGCACATCTTACTCTTATTTATTGAAAGTTGAAATTTCCATAACCGCACTGAGAGTCTTGTTGACAAAGCAGTGTAAGCAAATTGGTTTAGAGGTACCAACTTCCTTGAGGACTGAATCTGAAAAGATTTATTGAAAGGGTTTGCACGAGGAGAAGCTTTGCTCTGTCTCATGAGTAGACAGCGCTTGCAATGGTCAGGTCAGACTGCTGTTCTGTATACAAAGCAGATCAGATAATGAGCATTGCCAATGAAGCCTCTTCCAGCGGCGGGTACTCTTTGCTTGTAGCATTTAATGACAATTTTCTGCCCAAGGTTCTGGAAGTTCCTGCAGTCTATATTTTGCTTATAAAGGTGAGAAATGGTCTGTGTATATACCCTGCATTTGCACTGGATTAGCTGGAATTTGTAGCACAAGTTCCTTTGAATAGTGACAGTAAACATCAAGGCACAAGGGAGCTGTGTAAGACCTAGCAGACTCATCTCTAAGACTCTCACTTACTTTTACACACCAGAAACTAAATATATGTGGGTCTCCACCTGCAAAAATTCAAAGTGAAACTCTGCTCAGAAAAGCAGGTTTATCTTGTAGTGTATCAGAGCCAGGCATCTGGTGGTGTCAAAATGAAAATGTGACATGTTGTGTTTAGCTAGACCTCAGATGAATTTTGAAAAACTGGAAAGTTTTACATGGTTGGAGAGGAGGATGAGCTGCTGAAGTGCTGATCAGCTTAGCTACAGCAGGTGCTGCAGATCTTACAAAGCAGCACAAGTCCAGCAAAGGCCTGAAAGATAAAAGTCATCAGGGGAGAATATGATGAACCTTGCAAAGCCTAAACTGTTTCTCTCTTGTTCATACCTGAGCATTGGACTCCTCCAGTAAACCACTGAGTAGCTTGCAAAACCTTACAAGAATCTGTAGCTCTTTGCTTTGCCAGCAGGTTTGTTTAGCCACTGACAGAATCTTTCCATTAAGGGTACAGAGTCTGGAAGGGGCTTTATAATTTGTAAACTTCAGTCAAAATTTGAGTATTCAGTTCAAAGCTGTGTTTCAGACCTCAGTAAATCACAATCTGGATCTTAGCTTTTACCTCTCCATCTGAATCTAGATCATTCTTGTCGACCATGCTGGGAGCTTCCCTCTCTGTGGTAGGAGGGCACATGTCTGAATTCCACTTTTTCCCTTTCTGTTGTTTTGGCTCTGACTCAACACTTGCCATCAAAATCCAGAGTTGTCAAACTTTGTCTGTTCATCTGAGTTTTAGATGAATACATCTGAGTTTTAGATGAATAATGGAGCATTTTAGTTCCTGAAAGCAGTGCAGCCACATGCCACCTCTTTACCCATCATCACCTCCTCCAGCCTCCCAGCAGGTATGGGACCATGGCACTGGCCAGCTGGTGTCATACACACACCACAGTGCAGTTTGTTGTGCTCAGCTGCCCTGTGTCCACAGCTGTATGAAGGCCCCATGCTCATGCCTCCCACCTGTGTGCAGGCAGTTACACAGCCCTGGTATTTGCAAACAGCTGTATTACAGCTGCTGTAACTGCTCCCTTGAGGATCCATCGTGCTGGGGATTCCTCTAAAGCTGTGGAGCTATGGCAGCATCTTCTGTATCCTGGAGCACATCCTTACAGGATTTTGAGATTAGGGTTTTTTTGTTATAGTATCAGATGATTCCAGCTGGAGGGTCTTGGGCAGTGCAGAGGTGCTGTGGACACTGCACAGTGCGGCACTGGGAGCAGCCCCCATGGGTCAGACAGGCACTGACCCGGGTTAAAGAGCTAATTCTTGACAGAAGAGCACTGCCACTTGCCTGCCTCTGGAGCTATATAGCTGTATGTTCTTTTGCTGTGACTAATAGAGGAGGCTTTTACAAACCTCTCTTTACACCTTCCCAGTTCATTCAGCCTCAGTAATCATTGAGGAGTCTAAATACCACCATGTGACTTAATTTAGCATGGGGCAACAGCGAAGACCCCCAGACCTTTCAGAAATGCAAGGCTTTTACCTCAGATCTTAGCAAGGCAGAGAACATGTCACTGGTAATATCTCACAAAAATAACGGATTGTGAGAACGGTCCGAGTTTTGCTGACAGATATCAGATAGTTTGTTGACATTCTACAAACAGCTACAAATAAAATTCATAACATTCAATTAATCAAATTGGAGCTGAAAGGAAAATGTGTTAGGGAAAGGAAAACAAATATTTCATTTATGTAACAACAAAACTGCATAGAAAAAAAAAAGGCAACCTGACAGTGTCAAATATCTTTCAATGTGGTCTGCTCACGACAGCATAATAATGCAAAACTGAGTAATCCTAGGAGAATGATGCTGCACAAACATGCATCATCCTACAGCATTTCAGTTAAGCTGAAAGTCTGACATAATTTTCAGTCCAGATTATGAAATGGTGGAAATAATGCTGTGGGTATATCTGTTCAGTGCCTTCTTCATTAATCATCAATGTGAATTATTTTGTTTTCAGTAGAACTACCGATCCTACAATGGCTCTGGCAGTCTCTTCATGTTAGTGACTAACTGCACACACTCAAGACACTCCTAAGATGATCTATCAGAAGAGTTGTGGAAGTTGTTGTATGGCCCAGAGAAGATGTACAGGTAAGCTACTGCACCTTCTCTGCTTTGCTATCCCACTGGCTCAGTTGTGTATGATGCCATGAGAATCCCTCTTCTCCTTCAGGCAAGTGAAGGTAACATGTTGAGAGAAGGAATTTTTCTATTTATTTTAGTTTGCTAACAGTAAAATTAAAAACCCAGCAAATGTGTATCTGGAGTAGCTCTTCCAGGGACAATCTATTCTGTCGTGTTTGTGTAGGTTGCAACCAGCTTGATATGTAAATTCAAATGCTGTTAAACAAAGGCATTAGCAGTGCCCTCAGCTCAAGCCCAGCGTGTGTGAGAAGAGAGCTGACAGCTTGTTCACAGGAAACTCTTCATCTTAGACCAGAACAAGTTCTGTAAGTGTAGACAGCAATGGATAAGAGTCCTTGTATTCTTGGTCTCTTGGCTGATAATTGTTTTTCCTCATATTTTTTATGACTGGGAGCACTCAGTGATTAGGCTGAGACATGTGATGCAGTGGAGACTCAAAGGATGCATTAGTCACCATATGCTTTGCTGAGTGAGACTATGTAAGAACCACAGAGGAAGGAAGTTGTTGTCAGTCCTAGGTGCAGAAACTGTGTGGGTTTACACTGTTTAAAGTTTCATACATGACAGCCTTCTGAAAGATTTGCTGAATCGGGGGTCCTAAAACAACAGACAAATAACCCATTGTTAAAGGACCCATTGTCCTGGTGATGAACTGGGTGGGGGGAGGGAGATGTTTGTCTGAAGTGATTTGGGCCCATTACCATCTCCGTTATGCATTGCTGCACAGAAGCAGTTCTGTGCTTTAAGAGAGCTGAATGTCTCTGGCAAACCCCATCACTGGCTATAAGAGAGGAGGGCTTACACGTGTAGGCAGAGTGTGAATTACAAAGGTTTGCAGCCTCACGTGGAGAGAAAATTGAGGATTCATAAAGCAATAGCTGGAGGAATTGTGTACAGATGCTTTAGAGACCTCTTGTGCAAACAGACAACACCTTTACTCATAGACTTAGATACAGGATTAACTTTGTCCTTCAGCACTCGTTCACTTAACTACTTCATTGCCACTACAGATGCTATTGACACCCCTTTGGGATTACTTTTTTTTTATAGATTTGAGCCTATGATATCTAGTAACTTCCCCAAAACTAATCACCTCTTTTGTCAGCTCTCACTACATTTAGTGTCTGGGCTCTGTGACAGTCTTCATTTTCTAATTTACAGTGCCTGACTACTTATTTTCTTAATGTTGCCCACTAGATATAGGGTAGCACCTTACAGACCTGACTGTATGCACTTGATTTTATCCCTTTGGTTTTCAATTTAGAAAGAGCTGACTCTAGAATGGATTTATTACAGCATGAAATACCTGATTCAGCAGGTGTAGCATCACATGGTGCCTTCCTCAAACTGATGCTTCCTGAATTCACTTCCAAATTTCTAAAAGGTGCTAAACAAGTTAGGAGATATGACAGCCATGGGTGTTCCCATTCCAAAGTGCTTCACAGCACTGCTCAGTATCAAAATGTGAGTCAGTTTGTGATCACCACCACACCAAATATCAACGTGGTCAGTTTTACAAATCACATAGCATTGCAGTTTACTTGGGAAGCTCATTACAGAATCACAGAAGGTTAGGGGCTGGAAGGGATCTTGAAAGATCATCCAGTCCAACCCCCCCCTACCAGAGCAGGATCACCTATACCAGATCACATGGGAACACATCCAGATGGGTCTTGAGTATTTCCAGAGAGGGAAACTCTACAACCCCCTTGATAACATTTGCTTTTCATTCAGTTGATGCAGAATTCATTATACTTCACTCAAGAATTTGATTTGGTGCAAGTTAAATAAATATATTTGACTATCTAGATTATAACTCCTAGATGGTTTTAGGAGTTCTTTTCTGTTTAACAATGTCCACATGTCTACAACAGTCTTGTCACATGTAAGCGTGCAGTGTGTGTGCCTACAGAAACCCTTGAAACAATCCACTTGTGCGAGACAGTTTCTCATCAGGTGTTGTCAGCAGGATCCCTAGATCAAACTGGAAAAGGTCTGTGGAACAGGGCACTTAAATAACCAGCTGTGTTGGTCCCCTAGGAGGTGCCTGGTTGTGAAAACGTTCCAAAAAGTGCAGTCCTTTGAAAGCATCTCTCACCTCTGTACAGAAAACTGCTCTGACTGCATTTTAGGTTATAAATGTCCTATGTGAACTTGACAGAAAGGGATTTTGAGGAGAATGATTTCTGTACTGCTGGGTTTTGAAGTTTGTTTAGAGACCTATCTGTGTTCCATTGCCTTGATATGGTCCTGGAGCTACCACACTGCAAATGGAAGGAACAATTAGAGAAAGGCTGCTGACCACCCCAGATCCATACCTTGCATGGAAGCTGAGTGTTTTCATGGGTTTTCTCATGCTGTGCAGGATCTTGGGGCTGCCTTCACTGTGATTCTTTCCCCAGCTGACCTACTGCCTCCTCCAAAAACGTGCCCTGAAGCAGCTCTTCTGTACCCACACAGGTTTCTAGTGCTCATCACCGGCAACAAAGTACCAGTCTTCTTCCAGAGAGAAAAACATATGATGAAAGCACACAAAATAGAGGCTGTTACAGATGATTATCTGAAAAACAGAATGAGGAGGTAAGAGAGTTAAATCAGATGTGCAGCAGACTGAGTACACACTTTGCTTTTGTTAGTAAGAAAACATGTGACACACTGGATGCGTCTTCTAACTTTCTGGAGTCAGTGAACATTCTTTTGATTTATCCAGACTAAATCAAGGAGCTGGGTGAGCTGAAGAAAGAGGCAGTTCAGTTAAAGCTCTTCCCCTGACCTGAATTCCTTGTTAAAAAGCAAAACAGTTTCTTAGCTGAAAAGTAAATGTCAAAAGATACTAGAATTCAATTATTTCCTATTTCCGCCTATCACAGAGAATTAAGGGAGAGGAATTAAGTGGATAAATGTATCAAGTAAACCAGCAGTGAAAACAATATACTCCCTTTCTGCAACTGTAAACAGTTACTACTGTGTGAGTTGGAAACTGTCAATTAGCCCTAACCACAGTGAATCAGAGATTCTTCCTGGTGTAATGAAAATAGAGCATCTCACCGTCACATCAGTATAGATTGCATTAACCTTAATGACTCCTGTAAGACTGAACCTTGCCTTGGCAGGCAGATTGAACATTGCATTGTAAGCCTTGCCTTTAACTTATCTTTGTAACACTTCCATTGATTCTACTCTAATTTAAACTAGAAATACAGAAATTGTCAGGTGCAGCAGATCACTGGTGCAACTAATTTGATTTTTTGTTGCTAACTGTAACCAGTGATGGATGTAGTGAGGAAAGAAAAAAAAAGAGTAATTCATTCCCATCTCCTCCTTTCTCTTTCCCTTTGTATCCTTCCCCTGATTTGTTTAATTAAGTGTGATGGGATGCCATGGAGGAACAGATTTCTTTACCCCCAATTGATGACAAGTTTATGTACTGAAATGGAAACATTAACAGCTCTTGTATCTTTAAACTCCCTAGTATTGCTATATATTATATTCTTGCTAGTGTAAATGTCAAATCCCAGTCTGGAAATAATACATCTCTATCTTCCGCATTAAATAGATTATTCTAAGACCTTCCCAAATTCATTGCTGTGAACCCTCTTTATTTTTATCATTGAATGCTTCCCTTCAGTGGAAGTAACCATGTTACTCCATGAGCACTACAATCTGCCACATCTCCTCTTTCGTTATTAATCCCTGGTTAAAGTTTATTTGGTGAATTTGATAGAAGTTCCTCTTAGCCTTATCCCAGTGGAACAAAATCTACCTCCTTCAGTTGCAGAGAATATGTCTTTTCACATTGCATATCTCAGCTACAATAATTTCTTCTTGGTCTAAAGGTTACTATCGCTCTATTGATCAGATTCTCTAAACTCCTGTTGGCTTGAGTTCCCAACCTGTGATACATTAAAGTGATTTTGCTGTGGGCAGTTGCTCTGCACTTCAAAATTGAGTCTATGTGGGTTACAAATTCAGGATTTGCAAATGAAGGTACCAGAAGTTAGGATATGGTTTCAATATCTGAGATCTATTGGGTTTACTTACCTTATACCACATCATGCTTTGTTTTAACTGAGTCTCTACCACACTTCAGAACAGTTCAGCTATTAATACAGCAAAGCTGCTGTTCTTGTCAGCCTTACAGCTGCACAGATTTTTCCCCAAAGCCTTGTTGCTGGTGTTCATAGAATATATATTAGCAGCTTATTTGTTCCACACATTGGCCCCAAACCCTGCTTATGAGCTAGGCAAAAAGCTCAGAAATATTTTATTCCTGGTGGATACAAATACCACAACCTGCTACTGCTCAGATTAGAAGGTTGCAACTATACTTGAATTGAAGAGAGAAAAGAGTCCTTCAGGCTGTGAAGTTAACTGGGAATCTCTGAGTAAAGCATTTTCCTGCTCAGATGTGAGGCTGGAACATAGTGCTGGCATTTTGCCACACAGTTTTGCAAACCAAGCTTCATTTGAATAGTAGCTCTACTGCTGGCAATGTACTAAGATATTTTTTTTATTCCAAGTTTATCTACTTTTCCTCTCGTTATTCCTTGCATTGATATGTGCAAATGCTTTTTATTCAAGTGGGAAACTAAAAGAGAAACAAGCAAGAATGAAGCAGTCAAGAGGTTAACCTGACAATTCCCAAACCAAACAGGAAAAATGTTTAGAACTTGAGCATCTTTAATATTAGGATAGAGGAGAGGAAAAAACATCACAAAGACCACATTTGTGGGAACCTGTGCAAGATCATAGAATTAACCAGGTTGGAAGAGATCTCCAAGGTCATCCAGTCCAACCTATCACCCAGCCCAAACTATTACCCAGCCTTATCCAATCAACTAGACCATGGCATTAAGTGCCTCATCCAGTCTTTTCTTGAACACCTCCAGGGGCGGTGACTCCACCACCTCTCTGGGCAGCCCATTCCAATGCCAATCACTCTCTCTGTGAAGAACTTCCTCCTAACATCCAGCCTATACCTCCTCTAGCACAACTTGAGACTGTGTCTCCTTGTTCTGTTGCTGGTTGCCTGGGAGAAGAGACCAACCCCCACCTGACTACAACCTCCCTTCAGGTAGTTGTAGACAGCAATGAGGCCAGCCCTGAGCCTCCTCTTCTCCAGGCTAAACAACCTCAACTCCCTCAGCATCTCCTCACAGGGCTGTGTTCTAGGCCCCACAACAGCTTTGACACCCTTCTCTGGACATGTTTCAGTACCTTAATATCTCTCTTGAATTGAGGAGCCCAGAACTGGACACAGTACTCAAGGTGTGGCCTGACCAGTGTTGAGTACAGGGGAAGAATAACCTCCCTTGTCCTACTTGCCACACTGTTCCTGATCCAGGCCAGGATGGCATTGGCTCTCCTGGCCACCTGGGCACACTTGTGAACTTTTGGAGTGCTCAGTAACTGCAAGGCTGAGTGAATCTGAAGAACAAACAGATTTAGGGGAAAGCTGATAAAATACTAAAGCATTGGAACAGGCTGCCCAGGGAGGTTGTGGAGTCTCCTTCTCTGGAGACTTTCAAAACCCCACTGGAATTGCTTCTGTGCAACCTAGATGAAGTTGTGTTAGCAGAGGGGTTGGACTAGACAAAATCCAGAGGTTCCTTCCAGCCCCTACCATTCTGTGAATTTAAACAAAGAAGTGAAACACAAGCACTTTACATTCTCTCAAGTCCATTTCTGTGTCCAAAATTCAATGTTTCTTTTTCTCTAAATGTTTTAGGCTCATAAACAGTCTGCATTAAATAGTCTTTTCATCTGGCATGTTCTCTGAGGGCACTAGAAAGCCAAGAAGGACAGAAACAGCTACACTCACTAACTTGAAAACTTAGTTCTGAGTAAATGAGGTGGAGTTTACAAAGACTGAAGTTTAGAGAAAAGTCAGGAGGCTAAGTTTGAACAAAAGGCTAGCCAAAACTCACTGAAGCTGAACTTAAGCTCTGCCTTTATCTCATCAGCCAGCTGAAGTGGATTGATTTGGAATCTAGTGGCACAGGGAATGACAGTAGTCTGGACATAGTTTCTTTCCAGGAAGTGGAAGTCTTAGGTTAACAAAGAAAATGTGCCAAGGGTCTAGACTTCACCTTCCCATCGTATGATGCTATCTGCAGAATTTGGCTCTAAACACAGAGTTTTCCAAGCTGAGAGACACTACAGTCCTGGTAGAACAGGAGTGACAGCACAGCATACTATGGTGATCAGAGCTCCTGACTGCATCCGCATCTGTACTTTGAAACAGCATGCCAGGTCCCCAGAGGGTACCCTCCTTCCAGAAAATCCAGGAGGAGCTCTGCAAGCCGACTGTCTTCAACTGAGATCACATGTATGAGAGATGTAACATGAGCTGTATCTTACTCTGCAAGCAATAAACCACTGCTGAGCTGCTCACCTGCACTTGTACCAGCTCCCTGCTTTCCCGAGATGCTGCATGTCCAATTCACTGACTACAAGCGCTTGAGATCTTCCAGTGCTGCAACCAGGTAACACTAATGTCACATCAGCTGTTTTCCTGTTTTCATTAATATGCTTCTCACTTTTGTAGCCTCATGACAGAAGTACTCACTGAATATCAGAAGGACCCTGTTTGGTCAGCTGCAGTTCATTTCAGCTCTTATTTTCTATTTAAAATACCTAACTGGTTACCTGAAATAACAAAATACTCTTCTTATTTCTGAGGCCTGAGGCTGCTGAAGCAGAGGTTGAATTACTACTGAACACTGTGTAGCAGACTTCTGTGAAGAGAGTTTGTGTCATGTGTTGTAATTTATTAGTCTCCTGAGGTATGCAAAGTCTTTCTGTGACTATTCAGTAGCCATAAAAACACTACCTCAAATTTCTGCAACTTCTTCTGGGTACAAATGTATTTCCATTTCTGAAATACTCATGCAGCTCTAGAATGTTTATTTGCAGGATGCAGACTGCTTCAGTACTACCTAGAGTGCCTTAACCTTGGCTGGACTTGACTCTAAGTGCTTGTGTAATATGAAAAATAAAATCAAATTAAGCCCTAACTTCAGTAATTGAATTTTAGTGGCCAAAATTTATGAAGGAAACAAATTTCAGTTACACCTGTATATTTGTAGAAGATGAATTTTCAGTTGTTAAATGTAAGTGTTTATAGACAAGCTTGTGCACTCAACCAGAGAGAGAGAAGAGAATCAATATCACCCCTGAGCAGAAGCTCAAATTTCAAATATTCACAGCTTGTAAAGTTGAACTTGTGAAGTTTAATTGACCAGGAATAATCTGAAGACAGAGTGATCTGTATGTGCTTCATAGGCAGAATGCAACTGAGTTATTCACTAGAAATAATTTATTCCACTTTAGAAATTATGGGACACTTGCAGTGAGGCTGTGCATTTGCCAAAATCTTAAATTTAATTTGCTCATGAACACCTCAGCCAGAAAAGGGATAGCAATTAGGAACTTGTTGTCATGAAATCCCTTCCTTCCATTGCTCTTCCAAGTAATTCTTTCGAAGTCTAACCTGAATATCAATAAGCATATACCTCCTGCTACAGCTATGCAGCATTCTATCTGTAAAGGACAAGATTAACAAGGGATCCATGATCCCTTTTGCTTCTGTGACTTTAAAGTTCAGACCAAAATTAACCTGTGATTCTTCCCTCTGCTTCTCTGCTTAGACCTGTGAACTAAATGCCCATTTTTCTTCCTCAGCTGAGGGGAATGTTTAATGTAGTTTTTCCTGTAGAGCCTTATCCATTTGACAAAGATGAGAGTCTGGCTCATCCAATATCATGATCATTTTTCTGTAACCTGTGGCAAAGCCTCCCTCCTCTGTGCAGTTGTTTAATATTACACATCTCTGGAAATGCCAGACAGGAATCAGGATCCAGTGGGGAAAGTGTTTCTGGGCAAATAGGACAATCTTCAATCCCCAGACAATGTGAGTATTGTACTCCAGGATGTGAAATCTCAGATAAAATCCAGAGGAAGAAAGGCAAAAGTAAAGTGAACAGAATTTAGAAAATAAGTGACAGTTCTGTTTACAGACTCAGACTTTGGCTTCATTTCAAAATTGCTTATTGTTTATTAATACTACTGTTTGTGGAAATACAATTGTTTGGAGTAGCCTGTGGTGACTCAGAGATCCTATATGGAATACTTTGGTGTCATGCATGTAATCCATTCCTCTCTCCTGGAGTTCAGATTTACCACTTCCATAAGTGTTCTGTTAATCTCTAGCCAGGGCCCCTTCACTAGCCAACACACCAGGCTACCTCTGACTAGGTTTGTGAAGGCAGCTGGATGGTAGAGGCCATCCAGTCATAGAGCTGACAGGTTTGGCATCCTGAGTTAGACAATGTCTTTACTCTTAAGTAGCAGGTATCAGGCAGCTGATGCCACTGACATCCTATAAGGCATCTGTGAGCTTTTGAGTGAGCCCAAAGTACAAAAAAGCATGAAACAGAACCAGTTCTGACAGGTAGTCAGGTCACACCCAGGTATAGGTGCAGTTAAGGTATAAATGCATACTACCTAGAGTGCAGGAAAAATGTCACATTCAGACTAGGATTTAGATTTTACAGGAGGACATCAGTGGCAGATATCTTTCCTTCTAATGGATAAAACCAGAAAGTGAGCACACATAGCAGTTTCTTTCTGCACATCTAACTTTATGCTAAGTTTTGATCCTTAGGATTTAAGCAGGTAACAATGCTTGTGCCCATTAAAAAGGTGAACTCAAAGGGTCCTTAATTAGGAGACACAGTTATGATGCATGAGTTCCCTTGCCGAGGACCTGGCATCCCTGCCACAGCATTCAGCTCTTACTTCAATCTGATGAATGTTAAGAACCTCTTAATATTAGAAAACTTAATTGCTCTGTTTCAGAGAAGGTGCTACAAGACTGTAGACTGTGGAGCTGTGAGTACTGAGCACAGCTTTCTGCTCTTGGCTGGTCTGACCTTCAGCTTGGCTCACTGTTGGTGCCTGCTCACCTCCCTTCTCAAACATTCCAGTCTCAGTGTTTCAGTCTGCACCACCCCTCAGTTAGACACCTCTTTCTGCTGTCTTTCCTGTAAGTGCAAACTAAGTGACTCCTGCAAATTATATGGAACCTTTTGTGTTATGGCCTATTTTAAAGCCCCTTTGTTACTTAACTGTGCACAGTCCCTCTCAGCATTTAAGCAATACAGTCTGGGGGCTGCTTTGCTTTAATACATCTTGCTTGAAAAATTATCAGTGTTTGTACCCTGCTGAAATTTTTATCCAGGTTTTACATCTCAAGTAAACCAATCTGAGAAGTAAACACCTCCATTTTCAGATCTGCCTCAAATCTTAAGGAAGGGCATCCTGTGGTCAGACTCTGATCCGATTTATGCAAGTTGAAAATCTTAAGCAGCACAGCCTGCTGAAAACCCTGCACACCTGATGTGTCTGTGCAGAAACATAATGCATGAATAGCAGTGGTTAAACAAAAGCTGGTGATCCAAAGAGAACTCATCTGAGGGAAATGACGTGGCTTGAAAAATATTTTACAGTATGAGCCTCATAGTTTGCTGTTCTGTGCAGATTTATACTGTACATTGAATGAGAGGATTTCACCAACTTCTAGACATTTCTTTCACAAGAAAATTGACTAGCAGGAGTGTATTTTTCACCAGTCACACCAGGTGAGATGACTCCTTTGACTTCTGTAGTTCACTGACCAAAAAATAATCAGAAAGCAACCTTTTATGGGCATTGGGATTGCAAGCAACATGAAGGGAGACAAAACAAAGTACATTTCTGTCTTTTTTTTTTATAGCTCACTAGGGAACAATTCTTCCCATCCATTCCTTTTTTTTCTTTTTTTTTTTCCCCCCCCTTCTGGAGTGGACAAGGTTGTCTCTCTTAACACTGGCTTTGCATCCCAGAAACTATCCTACTCCCTGGTCAGAGTGGAAGAGCTGCTGTGCTCTGGTATCTGTTCAGCCTGATCTAGACTTCAGCAGCCACAATCAAACTGTGATTGCACAGATATCCTTCTTTTTGCCCTTACTGTTGAGAAATGCTGAGTGATGGATGCTCACTGGTGGCAACAGCATTCATACACGTGTTTCATTGTACTCCAGTACCTTGGTTTCCATGGCTACCACAGAAATTGCAGGTTCACTATACAAATTGGTAGGAGAGATTCAGAACACCAGCCCATATGCTACAGCTTCCTGAACCTCATTCTCCTCTCCTGGGCTCAACCATGCTTCACTCTGTCAGGGACTTCAATGTTGGTCTCCACGAGGTACAGCAGGTCTTTGCCACTGCTAGGCTGCTCTTAGGGAAGCTCAGTGCACACACCAGATTGTCTCTTTGCACTGCTCTCAGTTGTCAAGTTTTTGAGCAGGGAAGACGATCTGCATTTCGATGTACAGCTAAAGTGCCTGGGGGGATCTTTCCTCCCTAGTGGCTGGTTATTCTGCCACTGCTCAGGTGTAATGTAACTAGAGTAAAAGCATAATTTAGCATGTGATTGTGGAGCTTTATGCAGAAAGGATGCAGATAGAACATAAAACCAGCTGGAACAAGTAAAACAAAGCCTATCCAGGCCAGTACCTGTTTGTGACTGGGGACTGACAGCAGGGTCTATAGGGAAGATTATGGCAAAAACACTGGCAATGGTTTCCCTGTACCCAAGTAACTGCAGCTTTGTTTTCTTGAGTCAAATATGGCATCTGTGCATTTATTTGTTTAGTGATTTATTTGCTCTTAATTTACCTAGTTGTATATGAACTCTTAATCTAGTGTAACTTCTGCAACAGACCAGCAACAGGCTTCACAGCTTAACTATTCATGGGGTGAAGAAATCCCCTTCAAACATGTCTTTCTCACCATTAACAGTCCTAGTTCAATTAGTCATTTAACAACCATGAGCCATCTCATAACTGTGATTATTGTCTATCTTCATGTCTTTTGCTCTTCTAGTAAATCCTTTTTGAGAGGGATGATTACCACAACAGCTTATGGTTGTCAAAACATATTGTGGATGTCCTTGTTTCTTTTCATAGTAAATCCCAATACCTGGCTGTTCCTGAGCACTGAGCTGGCACTATCATCATACCAAGATTTCTTTCTCTACTAGTCGTTAGAAAGGCAAAGCCTATTGCTCTGTGTGCTGACAGAGCTATCTGTTTTGAAGACTTTGCCAGGCTCTGTCCTTGTGACCACCAGCCCATCCTCTGGCATGCCTTGTTCAGTGGAGTTAAAAACACAGCTGCTCTTGGAGACTAGACCAGCCTTTGGAAATGTGAGGCAGAAGGTTTTATTCACATTCAGTCTGAGGTTCCTTTCCATAAAGTGACTTGTATCCACACCATCTTTCTTGATGGCCTTACATTTCATCAACTTTCTAGGGAGCAGGCAGGACTCAGGGCTCCTATTCTGTAACAGTAATGAGTTAACTGTCAAGTGGGAGGTGTCCTTGCCTATGGTGGGGAGTTGAAACTAGATGATCTTTGTGCTCCCTTCCAACCTAAACCATTCTATGATTCTATGATAAGGTGTGTTTCAAGTGGGTACTTCTGCACTGTGAACTGCTTTGGTAGTCCTCCAGCTCTGTTGTCCTGCAACACTCTGCCTACTTGACTACTGCATGTCTTCTGCACAGAGTCCTAATCCATAAGTGAGGGAGAAATGCCATTCTCTACGATGATTTAGCCCAGCTTGAATTTCAGGCAATCTGTCGACTGTCATTATTTGAAGTGAAAGCTATACTGAAGTGGGCAGTCATGGTGCCCTTACAAAACTCTCTTGTAGCTAGCCATAAGGAATTGCACAGGGTAGTAATTACAGAAGTAGACTTGTCCCTTGAAAGCCTCTGAGGTAATGTGGTCACAAGGCACATTCAGGTAACATACCCTGAAATCACCAAGTTCCTTGCAGTGCGCGCATTATGCTTGGCAGATTCAGGCAACTAGGAAGTGTGTTTATCTGGTGATAATCAAATCAATGGAGTGTGTTATTACATTCGAGTGCCTGTTTGCAGTTATTAGATAGCTTTCCCAAGGTTTATAAAGTAGCTATTTTTCAGTAACATTTTGCATCATACCACCATGAAAAAGAGTTCATGAGGTTTTTTTAAAAGGTCTGTTAGCAACGTACCGATTTAGTTAAGCATTGTATCTGAACTCAAAAAATCATGAATAAAACATGAAAAAGCTTAAGTAAGATGAATGGAGTGTTGAGAGAAGATCCAAACTCTGTTTTGGCTAATGCTCAGAGCATTAATTCTCTAGAACTGCCTTCTTCACGCACTGCTAAATGAAACTGCTTCATCCATTCAAGTACCTCTATTGCTGTGGAAAGGTTTCTTCCACATTCTTCATTTTTTACCAGCTTGAAGTTGAAGGGGAGTGACTATATAGGATGGCTTCTAAGATATATAAATCTAGTATCCAAAGAAACATAACTCTGCCCTATGAAGTCACACAGCATATGTTTAAGGTGGTTGAAAATTTTGTTGCCAGATTAGAATAAATCACACTAGGAGCACAGGAGATTTAATGTTTTATTGTTTTCATGATAGATGTAAGTGTCTTTTCAATATTTAACACTTCAACTCTGTTTTTAAGAGAAATTTTACTTCTGACTTGAATTGCTTGCAGTATCCTGCAAGTAACATAATTTCAGGTTTAGTAGTCTAGAATATTTTCTTTTGGCCCTTATGACATTGTTCTTCAGGTTTTTCCTTACTTTCATGTGTTTTGACTAAAACTGTTGAAACAGAACAATACCACATGCTATTTCTAGCAGTTTGCCAATATATAACGTTGACCTTGCTAAGAAGCAAGGATATCCATTCTGTTTTCCAAGATTAAGAGCATCACCAGATTTACTCACTAGCATTACTGCTCCTGCCCCTAATAATTTATTTTGTGAATTTGTCCTCCAAGTTTAATGGAGGACAGTGCTAGCAATCTGGAAAATTTGGCAACATTACTCATTATAAAAAGCCTATTTACATATATTAAATATGCTTTGCTAAAGTCTAACAACTAGGCATCCCTGCACAGCCTGGCAGCACTGAACCTCTCATGTACCCACACAGTCCTCAGCATGCCTTTGCTGTTTGGCTAGGTTAATTAATGCAGCTGAGTCAGCTAATAATCACTGTGAAGAAAATAGATCCAGATACTTACTGTAAAGCACTGAGTTCTTTGAACAGAGACATTTACCATCACTGTGACAAATAATAAAGCATTGAATCGGGCTAAAGATGCATCTACTACAATGATCTCTGGTCTATAGCAAGTGTTAGGTGAACGACATAAAGATGGGGCAAGCATAAGATGATAACATTGAAAGTACTCTACCAGTCTTCAGTCACCTGGAGCATAAATATTTCCTAAACCACGGAGAGTGCATCTTTGGAAGAGCCTTGACTTAGTTTTCTTCCATTAAATTGCCCAGTAAGTTTTGAATCCCTTGCATTTACAGTCTCTATGGCAAGAAGTCCAGTGATGTGATAAAGATCTTCTTCCAAATTATCCTGGTTGTCTGCCTGAAGCATTAGTTCTAGGAGAGGCATTACCTGGTGGAAGGTGTAGAGCAACTCTTACTGAACTCATCAGGCTGCTTTTGGAGGCACATAAAGGGAATGTCCATACAGAAAGCCTTGAAAGCAGAAGTAGCTTATATTCAATGAGCAAACTGTAGCTGGGAAACAAAACCCAAGGTTCTGGATAAACTCTAGCCTCCTCAATACATTTTCTCCTGTGTGTTTGCATCTTAGACTGCTTTTAAATTAAGCACACTTTTGGGGCTGTTTGAAACAATTCACCCTCCTTTGAGAAATTATATGAATGTTCAGGTAGGGATGAGCAGTTTTAAAATCCAAGTGTGTCTCAATTTCTTGTGCTGCAAGACTGACCCACTGCTGTATGCAAAATTTTTTAGTTTCTCCACTGGTTGTCACTCTCCACCTGCACTCCTACCTGCACTACTCTTGCACATTGATCCCTCTTACAATTTATCAGTGTTACACCTGCCCCGTCCTGTACTCTGATTTAATTAGAATCCCATTAACCACAGTTGGCTGTCAGACAAAGGAAATGTGTGATCGTATTTTCAATATAAGACATGCCCTCTGCTCTGCTGCACATCAGAAGATTTCCAAGGAGTGATAAGGCTGCTGTTTTGATAGGATTCCTACATTCCTCCAAGGATTTATTGAAAATGTGGCAGCTTGGTAGTTGAATATTAGATTATTAAGTTGCACAGTATGGTGTTGATATACTCTCTATGAACTTCCTGAAGAGCTGTCCATGCCTTTGCACAACTTCAGAACAATCCTTTAATAGCAGCGGGCAGCAACCACCCTCCAGTGATGCCACAGCATAGCAGTGGGACCTGAAGAAAGCCACCTCTTCAATCCGTTAGAACAATCATGCCAACTGAAGCTGTGTCCTATTTCAGGATAAATGGTGCACCAAGCTTGGCAGTCTTTTGAGAAGTACTCAGAGAACCTAAAATTAATGTGCTCTCTGGGATTTTTGTTTTGAAAGAGCAGAACATCAGTAGAGCATTAGTCTCAAAGACCACATTCTGAATATCTCCTTTTGTGTATCTAATAAAGTCCACAAGCCTGGCCTCAGTGTTCAAGGGATTGCTTATCCATGTCACCCTTCCCTGTATATCCAGTAATATTCCCATAGGGATTACAACTCCTTATTGAATGTTATTTTAAATGCAACATCATTTGCTGTTTCTTGTTGAAGCTACTTGGTGAATCACCAAAATCTCTGCTTAGTTGCTATTGTGTTAGTATTTGCTCATTTTAAATGTCTTCTGAAATTTTCTCTTGGAATCAGGTTGCTTAGCAGCTTTAAATCTTTAAAACAGTGTGCACCCATTTTGTCCTCTTGGACTGTTTCATGCTTTCTACTAAGCAGCAATGAAAAAACTCTGAAGTATGAGATTTATGTTCTTCATGTTCACTCTATCTGTGCCTCCTTCAGGATGGGCTCAGCTACTCTCTGAGTTTCAGTGTCAAATGTTATGGCATTTGTTTGTAACACTCATTTGTCCTGCACAACACTGTCACTTGAGAAAATCCCCAGGCCCAAGTCTTTTTGTACTAGGTACATTCATTTCCCACTACCAAAGAGAAAAAGACAGCCTCAGACCACTAAGCAGCTGCAGTCTTTTCTACAGACCTTATTTATTTCGTATTAGCTGAAACTGCACTTTAGAGAAACAGAAGGAGAGCCTTGCTCTAAAGCAGGTGCCTGCAATGTCTATGAACGTCAGTCAGCCCTCTCCAGATCAAAAATTAATTGTGCATCCACCACATGAAGGTGAGCAGGTTGAAGCACAATATTGGTCTCTGCCAGGTTATTAGGTTTTCACCTCAGGAAATTCAGCTTCAAATCCCATGTAACCTACCTTAGCTGGTCACTCTGGAGCATGTATGCAATAGACACAGAAAGTTAATAAAAATACATCAGGCACCCCCCACTGACAGCTATTTAATTACCAATCATTTGCTGCTCACGCAGAAGAACAGTGTGCTGTCCTCTTGGGTGCTTCATTAATACCATCCAATTTTGGCTATGTCAAGGTTTATTTTGTGGTCAGTCCTTTGAAAACACAAAAATCAAATATAACAAAAATATAACCTGTAGTGTTATAACTGTCAGGGTAGCATATATTGCTCTACTGAAATCAGACCTTCCGGCCTGGTTTTCACAAGCTTATAGTTTCTTTTGTTGTTATTTCAAACTATTTTGAGGATAAGAAGGAAATGTTAAAAAAAATAAAAACTCCAGGCTGCATTGTTCTTCACCAGAGTGTTATGCCCGGGGCTTTGAGCTGCTCTGTCACGACAGATCTGCAGGGGATTCTAGGTGTGCTCAAAGGATTAATCTATCTCCTTTTATCCACAGCACAGCTCACCAATTTATTTGGTCCCTCAGTCAACCCAAAGGTTAGTGAGCGTTACAGAAATGTAGGGTTTGCAGCTGATTTAAGATGGGAGAGTATCAGCTGTAATGCACTGCTTCCTTCTTCTCCCTTAATTTAGGGCTCCATTCTGGCCAGTGGTGTCTAAATAACCAGATCCCATTTTGTGCTCAGAAATAATTAAATTGAAGAAAGAGACACCTTAAAAAAAAAAAAAAATCATGGGAGTACCTAGTGGCTTCTTGGGCCTCTTCTACCATCACATTTTTTGGTTTTCTGCACTCTGCATGATAACCACAACAGCTCCTGTATTTATATATGGCAAGGGGATTAACACATGCACAACACTGTCATTCGGAAGGTGCAATGTTCCTCCTGCTGCTAGTCTCATCTGTTGATCTTCAGCTGCTGCCTTTTTACCTAAGCCTTTCTGCAGAAGGAAATTTAGTCAAATAAAAGGTCCATACCTGTTTGTTATGAGTGGATCAAAGTTCTTCAGACCTTTCCAGAAAAAGGACTGTGGCTCTGTGCTGGATGCGTCTGATCATTCATTCCACTTGGTCAGCCTTATTCTTCATGTCATGGTCACTTGATAAAGATGACAGCCCTGAGCAAATTCGGCACTTCTGGGGTTGGATCAGTTCTGAGCTGCCTGTTTAAGACTAAGTTTTGCTGGATGGAACTGGCTGGAGACTGATGTATTTGTTTTCCCAGACATGTCTGTATGTCACTGCAACACCTGCTAACCACTCTGAACCCCTCTCTTTTCTGCTTTTTTATTGAGTGGTTGACCCTTCACTTCTGTAGCATTGAATTGTTTACTAGGTAGAGGCTATGTGTGTCAGCCAGCCCAGGTCACCAACATCTTCAGTTGGTCTTACTAACTCTTTTTATCTTGCCATATTTCCAACCAAACCCTGTGAACAATCATAACATTTTGTTGTGGTCAAAGCACACAGAAAATGTCCTTTTGAAGATAATCATGCTTGGTATCACTGCTATTCTGTATGACTGTTGCTGTGCACTAGCAATAACCTTTTGTGTCTTGTTGAGCTATTTCATGGTTCAGAAATGCATGGTAGAGACAGTGCTGCAGCACTCTTGGTTCCACAATTTTCTGTTGCTTGGTTTTACTCAAGATAGCTTAACAGAAGTGATTTTTGGCTGGCATATTCCCTCAGCTAGTTTAGATTCCAAACGTGCCAACTGATAAGTATTCAGTTCTGTTCTTTTCTTTTTTTTCTGTTTGATGAATTTTCTGGACCGGGTGCTGATATCCATATATAGTAGTAATTAAGTAGGGATTGTGGTAAATTTATTTATATAATCTAGAGCAAGGTTATTAAGAAGCATTATTATACAGTGCTTTTTCATTAAGAATGTGGATTCATCAAAGCAAAGTGTTTATGAGAAGTTACAGACATTTTAGGAATAATTTCCTGGATTTCATTCTACTTAAACCTAGAGAACTGGCAAAACTCTTGGGTTCAGTTTCATCTTTAAGATCGGTGGACCAGGAACTTCAGTTCAAATTTTCTGCACACAAAATATGTTCAAATCATGCTGTGGCTGCTGGGGAGACACCAGGATTTCAAGATCTTATTGTGCATAGGCTATTTTGGAAGACTTTATGGTATTCCTAATACAGATTGGGTCAGGAATGGTCTCAAATCTCAAATACTTGTGCAGAAGGAGACAATATCCTGCTCCAGTGTAGCACAGCCTTTGGAGTGGATAAATGTATAGATATTACAATGGCATTTGTAAACTCTAAGGTACAAATCCTTATTTCATACTTTCACAACTCAAACCTTGTCTTTTCAACAGCTTTTAAAGAAGAGTTTTGTTTGCTGCTGCAGCAGGAATAACTAATCTTGTAATACATCTTAAAAATCACCCATGCAGAGCTCCAAGAAGCAAGTTGAAAAGTTAATTGCACCTTCTATACTGAAGTGTAGCATTATTGACTAGGAACACTTCTTTAAGTAGAAGATATTTTCTATACTTCTATATTGCCCAGATAGTCAGATCTACTTTCAAAAATCAGCAGCTTTGAACCCCATTGATCAGTATAAATTCATTACCTGACTTAGTCTTGCTTTGTAGAAAGTAAGGCAGGTATATCCAGTATTATGTCCCTAGAATTATTTCTAATCTAACTTTTTCAAAACACTGTGTTTTTAATGGCTAGAAATCTTGGTTTAATCTTGTTGCAATTGAGATGGGTATAATACAATCTGTAGTACTTTGCTTTTGCACTATTTGCTAAAGTGCCAGCAGCATACTTTAAAAAACATCCCTATGCCTGAGGTGATTACTGGTATCTATATACTAAAGGAATAGGATATGTATATCTGATAGATGTTATTAGGCACCTACCCTTTTAAAAATATCTTCCATGATGAGAGCAATTTCTAACTTTCTCTTCTGCTTCATTTCCCAAATTCAGCTTGCCAAGCAAAGATTCACCATAGCAAATAGTGCCAAGTGCTTTCTCTGGGGTTTCCTTTGCCTTGGCTGCTGACTTAGAACCTTTTTTCCCCATAGTTTAAGGTCTGGTTGAAAAAAAGCCATTAATTTGGAGTTTGCTAAATATAAGAAGCAGATAACAAAAGGTGAGGAGGTAAAGCACAGTTCAAATCAAGCCAATACATTTTATTGATTTAAGAAGTCACAACATCTCTTTTGAGATATTTATCCTGATATGGTCCTTGTGGAGGAGACAAACACTGTAGTTAAGCCAGCTGTCAAGTTTACTGGAGCTGAGCAGTATATTACCTTCCCTGCTCAGCAGCATGCTAGTCAACTTCAGAGTTTTGCTGCAGATCATGTATAAATGGTACCTTGTTAAAGTGTTACCTCTGCATCTAGAGATCTCTCAGTGCCTGGTGGACTTCCTAGAAGTTTGCAATAGCCAGTTCAAGTATTCACATTAAAATTAGCCCAAGGATGTCAGCACAGCTGCTAATATGTGGGGTATGAAACTCTAAGAAACAGTCAGATGCAGTTATACTTTACATCCTACTTACTCTTCTGCCTTCCCACTAATTACTCTAACTAGAGGACAAAAGTCTTCATCTGAGCTTTTTAATTGGGGAGGTCACGAAAGCAGCCATGGTGACATATTCTTGACTGTGAAGGGGAACAAGTGCATGCTTTCCAGACATCCATTTGATGACTGGCAGAGCATCCAGTGTTGGGCAGCACTGTGTTCACCCCAAACTTTTTCCACAAGAAATACAACATCTCTGGAAAGACTTTCCCTAAGCAAGTAGAAGCCGGTTAACTCTTTAGTGTGAGGCAAAACTGCCACTTTCTAGGACAATCGTAAATATTAAACCACACTCTAAAATGACTAGATGTAATCTGCCTTGCTTTGCTAAGTAAATGAGCTTTTCCTCTGTATTCAGTCCCTTTGGGTGAAATAGATTTGTAGCAGTGTTTTGATTTTGTGACTACCAAAGAGTCAACACAGGTCAGTGAGCAAACTGAATTGTCATCTGTCTGCATGAAACAGAATTGCTGGCTACATCTTAATCTGCAGCAAGCCTGGGGAGTAAAGAAGGAGAACCCTTCTAAACCCAACCCATCTTCATTGCTGCACAGGAAAAGGGACTTTCTGGGTGCTGGATGAGGCATGCTGACAGCAAATGATTCCTTGGGGACAGTCACTGCTCCTTGGTTTGTCAAGTTCTCATAGAACTACTTTGCACAGTGGAAAGGAAATATTTTTTCCCATGTGCATGTTCTCTAACAGACATTAAAAGGGATTTCCTGAGATTAGAGCAGTATAAAATTTTAGCTTGCTGTGTGTATCTTCACTCTTTTTAGACAGGAAGGAGTTTTTATCTCCTCTATAGTACGATGTGCTTTGGCAAAAGCAATCTTATTCTTTTATCAGCAGCAGCTTGGGATGGGCATAATATTTACAAATGATGCCATGAACAAGTTATGCAAATCACCCAAATGAGAACCAGTAAGCTTTTATATCCTGCCAAACAATCATGTATTGTAGAAATGCCACATTTTACAGTCAATTTGAGAAATGTTCTAAAGACTTTAAAACATCAGTGCCCTATTTTTCATATTAACATATACAACAGGATTTGTTAGTGCCACGAGTCCAACAATAGAACCTTTGAAATATAGAGGGAAAAAAATAACCATAATAGATTTTAGAAACCTAAGTGACTTTGAAAAGCTTCTTAGAACTTCATAATACTGTCAATTTTTAAAAGATCTTGTCTAAAATTGAAAACCTGTATGACTGCAAAGAGGCAATCTCTTCCTTTCTACTAGTATAAAAATACCATTTCTTAGAGCATGTAAATGAGCCATTATAAAATAAATCAGCAAAAAGTAATGGATTCTGTTAAAGTATTAAGCTCTCCAAAGGACTCATCTAGACTACAGAATTTACTAGTGTCTGAACTGAGGGAAGAATCACTTGTGAAATTCACTGGTTTATTTTTTTTTAATGAAGAGTGACTAAAGGAGCTGGGGCTGCTTAGCTTGAAAAAGAGGAGGCAGAGGGATGACCTCATCGATGCTTACAGCTACTTGAAAGGACACTATGGAAAGGCTGTTGCTGGTCTCTTCTTACAAGTGATTAGTGATAGAACAAGAGGAAATGGCCTCAAGCTGTGACTGGTTAGGTTTAGACTGGACATTACTAAAAAAAAAAAATCACTGAAAGAGTGGTCATGCATTGGAATGGGCTGCCCAGGGAGATGGTAGAGTCACCAACCCTGGATTTGAGACCTAAAAAGAAATACACAGGATTGAGTATAAGGTAGAGGGAATGAGGAATGTCCATCCACATGGTAAAACCGGTATGAGGAAAAATGCATGCAGAAGGGCATCTACACAGTGTGAAAGGGCACAGGAGGCAGCCAACTTGGCATAAGACCTAAAGGCCTTTCTAGAGCTTTCTCCTCAACAGTTGACCGTTCAGATGATGCAGGCTGCAGCTGCTATTGAGGTAACTCAGCTCCCTGCGGGGGATCCCTCCAGAGGAGGTGTTTGCAGGGAGAAACCACTGCTGAGGCCAGGCTGCTAGGGTGAATTTCACATTCCATCCAAAGCATTTGCCTTTGGTTTTGGGCACCAACAGGGTTGGTGAGGCCTGGAGAGGTGAGATGGTGCTGGTGATTCATTTTTCTTAATTTAATGGTGTTGTAAATGTTACTGACTTTTGCAGCCCTGAGGATTGCTTGCTACAGGCTGAGGGCATCCCACTGCCTGTACAGCAAGAAACTACAGGTCATTTTTGTGGCAGCATGCCTTTGGAATTGTTACTTTCTACAGAAGTGAACTTCGGTATCATGTGCTACTACACAAAGATATTAAAAACTACCTCCCAGTACCTTAAGGGATTGCAGGGCCTCTCTAGCTGCATCTTGAAGGAAGGCTAAGGAACTGGATTTGTTCAGCCTTGAGAAGGCTTAGGGGAGACCTCATAACCATGTGCAACACATAAAAGGCAGCTATCGTGAGGAGGGAGACTCTCTTTAAAGAATCACACAGTAAAGACGAAGGGTAATGGGGACAAGTTGCTACTGGGGAGATTCAGGCTGGATGCCAGAAAAACAATTTTCACCATTTGAACTATTAAACATTGGAATAAACTTCCAAGGGAGGTAGTAGATTCCCCTACATTAGACAGTTTCAAGGTCCAGCTTGACAGGGTGCTGGATCATCTCATTTAAACTATATTCTTACCTTGAAAGGTTGGACTAGATGATCCTTGAGGTCCCTTCTAATCTGGTATTCTATGAATCTGTGAATCTTTTCCCCTGCATGCTCCTGTGTTCAGGAATCATCCTCCCCCATTACTGCACAGGGACATCAGATGTTTCTGGTCTAGCCCCAAACCCATTGCCCCACCTCCTGTATTAAACCCCTGCAAAAGCAATGTATTTACAGCGACAGAATTTATTAGGCCTAAGTATTGAGACTGAATTAAAATGTTACCACTGTTATGAAGTGCCCCACAAGTTTCTGGCACTGAGAAAGTAACCATTATACTTAGTTCTGCTGTCGATGTTATACTGTGAGCTATTTCACCAATGCTGTGGCATGTGCAATATATATTGTGTGTGTTCCAGAGACAGGAAAGAATGATGAATGGGTAATATGTGGCCTGTGTTCTGCTTCTGTTGATAAGTGACTGATAAAGCTGACAAATAGCTAGATTAAGTAAACAGAGCCTACATAACTCATTCAAAGTGAATAACTGTTTACAAATTACCAATTTTTATCTGCAAAATTTTCAATTAGGAATGATGGATCCCATTCCTGTGTACAAATAATGGGCCAGTGATTACATGTATCAGGTAGGCGAACAGTAAAACTGGCCATCTGACAATGCTCATCTTCAGTACAGAAACTGACAAGAAGAGAAACAAATGTTCTTTGGACCAAATGCGGCAATTTTTGACTCCAGCAGAGAACAAGAATCTGAATACAATAAAGGCTTTGGGATTTGGCTCCTAAATACAATCAGAATAATTTGTAGACTCTTTTAGAAGCTATTGTAACTAGTTACTACTTGAGGACCAATTTCCATCTCATTCCTATGAGTAGTGTTTGCAGAAAATGTAGAATGTGTATCTTTTTATTAGAACAGGAAGGAATGCCTGCTAATATAATACCACTTCATTTCATAATTCACTGTAGGATGAGAATGGAGTTTCAGGGCTCTTGATATTTTAATCTCATGTTTCTTTGTCCACAGCAAAAAGCTACATATAAACCATGTTAAGTTAAACAGATTTAGTTCATCAATGACTGTGTCATATTTGTACCACATGTTCAAGGTGGGGGAGGGTTTCTGCTCGGCTCTGCATGATCAAGTGCTTCCTTTTAATTTAGTGAGTCGGCTCTGCAACATCCTGATAACAAAACATGGCTTCAGATTCCTGAGATAACATTGAGTGCCAATTGCACATCAGAGAGAAAATAACTTGGCTTGCAATAGCCTAGATTGATCCACAAAGTAAGAGGTTATAAACTGTAATGGAAGTGCTGACACAACCAAATGATATAATACACTCCAGTACAGCTATCAGCGCAGATGGAACATGTGGCTCTGAAGTGTCTCGATGTAGCCTGACCGCTCCTGCTGGAGTAGAGCTATTAACTCGGGGAATTAAGGTGATGGCATGAGAGCTCAGTGGGCCTGGGTGCTCTCCCTCTTGGGGGTTTGGCACCCTCTGCTGTCCAGTTTTCGAACCAAAAAATACGGAAATCGGACTACACAGAGGACATAGAAGAGCAAAGGAAACTCTTAGATCAGCTGTAATGGAAACCAAATTCCCACACATTTTCTTGCTGCAAGAAACTGTTTAGNGAAGGGGGTTTTGTTGTTGTTGTTTTTTAGTAGGTTGGTGTTGGGTTTTTGGGGTTTTGTTTGTTTGTTTTTCTTCACAAGAGTAGCTGCATAATTGTATTGAGTGTTCCTCATAAATAAGATGACCAAGTCTTGTCTGCTAATCGCACTGCAAGGCCTCCTGACCATTGATGTTGGATGCAAACAAAGCACAGAGATTCTGGTCCTGTAAGGGCCTCAGATATGCTAGAGTTGAGGGAGGCTTTTACTGCCTCAGCAAAGTCTCTGCACGATTGTCACAGAAACAACCCTACCGCAGTGGAAATGCAGTGGAAACAAGTGGATTCATACCTAACATCTGGCATGACTGTTCTTGCTACCTGAGCACCTTGTGCTACCGCTGATAGCACTGAAAATTGTTTAGAGCACCTTATGTATGTTTTAGCTATTTAGATAAATGTTTATTTGCTCTAGGTTATTTTGGAAACAATTAACAAATGCTCTCCTTGACAGCGAGTTGCAGAACTTCACTTCTGTAACAGAAACACAAAGGAGCACCTGGCTCTGCAGTAAAGGGAATTTAAACTTGAGAACTCTGGAAAACAGGATGTCCTTTTCTATTGTGTAACCACCTCTGCTGAATATCTCCTATATTTGACTGAAAAAGTCTAAAATATTCTGTAGAGTAGACATAGCAGCCTGTAGGAAACAGCCTTTGTTGGTTCCTTATGTGCTTTGCTTTTTGGATATGCACTTGTACACTGTATTCAAGGATAAAAGAAACAAACAAACAAACAAACCACCAACCACAAAATCTATCAATCAGATCTGCAATACAAACAATGCCAGTCTTCTTATAATAGGATGCCAGGAAACTATGGCTGTGCATCCCAGTAGTAGTTCTTCAATGGTTTCCATTATTAAATCAATTATATTATCAGTTTTGAGTTATCAATAGCTCCAAGTATGAAATCAATGTTAGCTTGACAGGAGTGGGACAAAGCACCCTTCTGAAGGCACATGGATAGCTAGATCCTGATAGACACTGCTTCATTTCTCCTCAGCTCGGGCTCTGAATAACGTTCACTTAGCAGTTAGTCTAGAGTCCAGAAGATACACTTAATCCAAGACAATGTATACATATGTCTGTGTGAGGCCTGTTGCATGCTTTTTTTCCATGCAGTGGGGAATGCCTCCCCCTATACAAGCAGGGAGACAGCAACAGCTTGCCACGTGTGCCCTGGAGCTGTGCGGTTCTCAGGGCACCAAGTTCAGGTGAAGGCTGTGCTCTGCAGCAGCTGACTGTCTGCCTATGCTTCCTAATGTCTGCTGTGTTCCTAGAGAAAAATAATTTGGAGAAGTCAGCTATAGGTTAAATTGCAACTTGTTTCACTTAAACAGAGCATAAATACATGGATTTACCAATAGCTGCTTTTCTTTCCATAACTACTCTGCATCTCCTCACATCTTCTCAGACCTAGGAAGGTAGCTGAAGACTCAGAATGCTCATACTCATTTCTATTATAAGCAGAAGAAAATTCACAGATTCTAAGAAATTTCACTTTTGGAAATAGCTTTGTTTTTCTGCTGCAACAACCACAATCTTCTAAATAGACTGCAGCTCTTCACATTCAGTCTCAATAGAAAATAAAATGGAGGAAGTGCAGAAGGCAGCACTGGCATGATTTGCATATAGTCTTTGAAAACAAACATCAGATAATGGCAACTGAAGACCAGCTTTATATTAGAATCTTGCTGCAAATGTGTTAAAGAAAGAAAACATGACCTTGTGGAAAAATAACCCTCACTCTGGCATGTATCTGAAAAAACAACCAAACAACAACAATAAAAGCCTTGTTATTTTAAAATAACACAGAATTAGATAGAATTGTGAGTGATGGGAAAAATCTAAATAAACCCAAGAATCCTTATTTGAGATCTCCAGTGAGTAAAAGCCATGGTACCTAGTGCAGTCTGCACATGGGGCAGTTGGTTGCTCAGCTATATATTCAACCACAGATTGGTTTCCCTAAGCATCAACCAAGACATTGCTTTTATTGATTTATTTTGCTATCTTCCCACTGCAGTGATAGGATGACAAAAGAACCACCTGTGGGTATCCTAATATATCTAATGCCAGCAGATTTTCAGGTTGAATAAAAACAATAAATCTTTCTAGGCACAAAGGGGAAACCATGAGGTAAGTTAATTTGGGAAACTAAAGATCATGATTTAAGAATATTGGGTTTGTTAGGATGGATCAGAGTGGTCCTCCTGGTTTACTGTCTTCTCTCCAGAGATAGTTTCTAGTGGATGACACAAAAGAAGACAAAATAAGCCCCAAAAGAGCTAACTGTTCAGTGACACTTCAAGGGACTGGTGTGCTTTCTGATGGTGTAGCAATAATTGTGTTACACCATTAAGAGCAAAGTCTGATTCTTGCTGTATTGTGCACACTGCCAAGTGCTCTAAAAATTAGGTGGCATTTCTTAAGGAACTCGCATATGCAGATGCTCATGGCTGTGCTGATCACTGTATCTATTGTGGAAGGCAGCCTGTATTTTTCCCCACGGCAGTACAGTTAGATTCATTGTACAACTTCCTGTTAAATTGAGAAAATGAATAACCATGTAAACCTGTTCAATTGCTTAACATATTCAAGGCGAAACAGTAGCTAGTCAACGAAAGTGTTAGAGTCTAGCACATCAAAAAACAAAGTTCTCCTTTTCCACAGTTCATCCAATGGCTTTCCCTGTCTCCTCACTTCCATGTACAGGCCGAACTTGTCTCGTGAGGTGTTCCTAAAAATGCATATTAAGCTATCATGGCAATATAAGGCTCCTCAGTTCTCAACTATTTCAGATCAGTAATTTTTCACTCTTATAAGCTTTCTGGTAGTAAAAGCTTCCAGAGTAACACATCTCTGAGACTGTATTACTCTTCTTTCTGCTCAACAGGCACAGCATGAACCGCAATGGATGAAGTTCCCTGCAAGTGTTGTTTTGCTTATGTACCTCAGCCCGGACCCCTTTTTGGAGGTAACTCTGGAAATGTTCAGTTTTGCTTTATATAGGAATTTCAGCTCCTGGTTTGTGCATCATATTTCTGTGTCTATGTTTTGATTTTTACCTCAAGCATTTTTCTTAATCCTGATCTTAGATTTTTGATAACTAAACTGCAAGATGACACAAACATAAGCACTGCTATTTATATAGCTCCAGAAGGCAGTTTTACATGATCTAGCAAACTGTCTAATACACTTACACTTGTTTAGAGTGCTTAAAGGAACTTAAGTAAAGACTCAGTGTATCTGCTTTAATCCATGCCCCTGAAGCCCCAAATAATATAGGTACTGGTTGCCTCTGTAGAGTCAAGGCAGTAATACAAAGAGGCCAACTCCAGATCTGCACCCTTCTCAGATACAGGGAAAGAAATCAAATTGAAGTGAAGATATAAGAGCTCAGGAGATATTTCAAAGGAAGCCAATAAAAGAGAAAATCTAGAAACTGACAGTGGCAAATAACAGGATTCTTAAAGCCTCAAATTCGATAAAGCCACAAACCAAAAGAAATTAAGCAGGCTTTGCTGCTTCAGGATGGAATGCTATGGGATTTTAACAAGATTCATAGGTACTAAACAGTAATGGCATAGATTGGTTATTTAAAGTCAATATTGATTTGTTGCCAGATTCTGCATATCAACGTTTGCACTTGAGTGTCCATTTACTTTGCTTAGAAATAAATATTCTGGCCCAGCTGCATGTGTTAGTTGGAAGAGAATCTGTTTTTGCCACTGGCAAAGGATAGATTGTTATCTCAAGGCACATGATGGTTCATTGATTTATCAGTGGTGGTGTAAATACAGGAATTTATAGGGATGCTGTCAAGATCATTTATTTTGAAGTTTTTGGGTTTTGTTTGGTGGTTTGGTTTGGTTTTTAAGAAAGATGAAATCACATTCCCAGGTAAGAATGTGAGAGGCCTTCTGAGTATTGGGACCTTTTGGTTGGTTGTGGTAAATTATCTCCATTTGCTGTTTCTGCCTGGCAGAGTTAATTTATTTGTACAAAAGTATTTAACGATGCAGGGAGATTGTTATTGGTGGTTTAATTATTGTTTTGATCAGAGCTTCTGTATGGGTGGTAGTACTCCTAATAAGATAATCATACTTTTTCATCTGTTAATGAGTCTTTGGAGTATTCCCAACACAGTTTCAAGTCTTAGTTGCTTTCCCGCTCTTAGTTGAATTTCTGTGTTTCATTTGACTTGCATAATGAAACGAGATGGGCTACTTCACTGTTTTTCATAATCTGTGTTCCTGCTCTGGTTTTCCATGTTTGGACTGATCAGGATTTTCCAAAATCAAAGAAACCTTTCAAATCGAGGGGGTGGGGTGGTGTGTGTGTGAATTCTCATAAACTGAAATTAATATATTGTGTGTTTTCTTAGGTAAATTCCAATACTGGTTTTGCCCAATTTTATTGCGGTATCTAACCTGTATCATTGTCTGCCTCTATTTTCCATCTATATCTCTTTTAAAAATGCAAAACATTCCCTGTATCTCTTTCTGTCAATACTTTCTAATCAGTATTGACATTGACAAGATCCTGGTCAAATACAGCAAAATATTGACAGTATGGGCAAGTATTTGAAAGTTAATCTTACTGAAGCTGAAGGTACTTCAGTATATGGTGTTGATGGTAATTATCTAGTACAGATGTTGAGTTGAATTCTGTCTGGGCATCTAAAAAGTGGGTAGGATGTTAAGAGGAGAACCATAAAAGAACAAATTTAATACTATATAAATAGAGAGATTTTGTTTTTTATAGAATTAATATTCTAGTTCTTACACTATCTTTTAAATAGACTATATACTCAACTTCTTTCTCTTTTGTGACCATATTTGCTTTTCTTCTATTTCATGGATTTTTTTATTCTGAGTTTACTGGCTCTGGATCTTATTTGCTTTGAAGTTAATACTGGTTTTGTTACAGTAGTGTATATCCAGAGATAGCCCACACTGCAGAAATGTAAGATCCATGGGGTACATTGAGAAGCAAGTGGTGTCCTAATGTTCATGTGCAGCCCCAAGCACAAATAGTATTTCACTCCTCTGTTATATTCATAACATAATTCATAACATAAGGGTGCCTACTACAAAAGTTGCACTGTGAGAAGGTGATGGGAAGTTTTTCCTTCTCCTCTGGAGTATTCTCATCACCTTGATGACATGGAAAAATAAATGTAAACGATAGCGTCCTTCCCCTTCACTTGCTTGTTGTGCTGACAGACCTGTGCTAGCACAATGCTTAACTACTACAGAAAACGCTCCCAATCTAGCTTTATCTGCAGTGCCCGGTGATGGCTTTTCATTAGGTCATTGTCAGAATCTTTTTGAGACTGCTTCCCTGATTCTTAAGTGATGAAGTGTTTCACTTGCACCACCTCAGAGAGTTTCCAAATGCAACAGAACATGGAAGGAGGCCTGGTAACATTCTGGAGATTAGTTACATCTAATAGGGCTATTAGATGTAACTAATAGTCCTATTAGTAACTAATAGTCCTATCAGGACTAGAATGAACTAGAGTGGAGGAACAAAGTTTGCTGTGTCTTCCTGTATTTTACCAGGTATCTGGTAGAATCTGATCTGCAGAATCAGCAATGATTATTTGGTACACGTAATGCCCAGGGAGGTGGTGGAGTCGCCATCCCTGGAGCTGTTCAAGGCAGGATTGGACATGGCACTTGGTGCCATGGTCTAGCCTTGAGCTCTGTGGTAATGGGTTGGACTTGATGATCTGTGAGGTCTCTTCCAACCTTAGTGATACTGTGATACTGTGTGATACTGTAATGAACTAGAGAAAGGGCATCAGCCACCTCTTCTTGTAAGTAACTTGGGAAAACCTGCAGGGTTACTCACAGTTTTTCTCCCAGGCTTTAGCCTGAGGAGTATTTTCCACTCTGTTGTGACCTGTATAATGTGTCTTACACATTATATGAGACTGGATGTGGCACTTGGTGCTATGATTTAATTGATTAGATAAAGTTAGGTGATGGGTTGGACTTGATGATCTCGAAGGTCTTTTCCAATCTGACTGATTCCATGATTCTGTAATAGAAAATAATAAAAATTTAGGTGAACAGCAGTCAGGTGAAATGAGGGGAAAAAAGCAAAAATGCAGGTGGAAAAAGCAGTCAATAACAAAAGAGCATGCCTGGAAGCTGAACTGCAGAGAAGGTGTTAAGTGGGTTTCCCATGCTAGGGGGACCAGTTTACAGATGCTTTATTCTGCTGTTGCCACCTGAGTGTCTAACTAAAGGCCCTGTGGCATTTTTTGGTTGCTTTTACATAAAATGACTGATAAGGGACCTACACAGGCCCCGAAGCTTCCTGTGCTAAATCTGGAGTCTTGAAACCAGAAAGCAGGCAGATGTGGAAGGGAGGGTACAGAGCAAATCACTTGGATCTCGGTTTCTTCCTTCCATCCTACAGCTGAACCTTATTAAGCATATCTGCACACCAACAAAGTGCTTTGTAAGAGAGCTGTCTTACATATCTGAAACAAAGGAAAGTGTTGCCTCAATCACTATTAACATCCCCAGTGTCCACACCATAAGCTACTGACACATTTGGCACCTGCTGCTAACAGCAGGAGCATCTTTAACAAGGCCACTGAAGGAGATGGATGGTTTGAATTGCACTTACCTTGTGTGCCATCAGCATGTTCTGTAACAGCAAAGGGCGGACTCTGAACGGCTCTTCCATTGTGTCTGTTCCTTTGGGGATGAACAGATTGTCTTTCACAGGGCTGTCAGCTGAGCCTTTCACAAACTTTAAAACTGACATAATTTTCAGACTAAACAGTTTGAAAACAGGAACAGCAAAGCAGAAGTCCAAGGATGTCACTCAGTCACCCACAGGAGTTTATCTTCTGGCTTAAGAGTTAGTCTGATTCATTGACCACAGAAATGGTAACTGCAAATACACCAACATATGTTTCCGGTTATTATCCCAAAAGTACGGGCTGTACATCAATGCCCATGGGAACAGTGGGGAGCACTGAATGTTAAAAAGTCTTTGCCAATTTCTGTTCTTCAGCACTGTAGTAAAATATTGTGTGTTTTAGAACAAGACATGTAGTTCTAAGCTAAGAGCTAAACATCAACAGCATTTGCTGAGAAAGTCCCTGTAGTTAAGGGAAAACTGAATGAGTTCAAACCACTGTGTCGAGCTCCCTGTGGAGTAGTGAGTTAGACTAACTTGGCTTTGTCTCAGCTTCCCTGTGGCATCCTGGGCCACGCTGGTTTGCTGTGCAGCTCCTGTGATGCCCCTGTTTGCTTCACAGACACCTACTTCTGCCCCATTAAGGGGCTGAGTTGCAGATGAGGGTTGTGAGGAGTCCTGAAATTTCAGAAGCACTCTTAGATTCTCCACATAAGATACAAATAGTAATTCCAGTAAGACCAATATATGGTAGTCTACATTATGTCCAATTCCATGATCTTCAACAAAGCAAATCTTCTATTCTAGAAGTAGGAACAAAACATTTTAAACAACTTTTATCTATTTTTAATTAATATATCCATAACTTAGAGCAATTACTTCTGTGTTTTGCTCCCTCAGACACTTGTGATGTCCCTTGAACTTAATTATGTCCACTCCACTGAAGGGCAACAATCTACACCACGAGTTATGCTTGAGTACAAGCACAGGACTGCAAATCTGCCCCAGTCCTGTTCTCAGCATGAAGAGGTATGGCTTGAGCCTGCTGTCTGTGCACCCAACAGTTCCATGCAGGCAGAGGCACTTCTTGGCACTTGGAGTCTATACAAGTGTGGTCCTTATTAATGGAGCAAAATAAAGCCAAACTGAATGTTCACCAAAAGGAGCAGAAAATCCTTCTTAGGAAACAACTGGCTGACACTCAAACTGGGTACTGATTATCAGTGCTGTTCACACAGCTTGAAAACTTACCTTCAGACAGGTTTTCCTTAACAGGAGGTAATGGCAGAAGAAAAAGATGGTGTGATGCTAACAGTAGATGTGACTTAGTGATTCAGCTGCTGAGCATTTAGAGAAAAAAAAAAAATTCTTTAATCACTTCATGTGAAAAAGGAGAAGTTGTTAATGGTTAGGAGGCTGGCCATCCCAGAAGACACATGATTTATTTTGCAGGAAGCATTCAAGTTTAATTTTGTAGAAGGAATGGCCTACCACAGCCTGCACCAAAATAAAAGCAAGTGCCAGAACACAGTAAGAGGTTGTAGGGAAAGAGGTGAACCACCACAGCTCTTGGAGATTAGTGTGTTGCCAGCAGTAGCTTTGGTTGAAGACATGGAGCATAGAGAAATTTGTGGGTAGCTGGAAGTTTGACAGTGGCTGAGGAGCAGAGTACAGGAACAGTGTGTTCACCAACTTTCTGACTTGGCTGAAGGTGCAGATAGGTTGCACAGAGAATGAGTTGCTGTGGGAGACTGGAAACCTCTGAGCAGGGGGAATGGTAAATTATCTTAGAAATAGGACAAGGCACATATTTTAAGGCATAGTATCTTCATGAACTGCACTAGCACAAATGCTAAAGATGATCTATTGTCTGGAGTACCAGAAATGGGCTGGAATGTAATAGCAATTAGTCATGCACTTAAAGATTAATTAGAATAACTGCAAGTAAGCTCAGAGGTTTATCAAATGTGAGATTAGGAGGAAAGGAATCTGGGTACACTGTTGGTCATAGGACAGCTACAACAGCACTGTAAAGGTGGTTTTAAACATGGTAATGTATTCCAGGATGCATTGAGTGAGGTATTTTCAGTAGGTGGCAAGGTATCAATATCGTTGTACAAGGCACTTGTTAAGACTTTGTTTAGAACAGAGCATGCAAGGTAGAAAGGGTAGAGGATACTGGAAGACTGGAAAACCTATATATAGAGATTAAACATGTGGCAGAAAGACTGATAGGTGATGATCTAATTGCTATTTATTGAGATATCTCAGGTAAATAGCAGAAAGGCAAAAATATTTAATCTGAAGGGTAATAATAGTAAAGAAAAAATGGCTACAAATTGGGAGTGGATATATTGACTGAAATTGAGACAGTTTCTAGTTTTGAGTGGATGCTAGGAAAACCTTGAAGACAGAAGCAAGGCACCCAGGCTGTCTGAAGGCAAGGCACCTGTAGGACAGAGCAATTATTCAGTTCATCCTCCAAACTGGACAACAGGAAGGTGTTGGTTGTCTTGTGTGTTTGTTGTCTCATGTGTTGCTATTCCCACAAAAAAGGTATAAAGACATCTAATGCCCATTCAATTAAATGTGTGTTTGAGGTGTGTTAGCCCCCATATGTCAGGAGGTTTGCACTAGAAGGCCCAGAAAGGAAGATTCAACTTCTCTTAACCTTCTGCACATCCCCCCTGATGACACAGCCTTGTAACTTAGCACGACCCTGGGTTGTTGAAGACTTTGCAAATAGCTACTCTTCTGCAACTGACAGTTCATAGTACACAGAAGTGAGTGTGTAGTGGCAAAAGAGACCTTCTAGGTGTTGCACGGATAAGACTGGTGAGGACTGTGTTTCTTCTTCTGCACTATTTTTGTACGTACCAAAGGACCACCCGAGCACTTTGAAAGGGCATGTTTCTCGCTTTTGCCGGCCTGAGAACTTTGTGATAGTTCTGGCTCGTGTGATGTTCTCTCTGTTGCAGGATGTAAGTTGGGGCTTTTGCAGAAAAACTCCTCAGTTTCTTAGAGGCTGTGTTTTCGGAGGGGATAGCTTCTGAGTCCCGATGGACGTGGATATGTTCTTCGGGACGCATGGAGCCTGGATGTCTGGGCGGCGCGCCCCGGGGCTGCCGGTAGCTGCACTCGGTGATCCAGCTGGTGTCTGCTGGGACTCAATTAGGCGGTGCAGAAGTAGTTTAATTTGAAGAGTTAATTGCAGCTTGCCAGCCCGAGGCCGACCGTAGCTCACCCGGCGCTCGGCGGGGCTACCCGGATAGGCATGGCGAGACCCCCCTCTAGCGGATGGCCCGGGCTCGGCGGGAATGGGAGCGGGCGGGCCGCCGCCGGGCCGCGCTCTCCTTACCGGGAAACGGAACCTCGGGGAAACAACTCGAGGGGGCCCCGCCATGGGCAGCACTTCGGCGGCTGCCGAGGCCGGGGGCGGCTCCCTGACCGGGCGTGAGCTCTGCTGTCCCGGGCGCGCCGGACTCCCTATCGAAAGCGAGGGGAAATCACTCAGCTTTTTACTTTAAGCCAGTGGGAAACGGCGGCTTCTCATCCTCGTGGAGAGCGAAATCTTTGCCGTGAGGGTGCGTGGCCGTGCACATCCTGCTTGGTATTGCAGTGCCCCGCTCGGGAGAAACTTGGGCTCGGCGTGTCTCCGCCGTGCCACCGCATACAGACCAGGGGATGTCATTTGCCCGCGGGATGCGTAATTAACAAGTTCATGGTTACACTGGTTCTTCCTGCCTGCTGTTAGCTTTATTCCTCCGTACTTCTCTTCTTCAGAGACAAGCCGTCACAACATATTCGTCCCGCCTGCTCTTCCCCACCCAACACTAAGTGCTAGTTGACAGCAACTAGTGTCCGCCACAACGCCAGGAGCACGTACGCATCAAGCCCCGCCGTAAATGTTCAGACAACGGTAAGGCGGATGCTTGCCGGATTGGGAGAGCCGGCGGCCGCCTAAGGGCCCGCCGCCGGGAACTGCGTTTCTCCCGGCAAGCGGAGCGGAGCTGAGCGCGGGTGCACTGCTCCCGCCACCGCCTCGGCCCGCCGCCGCCGCCGCCGCAGCGGGCGGGCGGATGCGCTGCCGGAGAGCGCAAGGGCTTTCCGCGCTCAGCTCCCGCTGTCCTCCCCCGCTGCTTGCCACGCTGAACGGTGAGCTCGTTGCTGGCCACTGCCTTGGTCTGGACCGCCAGCGCGGACTGGGGCGGAGGGCCGCTCCCTTTCCACCCCTCCGTCTCCGTCGCACGGGCAGGAGGAGCGCGATGTTGCACAACCCGCTTCCTTTTTCTTTCGCTTCGCTGCGCCGCGGGCAGCGGCAACGAGTGCATGGGGCGCCGGTCACCATCGGGAGCGGGGACACGGGACCGGTACCGCTCGCCCACTCCCTGCAAACTGCGGCGCCGGCGCGGCCCGCTAGCTGCTCGGCCCCGCTCGAAGGGTCGCGGTCGCCACCACGCGCGGGGGCCACCACCGGGCCCCACGCCCTGACCGACGGGGCCGACTTATCTCCGAGGGAGAAAGGTGTTTAATCCCAGCTGAGGCACGGGGGGAATGGAGATGGGACCGTGCATCCCGCGGTAAGCGCTGGCCGCCTGCCCACGGCGCTGTGCCCCTGCCCACGGCGATGGAGCGAAGGCGCCCGGGCGGGAACGCCTGCCTCGCCTCGGCCCGACAGTGGCGGCTACGGCGCGTCCCGTTACCGGCGGCCAAGCTCGCGCTGCCCCCAGCACGGCGGGAGCAGGTGTCCGGGGGCAGGAGCCCGGGGCAGAGCGGCAGGGGCGGGGCTGGCGACTGGCCCCGCGGGGTCGGGCGGCCGAACGGCCCGGTGAGGGGTGAGGCCGGCGGCGCGGCATTGGACTCGGCGCACCCGCGCCAGGAGGGAGCCCNATGCGCTCTGGCGGGCCGTGCCATATTGGAATGAGGCAGTGAGCGGAGCGCCGGGGAGCCGGAGCCCCGGCAGCGGCGCAGGGCTGGAAAAACTCCCCGCAGGTGAGGCAGGCGGCAGCGGTGACTGTGCGCGGGCGGAGCGGCCTCGGGCGCAGCTGTTGGGAGCGTTTTGCCGGCGGGGCGCGGGGCCCGGCGGGTTTTTCCGGGCTCCCGAAGTTTGGATGCGGGAAAAAGGCGGCGAGGGAGGAGGAGGAGGGGGAAAGAGGCAGGCGGAGCGCGGCGGGGAGGTGGCGGCGGCGGCAGCGCGGGGGGAGCGCGCCTTGGCCCGCACCGAGGAGCGATGCGCGGGGGCTGCCTGCCCGCAGCCGCGCAACTGCCCGCGCGCAACTCTGCGCGCGCCCGCTAGGGGCCCCGGCCCGCGGAGTCCCGCGGCGCGCTCGTGCCGAAGTTGCCCTCCTGGCCGGCCCCGCTTTCCCGGGGGACGCGCCCGGTCCTCGCCGCCTGGCCCAGCCCGGCCCCCGCGGGAACTTTGTGTGCGCCGTGCCTCTGCCCCGCCGCAGCCCGTCTTTGCCCACGCCCGCGGGGGGGAGCGAGCCCACTGAGCGCCTCTCGCTCGCCCCCCTCCCCCTCAAAATGGCGGTGGAAGGGGACCTTTAAACCCCGCTCCGCACCCCCGCGGGCGCGGCCGTGCTCCATTCGGCGCGCCGCGCGTCCCGCCCGGGGCAGCGGCTGGCGTCGCTCCCCGTCAAGTGGCCCGTCAGCGGGCGGCTCTTCACCTCCCGTTCTGGGTTGGTGGGTGTGAGGCGGGGGGGGGTAGAGGGGCGGGCACCGCCTCCGCGGCCGCGCCGCCGGCTCTCCCGCAGCGCCGCCGTCCGCGCTGCGGGGCCTGCGCTGCCGCGGGGCCGGGCATTGTGTGCGCGCCGCGCCCGCCGCCGTCGTTCCGCACCTCCGGCGTCTCCGCGCCCGGCGGCGCTCCGGCGAGCGAGAGCCTTTGTCTCTCGGGGAGTCGGTCTGCGCTGCCCGCCGCTTCTGCACCTGAAGTCGTAAATCCGCCGCTGGTGACACTGCTGGGGAGGCCGCTGAGGTGCCGAGGATGCCCCGGGACGCCAACTTCGGGCTGGGGATGAATCGGCGCTGGGGTAGCGGCTGCGGGGAGGGCTCCTGCCCGGGCAGCGCCCGATGAGAGCAGGAGGGCGGTATGCCCGCATAGGAAGGACTGTGCAAGTTTTCCGTCTGTGGCTTTTGCAAACTTGTTACTAGGGTCCCTCCCCTTCCCCCCCTTCCACAGTGGAAATAATGAAAAGAGATGAAAAACAACACAAGCAGTTAATTGTGAATTTTAAACTACGTTTGCTATTGCAGTTCCACGAGGCTCTTATTTGTTTAGAAATAGGCCATTGCTGCCTGTTTCAAAGTCACATGCGTGCAGATCAATTACATTTACTTAGGAGAAACTTGTTGAAATTATAAAACGTTTTTACATGGTAACTGTTATGTCTGACAGTTTTACCTGCTCTGACAGGGGAATTCTGGTGGGAGAGGTTTTACACCAAAAGGAAAGACCTTCCTTACTGTTTCTTTGCTGTTCTTTCTTCATGGGAGCTTGGCTGATGTCAGTAGCCCAGGAGGTTACTGTAGGGAACACTGTCCAGAAGTGCACTATGCAAAAGTCATGCTGGAGAACCCATCTTGTAGCTTCAGAATTACCTTTATTTTGCAACTTACTGAGTGTGAACTCAGAAGCATCTGGTTTGTAACAGTAGAAGTTGCTAATGGGAAATAGCATTATCCTTATTAGAGCAGGGGCTGTGCCTTGCGGAGTCCACAGCATCCGGCAGGATGGGTTCCTGATCAGGCTAAGGTCTGTGATGGCAGTTCCAAAATAGCCAGCTTTTTGGGCAAAGTGAATCAATGTCAAGATGAAAATACATTATTTAGCTGAAAATACGTTTCCTGTGTGGTAGGTACTACTACTGATGTGGATTTTACAAATAAAAAACAAAAGCAGGTTTGTCTAAAAGACCAAGGCTTAATGGGCATCTTGCCTTCCATGCAGCTATGTCTTTTGGTTGGTCAGTTGTTGCTGTTATTGAAGGATATAAAGGGCGAGAATGAAACCGAAGTCTCCTTAGAACCTGTGTTAGTGGAGTAAGTGAGAAGAGGCTTCTGGACAAGACAGGCAGCAAAACAGAGTTAATAGGTCTCACTCTACTTTTTTATGACTCATATATAAGAGTTATCATGGAAGTGTGGGGAGAATGCCTTTGCTCATGTTTTGGTGGGCAGTTACACGGGAAGGCTGAAGTATCCTGTTAAAGCTGGCACGTGCGTTTGCCACAAGAGACAGCCATGCAAGACAGGTAGCTGAGCAGCAGTGGCAGATCTTGGTGATTATTGATCCATATGGGCTTTTCTTTTGCAGTTCCTCTCCCCTCTGCTATTAATTTCCTGGTATTGAATTATCTGATTCTTAAACCTGGCAAATCTAAGCAATTGCTGCACGGAGGAGAAAGATGGGTTAAGTGTAAGATGACATGTTGGTGACTGATACAGTTTGCATGGTGTAATATTTATATTCTGGGAACCCTTTCACAAGTCTAGCGGAGAAGATACTAAAGAGTATTGCAAAAATACTTCTGTCATGGTATGTTTTGTTAGCTTGTTACAGAGGGTTTTATATTGTTGTTTCATGGCAGACCAGTGACAGGTCTAGACCTTAGCCTTTCTATCACACTTTTGGAATCTACTCTGTTGTTGGTAAACATTTTAAGGTTGTTACTGCGCTTCCCCTTGTGAAGTCTGACCATGTCATGATCATCACATCATGATGCAGACGTCAATGCAGTCACTTTCCTTTCGCTTCACTTAAGTAATTGTCCTACGAGTGATGCACTTTAGACACATGGTGACTTAATTATGTGAACGGGTTGACAGTGAAATGACTCATGCTAAATTCACTGAAGTGTCCTGTAAGTGCATGAGAAATTGAAACCTTGGAGGTGTTTAGTAAGGGGCTTTTTGGAGAGGGAGTTTGTGATACCTAAAAGCAGAGGGCCTGCATTACTTCCATTGTTCCTATATTAACCTGGCAATTTCAGCATTACAGAATAGTCTTTGGATTTGGTTTCCTGACCTTTTTAACTGTGCGTGTCTGTGTCTTCTAGATTGATCATTGACTTAGAACCGTGTAGCCTGTGTAAGTTACAAATGTTTTCTGGAACCAGAATGTCTTTTGTGCTGGCCATCTGACTCATCTTGCTTGATGATTAGCAGATTTTGTTTTGGTAGCTTTTGAGCATCAGTGTTGCTGCTGGTAGTGGACTTGACTTTGTGCCCATTTCCTTCTGCTTTTGGGAAATGGCTGTCAGTGTTTAGGTCATAGGCATAAACTTTAAATGGATGCTGTTTAAGGCATTTATTTGTTGTTTTTTTTTTTTCCCCTCAAGATTACACTCTTACTTGAAATTCAGAGGATAAGGTGGTAGGAGTTGATTTTATTTTTTTTTTTTTTTTTCTTGTTTCATTTTGATTTTACTCAGATGGTTGCTGAAATTGTCCTGAAGGAGAGTGTTGTGTTAGTATGCAAGACTGTGAAAGGAAGATTTAGCAGTTTACATTCTCCCAAGTTTAGCAGAAGTTGAAAATGGGAGTAATTTTTAATGTTAATTGTATATTAATACCATCTTATTTTAACAACCGTGTCATCAGCCTAATGGTATTTTAAATGTAATTATATATTTTTTTTCTAACTTTAATCCATAATCCTTTCCTCTGCTTAGTTTTCTTTATAAACCCTGTGAAAGAAGCATCAAGATATTACTCATTGCTCATTTGATTGTAAAATTATTTTGGTTATAAGAGTATAGAATATATTTTCTTTTGAAAATAAGACTTGGTTGTACATAAGACAGATAAACTTAACTGTATTCACTCTGTATCCATGTTGATTTTTCCTTGCTTTTCCTTGACTTTACTGACAACCTTTGTGGATTGGTGCTGATCGTTGGAGAATTATTGTTGTTGTTGCTGTTATTGTGCTCCTCTTTTATGAGTGAGATTGTGTTTTTTAAGTGTTCTTAGCAAAGACTAGTCTGTAGAATTGAAGTACTGTAACAAGAATTCTACTCTGCGTTCTTACTGGGGCATCTCTTAGGGGACTCATTTGTTTGAATATTTTAAATGTTCCCCTATGAGAAAGCAGAGTGTGAGCTTAGGCTGGAACAAGATATTCTGCATATGAGTTGGCACTCTCCAGGTAACTCTCCACGTCTCTGGGCAATTAGTGTGTTTTAACTAATGTAAAACTACGTAGTAGTTACAGAGTCCTAGATGAATGTTTTAAAAATGCTCTGAAGATGGAAAGCCGTATGTCTTAGGGGCAGCTTTCTGCTTTATATGTTCTAGTGTATTGGATTATCAGCCACAGACAGCACTGAGAAGCATTTCCCTGGGAACTGTGAACAACAAACAAGGCCTGGGAGCCACAGGACTGAGGAAGCCTTGGTCCCAAGGTCTCTTTCTTCCTCTCTCTCCCCCCCACCTCTTTTTTCCCTGCCTTACCTTCTGAGCATTCTCTGCAATATCATCACTAATCTTTCTTTCAGAGAAGACAGTGATGTTTAGATTTCCGTTCCTTGTGAAAATAAGCATCTTGGTATAACACTTGTAGCATCTTACTGGCATTAAGACCTTTTCTTCTCCATGACATTCTGTTGACTAGATTTGATGAGAAGCCATGTGAGGATGGGCAGAAAACTGTGTATGTGGGCATTTCAAATTGATTAAATGAAGCTTGTTTTCTCAGAAAACTAGGTAAACAGAAATGTTAAAACTTGAGGTAAGAGGACCTCATCAAGTCTTGTAGTAGAATTGCATCTGTCCTGTGGATGTCTGATACTAATACTAGGATTTATTCTCTTCCAAGCTGTCTTTTTTTTTAATGAGAGCAGCCTTACATGACAGAAGCTTTTTGCTGCACAGATTATTTCATGTAAACAGTGCTCAAATGGGAGTTTTCCCTTCACCTGAAATAGATGGGAGCCATGCGTGCTTTGATTTGGCTTTTTTTCACCCATTTGGGTTTGGCAGGTCAACATGCCTACAGTTCAGGTGAGTTGCTAGTTACAGAAGTAATCTTAACAATTTGTTCAGATTATGTGGACATCTAAAATGTGATTATTGTCCCTAGAGTCATCCCGAGCAGTAGCTTGCTGCTTTTCAAGGTTGTTGTTTATATTGCTGTGGCACTTCATTTACACTGGTTTATTTGCAGTTACACTTGAGGACACTCCTGTTCACTACAAAAATGATCTTTCTTCAAACAGATGAGTTGGGAAGGAGACTGGTGGAATTTGATGTTATCTAAAAATGCTGAAGCTGTTAAACTATCTTTGAGATTCTCTGTGAGTACTGATGAGAGAGAGAAGAGATGGATCTTGGATGCTTTTTTTTCTCTAAGAGTAAACTATGTAGGGCTGAGTGACCTCCTCTCCCATTTTGGCTGATTGGAGTCAAGGACTCTTAGCATATCTCAAGGGGTGCTCTGTCTTGCAGAATTGGGTCATTGGTTGAAAGTAATGGTATTGGGGGAATCCTGCAAGGTTTTGCTATTTGTCACTTAATCTTTTTCAAGGGTATAAAGGACTGGGGCAGAGATACTGAAGTAGAAATCAAGTGGACTGGAGAAGATTAACTCCATCTTGATATATTTCAAGGCTGTACTCTTTATTCCTTCTAGACGTGGGTGAAAGAAAGCCGTAAATAGCACCTTCAGATTGGTCATTGTTTCCAGAAGAAACTGATCAAGTCAGGAAGTGGAGACACTTCCCCTCTGATGCTGGGTGCACATTTATTACAAATGGCTTTCTAAATTCTTTGGGTGTCTTCTCTCTCCATACTGGAGGAAGTGATGCCTTGGCATTTCTGGCCTCTTTCTTAGTCTCTTGACCTGTAAAAATGTGCATACAAGTAAAATTTTCTTTCTTACTTTTTTTTTTTGTTGTTTGTTTGGTTTTTTGGGGTTTTTTTTGGTATCTTGACTGAAGTAAGTACATTTAGGAATACCTACCTCCTCAGGAATGGCAGTAATGTGCCTGTTTGCAGCTTGAGCATGCTCTCTGCTCTGTGCATGGGGAGATGTGGCCTCTGAGTTAAAAAAAGGAAATTACCCATCTCATCATCATAGAACATAAAAAGTGTTTTAAATCGAAGGACTGTGAAACTCCATGATATAAAGCCTTGTCTGAGACTAGAGAGAGTATTTTATAGGTATCTTTCTCTCATCAAAGCATCTCCATTTGAAAGGAGGCCACCGTTGGCCTGAGTGCTCATCAACTTTGATCTGAGAATGAAGATGTGGTGCTGAAAAGGCTGTGGTGTTTCCAAGTAGTACTGAAAAATGCTGTTGAAGCCCAACAAGTGTATGTATTATATATATACACAGGCTCTCTACATACGTAAAAATATTTTCAGTATCACAGTATCACCAAGGTTGGAAGAGACCTCACAGATCATCAAGTCCAGCCCTTTACCACAGAGCTCAAGGCTAGACCATGGCACCAAGTGCCACGTCCAACCTTGCCTTGAACAGCCCCAGGGATGGCGACTCCACCACCTCCCTGGGCAGCCCATTCCAGTGTCCAATGACTCTCTCAGTGAAGAACTTTCTCCTCACCTCGAGCCTAAACTTCCCCCCGGCACAGCCTGAGGCCGTGTCCTCTCGTTCTGGCGCTGGCCACCCGAGAGAAGAGAGCAACCTCCCCCTGGCCACAACCACCCCTCAGGTAGTTGTAGACAGCAATAAGGTCACCCCTGAGCCTCCTCTTCTCCAGGCTAAACAATCCCAGCTCCCTCAGCCTCTCCTCGTAGGACTTGTGCTCGAGGCCTCTCACCAGCCTCGTCGCCCTTCTCTGGACACGCTCAAGCATCTCCATGTCCCTTCTAAACTGGGGGGCCCAGAACTGAACACGTGCCCCTATTCCTGTATTTAGTACTTAACTGTTTGAGTGGTGTCTTAATGTAAATTACAAGCCCTGTACAAGGAAAGTCTTAAATGTTCAGATAGGAAATGCCTAGCAGGCAGGCAGGGGGGAAACATGGGATGCTGTCTTGCTGTTGGGCCAGCAGAACTTGCCTAATTCGCACCCTAACAGAGAAATTATTGAAGGCAGCAGTCCTTCCTTCCAGAATTAACTCCGCTCATTGCTCTTTAAAGTGTTACCATGAGGGTTAAACTAATGGCTCTAAGAAACAATGAGAGTGCAGGATCTGTCAGAAGTGTTACATATATAGCACTAATTGGCCAATTGAACCAAACTAATCAACTCCTTTTAGACTGACGTGACCATAGGCGCAGGCATATGAAAATAATTCCCTGCTTTCAGGGAAGACTTTGCTCCTTTATTTGCAAAACAAGACTTAAAGTTAATAGTGAGGCTTTTTAGTCCAGTGACCAAGAGTAAAAGTCTGCTTTTTGAGGTGATTATTTTATAGCTTAAATTATTTGTTAAACTTACTTAATAGATTTGGAGGAGGGGCAAGGAACTGGATTTTTAGTTTCCATTGCTGTCATGGCTGAATCTTTCTTGTTGAACTTAGTTTGTAGCAAATTTAAGCATGTATTTTGTCATTCCTTTTAATGGAAACCAGAAAATTTAGGCAAATGGCTTGGCTAAGTATGTGAATCCAGACTTTATTGTGATAATAAGCCAGTTCCAGATAATTCTAGCCTTGCTTCAGATGTAGGTGGAGTATGGCTAACAGTTAGTTTGTTGTTTTAGTTTTTTTAAAACCAGTTTGTCTTATGTAAGTAAGAGATAATGACTGGAAATGAAAAAAATCAGGGAAGATTACCACTTCTTCTAATCTTGGTACAAAAATAAGACAGGAGAATAACAGCTGGAAGGAAAAGGTAAGAAGGAAAAAAAACCACTTAATTGCAGTTAATGTTTCTTAGTTTAACTCTATGTTCTTATTAAATTGAAAACTAAGGTGTCATTTTCTTTGTAGCTGCTTTCTCTGTGTATGCTTTTAAGGCAAGAATATTACTTAGCTAGGTAATTGAAAATAGAGAGTTTATTTCTTATTGGAGTCCAATTGCTGTCTAAAAGCAACTTGACATAAATTACAATTCTTATGATTAACCAGTAAGAAATCCAGAAATTAGCTTTTTATGGTAAAGCTATGTTTTTTATTTAATATTAAGCCTTCTGCATTTACACTTTGGAAAAGAAGAAGGCTGAAATTTACTTGGAACTGTTTTAAGTTCTTGAGAACTTGCAGTATTACATAGTTTGATATGCTTTTATTGAAGTCTTTCATATAAATGCTTTTCTTTTGTGCTTACATAGCTAATGACATCAAAATACATTTCATCAGACTTGATCACTCTTACATACAAATGTGAGTGAAAGATATATTATTACAGAACAATCTAGCAACTGCCTGTTGACCAGCAGAGGCACCTCTGTGGATGAACTGCAGCACTGGTGTTTCTGAGGAGCTGTTTCAGAAGGCTGGGTTATGGTCATTACAGTGGTTGGGCTGGAAGAATCTTTGCAACAAGCAGTGTGTTGTGAATTTCAAAGATTTCTTTATTATCTGCACAAAAGGGAGAAATCTGTCTTGCCTCAGCGCAAAAACTTGATTTCTGATAAACGGTGTGGCAAAATCCACTTCATTGTGTAGAAGTAACACTTTGGAAAGCCTGCCTTAGCAGTGGGATTGGAAAGAAACCCAGCAGCATAATAGCTGTTGGAGGTGGTGGAGAAGTTTCGGTGTTGCTGGAAGAGCAGCCTCAAGTCTAATTTAAGTTGTGACAAGCGTAGAATTTGCTGTAATGTGTCAGATCAGTAGGACACCTAGTCCCGTGTCTCACCTCAAAAGCTTTTTGAAATGATGATAAGAAGCACTGAAGTAGAGCAGGATCTTTCTTGCAGTCAGTGATGTGGCTGTGCAGGCTTCGTAGGAACCAGTGATTTCAGCCATTCTCTGACAGTTTGTCTAATCCTTTCTGAATCCACTACTTCCTGTGGTTATGAGTCTGCAGTTTAATTATGTGCAACATGAAAAGGTGCTTCAGTTCGTATTTCTAGTTCTCGTGGTAGGAAAAATGGTGAATAACCTTTCCTTACTCTTGTTTCTCAAGCTAGTTTTGATTTTACATATATCTATTGTACTCTTCCATAGCTGCATTGTTAACTCAAAGAAGGAACCAGTTTTATTGTACAGAAGATGATGAAGCCTGTTGACAGCTTGTGTGTGTACGTGGTGCTGGACTGGGTAGGGCTGTTCTTTCTGGCTGTGGGCATTTCTTTCCTGTAAAACTGAATTACACTTATATGCTAACAGAAATAGGTGTATTTCAAGCCTCTGATCTGCTTTGCTATTTTCCTGTGCATCTTCTAGTCTCGCTGTGGCCATTTGACACCAGCACTACTGCTGTCTCAAGGTGCTCTGAATTTCTAGGATTGTAGCACAGTGTTTTTTGTTTTCTTCTCCCTTCTTTGGGGCTCTTAATGAGTTATGGAATTGATACTCCAACAAGATTAGCCATAACCACTTCAAAATCCTGAGTTGCAGTAGCTAATTTAGATCTCATTGTATAGGTGAGGTGATTTTTTTTTATCTCATTCTACTTTTCATTTCATCTTCTGTTATCCTTCTGCAGTTCTTAGCAAACTACATTTATTTTTTCATCTCTTGTCTAGTAGTCTGTTGTCTCAAAACTTTGCACTTATTTCATGTTTGTGTGCTTCTTTTGAAAAGAAGGACTCCACACAGACTCCTTAGTCCTCCTTGTATTGTGAAAAATCACTTCTGTCATTGCATCCTGTCTTTATAATTGGCTTTTAAAGTATGAGATGATCTTCCAGAAAATGTTCCAAGTGTCTGTGGACAATAGTAGCTCTTGGAAAGACGATACTGTGTCTGTGGACATCAGGCTTGCAGAATTAATGGTGCTCAGAGCTTCTCACAGTATGTGCTGGTCTGATGGTTTTTCTCTCTTCTGCTTCAGGTAGATATTTCAAAGGGCATGGGCAGCAGCATGCCAGGAGCTCAGGGCAGATGTGCATGGGTTTGCTGGCTTTTAGGTTTACACAACCACAATTTTTACTATTGCGCTTTGGGCATTCATAGAATCAGAATGGTCTGGGTTGGGGGGGACCTCTGAAGGTCATCTAGTCCAGCCACCCCCAGGGACATCTTCAACTAGATCAGGTTGCCCAGAGCCTTGTTGAGCCTCACCTTGAGTATCTCCAGGGATGGAGATGCAAGTGTTGTGCAGGGGAGAGGAGGAGGAATTAAATTGGATGAAAATAAATTGCATCCTTAGAGCAACACTAATACCAAAAAAAGTGTTTTCATATGCAAAAAAAATAAAATGAACAATTCTAATATAGGAGATTTTTCATTGTGGTGGTGGAGGATATAGGAACTAGAAATGCTGATAGTACTTATTAGGTGTTTCTCTTAGTTTTTTACTCACCTGAGGTGACCATCAAACTTAGTTTTCGCCTTAATGCTCAGCTTGTGTCATATCCTTAGTAAAACTCCTCTTGATAAGTTCTTTGTTGCATTAGTTTAAATGATGGAACTTCATTAAATGAAGTTGCCTTTGACTGGATCTGCTGAGCAGCAGGTGGTATGGACGTTTAACATTGGTATTTTCAGTATTTAAAAAATCTTAATCTGAACTTCCTGAGCTGTGAAGTTTTTAAAGTGCTGTGTTCCAGACATTAACAGACCCACGAAGCCCACATGCTACGATGTGAACAGATCACTGGTTACTTCCATTTGGAAAGCGGCAAAATGAACGTATCTTGTCTAGAGGAGAGATCAGACCAGCCTCCTTGTAGGGTGCTCCATAACACTCTCTGACACCACAAGAATGTGGATTTTGCATTTAGTGGGACTGAACCCCAATCCAAAGCATTTTTGTTCCACATCAATTACTTCTCCACGAGGTAATAAGTATGTTGGGGATGATTGAATGGAGAAGCCAGAAAAGTGATTTCATTTTGCTGTAAATGAGTGTTTTTCTGTCCGTCCTTTTTTAAAAAAAAATCAATTCATTATTTCTCTGTACCTCAGCAATTTTCTGTTCATTTTGTGGCCATTCACTTCTGAGTGTGCCCAGCTCTGGTGTAGAGGAACAAACTTTTAATCTTGTGTTTCTAGAAGACTACGTTTTCTTAACCATAAGGGCTAACAAAGTAAGTACCTTACAAGAATTAAAGTTCAGGTACTGTGGAGGTGTTGACCTCATTTTGGAAAACATTTAGGGAGCATTTTTTTCTAGACCAGTTCTTCAGTCAATTTACATGCTTGCTTTACAGAGAATCTAGTAATTCCTTTTTTTTTTTTTACATTCTTGTTGCTCCTACAAGTGATCATGGCAGTGCTTGTCTGTGCAATTTCTGGTTGCAGCTGAGGGCAGCACTTAAGTGCGAGATGGTGTAATTTACATCCAGTGCTGCACTTTCCACTTAATGTTTTGCTAGCAACTCCATATCCGTACTGAGCAAATCAAAACAGACTTGAGATGTCAGCAGAGATGTTTCTTAAACACGACCAGACAAATCGTTTTCTTTTCCACTTAATCAAGAGTATATAATTATAATGTATACAGTTATTTCTAGTGTTTTTAGCACTTAACTTCCATGGGTCTACAGCCAGATGCTGAATACTGACACAGGGGAAGAAAATCTAGGAGACTTTTAGAAAAAAGAACTTTTAAAGGTAGTGTTTTCAGGATGAGGGTATCCTTTGATTTTTATGAGTGAGTCTTTTTCTTGCATCCTGCTGTAAAATTAAAATGCTGATTTAATAATCACAACTACTGATTCAAAACCTGAAGTGGAACTTGAAGAGTTTTATCTTTCTTTTATGTTTGTATGTTAACAACAGAAATAAGGCTGCATGTGCCACTAGAGTGATGCCTGAAAAAAATATGCACTGAACCTTGCAGAGGAGGTGCCACAAAAGTAATTCAATATTTTTAAAAAGTATGAATTTGCCAACACTCCTTAGGACAGTGTAAATATTCCAGTGTCGTCAGCATCAAGCTTTGAAATTATACTCCTAAAAATAGAGGAATCTTTTTCAGTTGCACTGTGCCTTTTGAGCCCTTAGGCTCAAGTCTTGTTTTTTTCTCTGTATGAACAGAAGTGCAAAAAAAAAAAAAAAATCTTAAAATGAGAACAGATTTTCATGTGATTTCACCATTCCTGCTACTGAGGTAATGAGAACATCATCGCTTACTGTGAGCTCTTCTCTAAAATCCAGTGCTATCACTATTCTTAGGCCTTTAGGCCTGTTAATGGTCTTGTGATTTGAAACTTGTCTGGTTGCAAGCTGTTGTTTTTTTGTTGTTTGGTTTTTTTTAAAGCTTTCCGTACTTTTTAATGGGAGGAACGTGAAGGAAGCATGTCAGTTAATGAGCAGTAACAAAAGGCAAGGCCATTTCTTGGTGGCATTGCCTAGAGAGAGAATCCCATGATTTAGCACAGCTCCTAACACTCCAATTCCATTAAGGAGGGAAAAAAGGGGAGAAAGCTGTGTTTTGCCATCATAGTTTGTCTCTGCAAAGGTTGATTGAGTCTTAGTAGTAACTCAGACAGAGCTTTAGTAAGTTAAAACAGCATTTCACTGGGTAATGCAGAAACAGTTCATAAGCTACAGTTTGTTTCCTTGTCAGAGGGTTTGAAAATCATGGTTGGTTGAAGATGTTCCGAAATCAAGTGTGGGGACTTTTGAAGATTATTTATGTTGACACCTGAAGTCTCTCAGAATTAATCAGTCCGCTAAGACCTATACTGGCTTTATAACCATCCCAGTGTGTATGTTATTCTCAGTTTCTGGACTTAAAATGCCACATTTAAAGCCTTGTTGCCTGAAAATGTTTTCTCAGCCTGTTAGCAAACTGAACTTGTGCACAGGAAATACTAGAGGACTAGGGTGCTTCTTTAACACCTGAAGTGTACTAAGTAACCCAGTCTGCAAGGTTAGAAGTAACCATATTTCTGTGTTTTTAGCCTCTTAGTATTGCTGCTTGCACATAATGTTAAGAGATGTGCTGGCAGTGGAACTGAAATAGTGGCCAAGTTCTGCACTGTAAGTAGTAACAGCAGGAAAAGGGTTTTCTTTCCACGTATGGAAAGTTAAGTGTCAGAGCATCGGTCAGGAAAGTGTATTAGTGACACAGTGGCAGTGTATTGAAGCCAGCTTGTCTTTATGAGATTTGTTGGATCTTACAAACAGAATGAAGGAGGTATTATGGGACTCGAATCTGTAATTTCAAGTAGGCTGTAAGTGTCCCCTATAAATAACTGCTGGCTGAACAGAATTTTTCTAAGCCCTTGTGACAGCTTGCAACATTGATATTTCTGGGATCCCTTCAGCTATAAAAGGGTTTTTATGTGTTGTTGGGGTTTTTTTTTGGTCATTATTGCAATGTCCCTCATTTAGATACTTATGTATTTCCATTAAAAACATATTTGCTAATCTGAGCTGGAACCCTTTTAAAACAGAATGTGAAGAAAATCTTGGGAAACAGTGGGAGATCTCAGGAATCTGCAGTGAAAGGAGTGAACTCTGCCATCCACAGCCTTTTATGAGTAAAGTTAGCCTTCTAAAGATAAAAGAAAATTCAATTACAAAGCAAGAAGGAGGGTAAAGGAGTGTAATTAAAACACATAATCCTAAAACCAACAAGAACAGCGCTTTTTCGTGTTATACTTAAAGCAATCTCCTTTGTGTATGCAGTTGCTATTGCTTAAGATTATTGATTTAGTTTCCTAGGGGAAACACTTTTTGAGAGGATGCAAAAAGGATGACGTGTGTTGGTGTAACTGGCAGCGTGATTTCACGCAAGCATTGTACTTAGGGGCAGCTCAGTGAAGGTTTTTCCTTTACTTGCTAATCTTTAAGGGGGGGGTGGGGGAAGCAGAACGTGGAGTGCTGCTTCTGCTTTTTTTTCGCACGCTAGCAGCAGTTGTCCTGCCGGGCGGAGGATGAGTGCTTCAGACAGCAGGGGAAAAGGCAGCACGGGGTCAGCTTGTTCTCTCCTGTTACATCCACACCAGTGGTTGTTTCCCCAAGTTCAGTAGCCTGAATCCTGGTAAAGTGTGGAGTTCCAACTCGGATTGAAGAGTGCCTGAAATCTCTGACAGCATAAATGGCCTGAGGTCCAGCTCTGGCTGGGAACTTCAAAAGTCTCTTTAGAGTTTTGCGATAAATGCCAAGGCTGTGTTGTGGTAAACACACATCTGCTCTGCCCGACCGTTTCTCCGCTGATTAGCTGCTTAGTCTTATGCTAATGGCAGGAGTTAGGTTAGAGCACTTCTCTTCTTGCTAGTGCAACAGTCCCTGGACAGAGCTAGGAAGATTTAATGACCGGGACTGGCTGTTATGATAAAACTGTTCCGATTCCATCTAGGGAGGGGAAGTTATACGTACACAGGCTGCCCTGCTCACCGCAGCTGTGTGTTAGAAATGAGTACCTGTAGGTGTGTGTGAGTAATTGAAGTTGACAGGCTGTCCCTCTTCTGGATCTCATTCCTTCAAGAGCTGCAGCTGGTTTGATTTCACAAACATGGATGATGTCTGATTTGATGGAGAGAGAGAAGCTGTGGGAAAAAGTGGGAGGGAGCCGGCAAAAGAAAAATGAAGATGAATGCAGAGATCAGGATAGAACGTGAACTTCACAGTCAAGAGGTTTCAGAATGTCTTTTGAATGCTCTTCTCTTATGCTCTGAATACCATTAAAGAACTCATGTCTTTCCCAATACTCTAGATTTAAGTATTACAATTTCTTTGGGCTGTGTAATACTTTAGATTGATAACTTGATAAAATATTAGTACTGCTATTTCCTGAGTTATGTTCATGAAAAAAAAGAAAGAAAATTCTGTGAAGGACATTTTGAACTACTGTAAAGAAAGAGTGGGAATGTCTTATAGTAGTTGATGTGCATGTCTGGCTCTCTGCTCAAATACTGTGTGCAAGTATACAGAAAAATTGCTGCTTGTATCAGTACTAAAAAAAAAAGGGGGAAGGGGCAATGCAAATTTTGTAATGGGTTTTTGTAGTCAAAACCCATTTTTCCCTCGTTTAATGTTTTACCTGGTATACCCTATGCCCTGTTTATCTGCTACTCTAAAAGTAGCTTGTGCTGTCAGTTTATTTCATTTGATAGAACTAACGATTGAAAAAAATAGGCAATTAGAAACTAAAAGCAGCTTTGCTTTTCATCTGGAGAAGGCAAGTGTGTAATCACGCTGCTCAGATGAACAGGTTCCTGGAATCAGGTTGCAACCAGTGCATTTGCATTTTTGAAACTAGAAAAAAGGCACAATCCTTTTCAGAAATAGTCACTGAAAAAAATGTTTCTGCCAGAAATGAGTGTGCTTGTTTTCTCCTCCTCTGGTAGGAAATGCAAGTGGAGGAACCTAACCATGTGAATAATAACAGTCATGCATTGAAACACTTGTGTGTGGCTCAGATCCTTCCCTGTGGATGTAGTTTTCTGGAGGCTCATGTCAGATGCAGAAGCCTGGGCTTCAGTTTGAAACTGGCATTTCCCAAACATACTTCTTGCATTAAAAGTTTCATAGTAATTTTTAAATTACTGTAGACTTTTGAAGAACTTCATCCACAATGGGTTTGATAATTGTCTCTTGGCACCTGTAAAAGTGAAGGAAGGGCAGACTGTGATTTGGAAAATGTTTTTTAAAAATGAGTACCTGTGAAGACATTGCCTTAACTCTGCTGCTAATAAGCCAATGCAGAGCTAATCCTTAAGACTTGCTATCCTGTTCCCTTCAATAATTGTAAACCAAAAAAAACTTACCAAAATTATTTTAACTTGAACTTCATTTAAACTTCTCTGTATTGTTACTCCCTTACATCAGTCAGTAATGTTTCATGTTTGGCTGTTCTTCCTCTCTAGGAAGCTAAAGTGATAATTAACATTCTCTTAGTAATTTTTCATTATATATTGGTTAATTTTTATTTGAAAGGTAGAGAGAGCTGGGAGCTTAGGCTAAAACTCTCCTCATCAAGGTAGACACTGGAATCTTACTAGATAGATACAGTCTAACATTAGAAAACCAAGGCATTGCTGCTTTCTTTGTCCTCTTACCACACTCTTCTTTACAAAATGGGAAAGCCTATGTAGACTTTATATAAAGAAAATAAAGGCTGAAATCTTCTGTTCTGTCATGAAAATAACCTGGAGTTTGCAGTAACCTTAGTTCAGAGTTGCAGCAGATAAGAGGTGTAATGTGCCTTGTGGGGTTTTCTGGGTTGCCTCTCAGGTTTTAAAAACTGAAATAGAATATTGTGTTAGAATAGAAACAAGATTGTATCTACCTGAATGTAAGAACCCATTAAAACTTGTACCGACTGACATGAGGAACATTAAGAGAGTTCATGTTCACTGATTCATGCTACTGGTGTGCATTTGGGCAAGAGCTGTAGTGTTACAGTGAATACAGGAAAGGAGGGAAGGAATCTGGAAGGAAAATTCTGAATGTTACTTAGTGGAAGGGGAGATTTTAGTACATGGGAGGACGCTGGCTGTACCTGCACTTTGCAGGTTTGATTTGGAGAGCCTTGCTTCCCAGAAATAACACTAAGCCAGAGTGAGAAGACTTGGAACAGAGTGACTGTGGCTTAATGTGCACATAATGCACAACATGTAATGATGCATTTTCATTACCTGCCAGCAATTTGTTGCTTGAAGACCTTCTATAACAATTTTTCCCTTGTGAGAACAAAAAAAAAGAAAATTGTTAAGAAAAATCCTTGAGTTTGGCTGTTGCAGCTTTTCAGTCATTGTTATATGTGTGTAATTGCAGCAAACATGTTCGCCTCTTCTAGTTAAAGCAGAAAGGAAGCATATCAAATTTTTATTCATGCCAGTTAAGCCTGGTTTCTGGCCAATATGAGGAATGCAAAGAACACGTGCAGGCTGTTGCTACTGCCTCGTAGTACCTGCCTTACTTCGTATTAGGCTGTTTTACAGATACCACATCAGTGGGTTTTGACCTTCCAGCTCCCGCTGCTGTCATGCTGGCAGCCTGGAGTTTCTTCACACACAATTGCTCTTTCCATCAAAACTGGTTTAGTAACAGGTGTCCTCTTACACCTTATCTCTGCTCTCCCTTCCTTACCGTGCAGCTCAGCTACAACAACAGGGGGTATTCTTAGGCTACATTAAGTGTACATGCAAGATACTTGTGCTAATCAAACTGGGTACTAGTTCCTAGATGAGATTTAATGTCTTCCAGATCCCTTGAGCTATGCAACTTTCTTGACATAAATGTCAGGTGGCCTTTTCAGCTACTTGACCGTGACCGATTATTAGTGTGCAGAGACTTGTATTATGTGCAGAATGCCTATTTGTCCCTTTACTTAATTACACTTTCTCCCTAATCATGAGACTTCCTGTTGTTCTGACAGTGTCTTACTCTCCTCCTGAACTTACATAATCTTGTTTTTCTGATGTTATCATTATATGTGTAAAAAGCTGAAAGATATTTCACTGAGCAGGTGAAATGCCAGATACTACATCTTGTTTAATCTGATATCTGAAGCAAAACTGTTGATAGATATGTTCTAATAACTTAATAAACATTTCAAGGTTTATCACTTAATACATTTGAATAACTGAGATGGCAATCAGAACTTAGTGTTGGATTAAGTGCTCCCTGGAGGTCATGTAGAAAACTGGGTAGAAATTTTGAACAAGGAAGCTGTGGCATGATTACTATAGTGGGATTTCTAAGAATGCTAACACATTCCATATGCTTTAAGCTACACCGAAATCTGATTGTTTTGACCCAGCTAGGATTTGCAATTCCTCCAAGTTTTGATTACATTATTATTTCCTATGTAATATTACTTAATCATGGTGTCATGCTGCTGGACTTTTCTTGCAGGGTCTCATTCACTCTCTGGCTGAAGTGGTCTGTATGGATTAGCTTTGCCTGTGGGAGTCTGCATTGTAGATGGAGGTGGTTTCAGAATTAATTAAAACTCTTTTGAGCTTTTCCTTTTTAAAAATTACCCTTAATATTGCCTCTTAGTAAGAATACCATTTCTAGGAAAAAAAATGATGCCATGAATTCCAATAGTTGTACAGCAGCATCACTTCAGGTGTTCTCACAGAAGTCTCAGGTGGCCTTGCACACCTGAGCTGAATTCACTGCTTTCTGTGTGTGTCAGAAGGAAGAGGCTGCTGTGAAATAGGAGCAGAATACAAACCAGTGGTAGGCACCTGTCCTCTCTTGGGACATCTGACACAGTTGTTTGGTAATTTACGATAATAGTCTGAGTCTCTAGTAATTAGAGATTGGATGTGAAGGCTCTGATTGTACCTGGGGCATTACCCATCTCTGCCACCAGACAATTGGGCTTCTTTTGCAAGTTGCCCTTAAGCGGTGTAAAGAGTTGCTTTAAATGGGGTGCTCGAAACACTGCCAGACATTGTTTTGCTGTCTGCAGACAACACTCCAATATTAAGTCTTTAGTCTGGTGCATCAGAGAAGAAAAAGTACATGCTGTTAAAATAGGAGGTTATTTTCATCTTCGCTATTTAAAGGAGAAGAACTGGAGTGGGTGTCAGGAACTCCATATTGCTAAAACAGTGAAGTGGCAGTGAGGAGTAAACCAAATCTCTTAACAACTACCCAAGAGCATTTGATTTCAGTAGTTTTTCTTAAGATACTGGTAGCAAATTAATTTAGTTATAAATTAATAAGCCATCACGACATTTAATTTAACTCCCACTTTATTTATCCCTATTGCACTTACTGTCTTTATCATCAGTGCTGCTGTAAATTGTGGAAACTAATTTTGTGTATCCTCTGCCCACAATCTCCTGATAGCGAAGTATTGCACAGTCTGTGCTACAGTGATGACTAGAAATCACTATCACAGGATTGGGCTGGTTTGGGGTGTTTCAGGGAGCTTGGCTCTTTTCTGTTTGGTTGATTTATTTTTGTTGTTGTTGTTGTTGTTGGTTTGAGGGTTTTTTGTAGGCATCTGTTTACAATCTGTCATTTATTTGCCTTTTGGAAACTTACAAATTCTTGGTAATAGGTATTTATGATGCAGTCTCTCCGTCTTGACTGTAAATGTACCAGCTATGAAAAAATTAACATGGGGTTTTGCGTTATAAGGAAACAGTGAGAGCAGAGGCAGGCAGCCAGTGTCTGCTTTGCTCCATCTGAGAGCATGCCCAATGTCATGCAGTATTGCTAATCTAATCTAAATTGTCTATGTTCAGTGACAACTAGAACCAGAACTCATTACACTTTCAGTGACGTGGATTAAAATGAGAATATTTTGTTCTGTGACAGTGCTGGACATAATCACCTGGCTGCTCTTACCACAGTCTAGATATCTGATCAGTTAGATGAAAGCTGGCTGTACGCACGCTGCTCAGGCATTGATGGCATTACACATGTAGCATTGCTGCTGCTTGCTTGGTTTTATGTGTGCTTGTGGTAGTAGCAATAATGAACATGGATCAGAGAGGTCAGGCAGTTTAAGAGCAGCTCTGAATTTTAACTTGAAGTCCTAAGCAACATTTGGCTGTAACTTGTTTGATCCCTAGCTGCCCCCTAGGAAGGTGGTAGCCTTTTGGGGAAGCTTTTCTGGTCCGAGTATATATCTGCAGGCAGTGAAAATATCTGCCAACAGCCAGCCTGAGAAAAAGAACAGCCAGGTTTCCTCATTTTTCTCACTCTGTTGTCCCCTGCTTGGGAGGGAGGATTGTATCTCTCTATTTAGATACCACCCTTTCTCTCAGGCAGCTCTAATTTGTATTATTTTTGTCTTTTCTCCCATGTAAGAAGCAAGCCAAGACAAAGGAGACAAACTGGCTGAAACACCGTGGTTTAATTTCCTTGCTTTTAGAGGATTATAGTGGTAGGCAAGCAGCATGCTGCGGGAAAGATGGACTATCATACTCCCATCTCTAGAGCTTGGCTGCAGCTAGCAGCCAGCCACCGTCTAGCTGCTCTCTAGAGGCAGCAGCCTACCTTGATATGCTGGGCAGTAGTGCATCTTTGAACTCGTAATTGACTGCTCTTTAGATCTTTTACACCTGTGTTACTCTAAACTGAGGAGAAATTGTCAGTGTTTGCCCATCCAAACCAGATCTAACACAGCAAATCAAAGGCAAATGAAATAAGCTTCAATTAAAATAAAAGAATGGTTGCTCAAGAAGAAACATGAAGTAAAACCCATGAAACAACTTTTGTATCCTGAGCAGTGAGTCAGATGGCCAGACTGAAGTACAGTTGAGTTTATCAGGTTGAACAACTGGTGCTCTGTCTGCCAGGAGGCAGCAGAGGACTGATTGCTGTGTCTGTGCCACTGCTGTGGTTTATCAAATGTTTTTTCTGCTTAGCCAGAGCAGAAGGCTCACAGATGATGCTTAACGGCTGATGGCATTCCCCAGCTGGGGGCTGACTGCTGCGGTAATGCTGTTGTGATGGATCTGACTTCTTCAGCATAATGTATATCATTTTCAGGTCAAAGCAAGTAGATTTTTCTTTTTCTGAGTAATCACATCCACGGATCTGGTCCAGCTGACTGTGTCATACAGAATAGATGTTCAAAGCTTTTGATTGTTCTAGATAAATTGTTCTTTCCCATTCTGTTGAGCAAGTACTAAGATGAAAAAGGAATGCATACATTGAGCTACATCAATAAAAACTAACACCGAATTATCTTGACAGTGGACATTTTGTTTTTTTCATCTGAAGGAAGCTTCAGAGACAGGCTTTCTGTTTGTGACAGTGACTGATGGATGCAGCCCAGAGACTAAATTGTGAATTGGGTCTCGTATTGATTCAGTATGTCTATTTGTGTACTTTACAGGGGGAGAGGGAAAAAGTTTGGTCTGCTGAGCACAGATGAATTTTCATGTAGCGCTGTTGTATGAGTGAAACAACTGTTTTCAATATATCTTGGTTTCAGTTTGTGTTTCTGGTCCATGGTAAATGAAGTTGTGGGTCCTTTAAAAGCAGGTGAAGTAAAGATTTTCATTTAGCACAAGAAGCTGAAGTATGCTTCTCATCTTAACAGTTGTTTTTTTTCCCTTGGAACCAGCATAGTTACTGTCAGATATAAGTTCACTTGAGTTTCGGAGGTAGCAGACTGTGCTATAGTGTAAACACAGCTGCTATCCAGTAAAATAGCTTCAGTCTTCTCTAAAGTATACAAGTTCAGTGTGAGTGTAATAATAGATGCTTATTTTATTAACTGTTAATCTGCCTGCCAGCTCTCTCAGCAGACTGGGATTGTGAAGTATGCATATGCCTGGCCTTCCATGAATGGATAAAGGACACACACAGTACTGCTGGAGCTTAAATCAAGCATCTCCTGGTCACCCAAAGGAATTACTAGAGAGGTTCCTTCCTCTGATTGTAGGATGGAAAGAGTGCATGTAATAACATGCAAGCCACATTATTAATGCTGGTTAAGTTAGTTTATATAATGTGCTTGAATGTTTGGTGCAGTTTTATGTACTTTAAGTACCAGCATTGATAAGGTCATCTTGTGTGCAGCACTGAATGGGAAACTGCTCAGGAGCAGTTAATCAGGTACTTGTGAATGCTGATAGACATGACTGCTCTGAGTGCTTGTCAGTGCTGCTGTCATCAGGGAAGCAGAGGTAACCATCATCTGTATAGAACTTCTCATTACCTTTTTTTTAATGTGTCACTGTACGAACACTTGTGTTTCTTGTGAGTCTTTTCCTCATTGATAAAACTTTATTTTTTAGCTTATCAAGGACAGCTTACCTAATACTAAATTAAATAGCACATGATCCAAATGATACAACTTAGCTGATAAATGTAAACCCCTGCGTGGCAGTGCTTGTTTCATATAACCTGGGCAGAATGGTTCTCTCGTCAGAAGCACCTTTAAGGGGAGATGTGAGTGCTACAGAATGCTGTGCCAGTCTACCCAGTGGCAACCATCTGAAATTCTGCTCCGTGGTGGCAGAACAAGCTTGTGTTTAAGCCTCTGCTGCACATCCTATCTCAGCAAAAACAGGATCACTGAGCCATGTGATGTGATACTTCAGGCACTGGTGTTGCAACTTAATTCCTGCTTGAAAAGTTTTAGTATTTCATGTCGATGAAGAAAGTAAACATTTTGTTACTCCAAGCTCTGTAGTTTCTGATCTGCGCTTGAATACTTTTTGTGATTCCATCAGAGTGGAGCTTTTGCTCCATCATACTCTAGCAGGCAAAACGAGTGTTGCTGCCCCAACAGACTGCAGAGTCAGTGCACGTTGTATGATAGCCGGGGTGACGTGACACTAACAGATTTAGAAATAACTGAAGTTATGAAACCTTATTCATCTTTGCTGCAAGATTTGAGGGCTCTACCTGCTCAGGAAGATGAAGGGGATAGTTCTTTCAGATTTTACAGACAAGAGGAATTTTAACCTGGACACAGTGTCCCATCTGATTTTTCTCCAGAGGAAAGTTTAGTATGAGGTAGGGATGAATGAGTGGGTGTGGAGCTGCCTTTTTTCAGTAGTGCAGCCTGATTTTGTGTAATTATGTGTGGAGCTGTTGCCAAGTTGTGAAGAGTGCTCTCAGGTTTTTTGAAAACAGACAAGGGGTGCAGTCTAGAAGCAAACATCTTTTTGAGATACAGTTCCTTGTACCGTGTTGAGGCTGAGCCCTGAGAAGCTGCCATTCTCAAGGAATGCCCGACCTTTTCTTCCAGATTCCTCTTCTTTCTTTAACATCAAAGGTTCTCCTAGCACATGTTGAGGCAAGAACTTATTTGGACATAGCTGTTAGCACTTTAATTTTTGCTCTTTTCGTTGTTGCTCACTTGTTTGTGGAGGCATGGTGCAAATGGAAGAGTTTTTGTGGTGCAGACCCAAGGTTAGCGTAGTGTCAACTGTTTCTTCACTGAATCCAAGTGTGGAGGTGCACAAAGTGATTACATGAGTCTTTTTTATGTCAGGATAATTTGAATCAGAAGCTTGAGGCAGCCTAGAGTTTGCACTTTCCTTCCCACAATGAAAATCTGAACTCTCCATTTCATCTTAATCTGAAAGTAAGTGCTAGACTGAAATAAAAATTTCAGAGAGGAAAAGGACAGCTCTGAGAAATTTACATTTATTCCATTTTTCTCCCTCATGCTGATTTCTAAGAGAGAAGCTCCCGATCCTGCTCTTTTCCTTTTTCTCCTCTTCAGAATCCATGTTTTTTGAGTGCTGGTGCTTGAGAGCTGAAAGCATGAATTGCGCCGAGCACGTCCCCAGCCTCGTGTGTTGCCCTAAGCCAGCATAAAGCCATGATGCATACATTCAATTTGGACCAGAAGCAGGCAGCAGATTTAGGTTTTTTTTCGTTTGCAGTAACTGAATTTTATCTCAGTAAATGACATACTGATGAACCAACTTGTAATTAACGTCAGTGAAAATTTAACTCAGTTATTTAAATAATGCAGTAATTTTGGTAGCAGCATGTGTGGGTAGCAGCAGTGAAGATGGTGTGGAAAGTTAAAGATAAAACAGTGAAAGATCATTGAAAGCTTACAATTTAGGAGGCTGTGCAAAACATTTAGAGTGTTGTATTAAAGAATGCAGTAGAGTTCATGGGTGCAGGAAATGGATAAGCTTTTGGGGGTGTCGGTCTCAGAGCCTTTGCTCGTATCAGAGAGGCGTAGTGTGTTGGGTGTGTTTGGCTGAAGTGAAGAGCTTCATCCTGAAAGAAGCTGGGTGTGTGGATCTGAGGTGGCTGTTACATGGGGACGAGCAAGTGGGTTTGTTTGCTGCATTTTGGTGAAGAGTTTGACAGAATGAGCCCTGTATAGGCAACCTGACGTCTTGTCTTTTTTTTTTTTTTATTTGATTTCTTCCCTACATTCGTTAGATCTAGGAGGTGTTCACTTTCACCCTGAAGGCTGAGGAAGTGGCCTTGTAGGGCAGGAATTTTAAATGTAGAGGAGATTTACTACAACAATGTATTATAGGTCAGTAAAATAAATGCTAAAATGCCAAAGCATTTGTTTTGCTTGATCCTCAAATCCATGCAAATCTCGGTTCAATTAATGTTTGTAACAGAACTTTTGTTTCTGAGGCAACTGAATATTTTCTAGGTGTTTACTTTTTATCCCTTCTCATATGTCTCTGGTCCTCAGTGATTTGTTTTACTGACCGCCTGTTTCATCTCGTCTTTCTCTGGCTCCCCCTCTCTTCAGTTTTGTGTGTACCATAGGAAAGAGCCTAACACCCTTCTTGAGGATTTTCTTACCGAACTTAAGCTTTTCAGGCATGATACTTATTTATTTATGTATGTTATAATGCTTCTGTGGTCAGGGAATTGAGTCCTATTTTTTTTTATGCGATTTGAGGAATATTCTGGTGTTCCCACTTCAGAATCCAAGCACTTCTTGGCATGAAACAGTGCTCTTTCCAAAGCAGTAGTCAATCTCCACGATCAAAAATGGTGAAGTTACTAATACCACTGAGTAAGTGCATGCAGAAGATAGTGTTTAAAATCTCGCGATCTGAAAAGTAAGGTTCGAACACAAAGAGTTTATGTTATGTTTTGTGTGTTCTGGCCTTCAGCACCACATTGCTCTGCAAGGCTGCAGGAGGTTGGTTGGGATGCTTTACCTTTTTTAAACTAAAATGCTTTCTTAGTAATACCAAGTCCAAAGCTGCCATACAGGCCAGCTCGCTGATGTTAATTTAGCCTCCCAGATTGTGAATGTGTTTTTCTGACCTGATTTGTGCAAGCTCATTCTTTGTGGGGCCACCACAAGTTAGTCCTTTTTCCCCTTTGGAAATTCTTACTCCAGTATAAAGGGTTGGCTGTGATGTCTCCTCTCCCTTACCTCCACAGCACTGTTTTCTTCCTGTTTTGATAGCTTGCATTTTAGAGAGCTGCAAGTTAAAATCTTGTTCCGCTTAGCAGGTGAGAAGCCTCAATGCAGTTCAGTGCCACTGTAAGCTCACTGTGGCTCATGGGTGTCTTCACCTTCCCCTTCCTGCCTTGAGCCTTACACTTTGAAAAAAATAACCTCTCCTCCTACAGCAAAGCCTCCTTTACCTTCACACCAAGAATCAAAATTCGTATGACTCTGGAAATTGGTGAATTGGTGGACACTTCTTCAAGTGCAGCATGCCATTCCTCTCTGGAAAAGAAATAGGTTGCAGAGATCATCTACAGGACAAAGCTATGAAATAAAGTTCTGCAAAATTGAAATTCAGGTGGGGGTTATGCAGATTGCCTTATTTGAATATTTAAATCTTCTGTAGCTTTTTGATGACTGCTTTATCATTGTTTTCCATATATATGCAATGATGCTCATTTACTGCCTTCCCCAATCAGTTACACAGCAAATACCACTGCTATAAATAAAATGTCATTTGCAGGAGACAGAGTTTTGTAAGTTAAATGAGGAAGAAATGTTCTCTTTGAAGAAATGTTAGCTGTGATCAGTTGGTCAGGATTTGCTCTACAGGATTATTAAAAGGAGTGGCTGAATGTGCATTTTCCATTCCCCTTCTTCCCTGAAGAGTGCCATGGTGGTTTATGTAGTATTTCAGAAAGATTGTCCAAAAGGAGAAAAAGAAAGTCTCTGGATGTTGTCTCATATTGCTAGCACAGGCAGTGCAGTGGTTGGCTCTCAAAAAGCAGCAGCGCTGCTCATCGCTGTCCTTGGCCGTGCAGTTGCACCCTTCTTTCTGCCATGGCTGCTATCTTAATCCTGCAGTCAGCTGTTTATTCTCTTCAATGGAAAACTAATAGCTGTTAGGATTTTTTTGCCCTTGTTCTTTTCTTGGGCAGATCATGCCTTGGTTTGTTTGGTGCTTCTGCATTGTCTGCTAAATAATTCACGTATTTCTGTCTAGTTATTCAATATCACTGGCTTTGCTGTTAGCATTTGAGTAGTGTCACTAAGATCATATTTGTCACCACTGGGGAAAATAAGACTTATTTTTGCTGTTACAGTCGTAAGCGCCAATATTATCTGACAGATACACCACTTCAGCAGCTCGTACAGCCACACATCAGACTGCTGAGCTGCTTCTGATCCTGCTTCCACCTTGCACCTGCAAGAAAATCACATAACCTCGTCTGTAGTTTTATCATTTCTCATGTGGGGGAGAGAGAACCTGTACTGGGATGGTGAAGCTTGTTGAATTCATTTTTAGGTAATTTAGATTAGATTAGTTCAAGGTGATTATACCAAAGATTTGCCAGTTCTTCAGGGACTGTAACATTTCATCAGTGACACTAGAAGATAGGAGCAGCTTGGGTCAGGATGCATCTCAAAGTGACAGCGCTGTAGTTGTTTAAGAGTACCACTACAGGCAACCTCTGAAGCAGGTTGGGTATCCCAGTATAGACCTGACTGCCAAATTCAAACTGGGGCTTTTACTGAACAGTTAGTGGAAACTGGGATGCAGGGTTACCTGCCCTCACCACACAGATTTGTTTTTTCTTACACACCTTCTTGGAAGTTGCAGTCTGCCTTGTCTGGGATTTCTGACTTGAGTTGTCAATAGGTAAATACCTGAGAAGGAAGGTGAGTATACTTAATAAAAATTGAATTAGAAATTCTTAGATCCACATTTGGAGACTTGAACAAAGGGACATAGACTTTGAGGTACATTCCCTATTATCTCCTGTGCGTGGGAGAATTGTGGATTTGGCTTCCCCTCTGTTTTAAGATAATAGTTCACAGTCATGTTTTCACTTTTCAATTATGGAATGCCTATGAGTAGGAAATCACTGTGGTCCTACCAGGGTCTGACATTAGGATGCTATGTAGTAGTATGTGTTGAATTGATGCTTCATCTGGTCTGCTTGAGGAAGGAGAAGAGAACATGTCCTTACAGAAGAAGTGAAACCTACTATTTAATTGTCTGTGCTACTGGTGTTTCTGTACTGTGCTAGTAGTGGACTTTGTGAGGAGTGAGTTGTTCACAGGTTGCAGGAGCTGTGAAGAGGGGAAAGAAGTTTACTGCTTCTTGGCCCCAGGCTGACTGAGGGCAGGGCATAGTGAACTATGCTGTGAACAGTGAGCACGGGTAGATGATACCTTCCATGTTCAACTGCTACCAGTGTCTGCTCCACCCTGTACTGCTGATGCTTTTTCTCCTTGTGTGATACCATCGTGAAATCAGTGATGCTGCACATGAGGCAGCACATGCTTTACTGAGCCCAGGGAGGAGCAGCAGTGGCTGGAAGGAGGAGTGGAAGTGCACCCTTGCTCAGAGCCTGTCCTGCGCTGCAGAGCAGGGTTTATGTGCATGCTGCTGGCTCCAAGGTGTGGGTGAGGAGAGGGCTGTGCATTTGCTGTGGTAGTGCCAGCACCTGCCTTCTGCAGTGCTGTTTGGTAGCGTTCCAGTACTTCTGTGGTAATGAGACGTTGCCTTTCATGGTAATGAAACACGCAGATGAAGCTATGAAAATAAAAACCTGAGGCATAGAAGTCCTGAAAGTGATGCTGCACTCTGAAATGTGGTTTTGTGGAGAAAATGGCACAATGGGCCTAGACTGGTGGAAGTTTGTAGTCTCGTTTACTGTCTGATGTGAGAGTGTCTCATCTGAAATTAAAAAACTGCTTATTAGCATTTCTGAAAGCAAAACCTGAGCAGTGACGGTCTGGATGATGAGCTGGCTTTGTAGGGTATGTAAAATGAGTCTGGAGCGTGGCTGTCGCTTTTAGAAATCTTCCTTCTGTTCATCAAATGTATTAACTCCAGCACTTGAATTTATTTGGCAGGCTGAGGCTTACTTCTTGGTAGTAGGTAGCAGAGAGTCCTTGCTAAGCAAAGTGATACTCTGTTACCCTTGCCAAAGACAACTTCAGCAACCACAGGCTTTTCCCACTTTATTTCCCTGTCCTGTGATCTGTGCTGGCTACTCAGGAGTAAGTTCATTTCCTCGTAAGGAAATATATGAGTTCCAAGTCTGTTTTGATTCAGCTAAATGTGTTGTGCTGAGTACTCATGATTAAAAACCCTGGCCTGTTTGCTTCTGCTGCTTTTATTTGGAATTGTGGGGCGATTTTTAGTGCCACTGCTTGTTAAAATGAGTTTTCTGTTGGACAGCCTTTTGATTCACAGTTGCATCAGTCTGTTTAGACTGTCTATATCTTCAAATACCACTGCATGCATAAAAACAAAGATTCTTCTTTTGGTTTTGTTTGTTTTTAAAGTTGAAATATATTTAAGTGAAATTATAACAAAATTACCAGCTTAATTTTCATTCATTAATTACATCTTAATTTTCATTCTAGCCTGCCATTGACTTAACAAGAGAAGAAAACTTGACACCCCATATCTGTGAAGAAGTATGAATGAAATGCCACTCCCTTTGTTGCCTCCTAGTATCAATGCCTGCATTTTTAAAATAGGAACCTTGCTAGACCAGCAAGGCTATTTTAAAACCTGGATCTAGGAGACTGGATAAAGTTTCACAAATTATGTGCACCGAAGAGCACCAGTTGAGTTGGAGATGTGTTGTTGTTCCTGCCTGATCTGCAGGAAACTGAGATACATAAGGAGATGTAAATAGATTTAGGACCTAACTTTTAAACTTCTTTAGTGGTGAGGTGGAGAGTGTCCTTGTTGGGAATAAATGGCCTTTATGTTAAATGGCTTTATTGTGGATTTCAGATACCTGGAGCTGATGTGAGCCCTCACTGGCTGGTTGTGCCTGAGTTTGTCTCATGGTTCTCTTGGCATTCAAGAGTGTTACTCTTTCTGCACATAACTTGTGTAGGAGCCCTTCTGAGAAAAGGGGCAATAATATTACCTTTTTCTGTATCGTGTACTATTTCAGTGGCATGATGAAGATAACAAGCAGGAGTATACTTTGATATGTTAAAGGCATGATTGGTTTTATTAAAGCATCATATTTGCAGAGTACCTTCCTTCCCCCTCCACATCATCTACGTTAATTGTTGTGTTGTCTACAGTGGTGTCATCCATTAGATGGCTCTCTGGAATAGTGGTTGAATTTAAAGAACTTTCTCAGAATATAGTGCAGGGTTTTTTAACACTTACACGAGGAGCGCTGAGCCAAGTCGAGTGACCCACTCAGAGTTTTATCAAAGACTTTGCTGTGACATATGCAATGAATATGAGTTGACAGAGATGACTTGCTGGAATACATTGAGCTTCATAGCAGTACTAGGGAGCTATTTATTGTAACTTCATTAAGGCTGCACTGACCTTCATACTTTATCTGCAGGACTGGCATACTTCATGCATTGAAATCAGTCTCCAAATCTGGTGTTCTAACAGGAATTTTTGCATATTTCTGCAGTAATTTTCATGTTTGGGGCACTTACAGATGAATCTTTGTTAATTGCTTAAAATATGTGTGCTATGAATGTACTTTCTGGCTGAAAACACTTTTACATAGTGGATAGCTGATCTTGTGTCCTTCATTATGTTCATCTATTGCTGTTTTGTCTTCTGCCACTTAGCAGTGGCAGTGCTCTTCTTGAGACCACGGCATGGATGTGATTTTCTTTTTTCTTTTTTTTCCCTGGAGCTAATAGTTGTTAAGTGCTTATGCAGTCTGCTTTGCCACCCATAGCTCTCCACAGGTTACTTACTAGAACTCTGTGCTGCACATCTCAGATCTTGGCATTGGCTCAGAGTTGTCTCTGTGACACAATTCAAGCAAGTTCTCTGCTTTTTTTTTTTTTTTATTTCAAGCCAGGAGAATGAGATCAGTGGTGACTGTCAAAAAGTTTACTCATTTCACTTAAAGAGTCTAAACCAGGATACTGCACTTACTGATGTGATTAGTTACTGCGGGGAGGCTGAGAAACCAGATATTTTACTGAGTTGTTTGTGGTGGTGCACTTTTTACCTGAAGGCTGCTCTAACTAACTTTAAAGGGTCCCTTAATCTGATGGCTGTTGCATTGCTTCTGGCAGTTTAACTCTTATGTATCACTCTCTGTGGGGCAGTCATTTGTGTCATGCCCTTCTGTCATGGGACTCCGTACTTAAATGTGCTGGGATTTCAGAAGTGGAAGTAGGAGTCGTTTTCTTTCTGTTTGAGCACTCTATTTTATCTCACCTTGAGTTACACTACGCATTACTGGCAGATTATTTACTCATTCCTGCTGCCTGTCTTTATAAGAGGATAAGAAGCTGCCGAGTTCTTGTCTGGACCTTGGGACCAGCAGGAACTTAACATTCTTCCTTCATCTGCTTAGCCAACTTACAACTTTAGGTAATTGTATTCATGCTGTAGGATATGTAATAAAAAGTTAACATGAAAGAGCACTTTTGTTCTGCATGGTTTTCTTCTTTGGGCTGATAACCTGCAATATCCTTCTAGTCTGTGTGCTGTAGACAGTAGATAGAGAAAGCAGAATAATGCTGGGAGGTGTGTGTTTAAAAAACAAAACCAAACTCGAATGACTTGGCAAAACTTCCACTACCTTAATTTTAAAGAATCTGAGTTCTTAATAGCTTTTTGTATTTGCAACCAGTTATGAACGTGAAGGAACTTTTTGGGACACCGTATCAGATATTGTTTCACTGTGAAATGAATGCTCTGACTGTCTGATGGCGTCTGAATTGGCTGGGAATGGAACAGGGACTTTTACATTCTTAGCAGGACTTAATGTATAGTCTCAAGGAAATTGCTTTACCAGGTGAGTAGCACAGCACAGGTTGTAAAGACAGATCATGTAATTTGTTGAGCTGAACTTGACAATTTCAACATTTATTAACCAGGCTTTCCATATTGAGACATGTTGTGTATAGCCAGGTATATCTGGGCAGAAAGTCAAATCCTGGAAGCAACTGGACTTCAGACAAGGCTTGGGATTGGAAAACTTGGCAGGACTTGTCATAACCTAAATGAAAGAAGACGAACATCTCGTATCAGCAGAGCAAAATTGTGTCTCATAGATTGTTGTTTTTTCTGTGATGTACAAGTAGCTGTAATGAAAGGTTGGCTTTAAGATCCGAGCGTTGGTCCCATTTAGTGACAGAAGAGATTCACCTTTTCTCTGGTAAATATTTTAATGCTAATAAAAATTCACAGCAACATTTCCACTTCTCGAGACAGAAAGGATTGCCAGGCTGTAACCTTGAACCTGCTGTGAGGTGTTTATTTGTCTGTGTAAGGCCAGCAACTTGCTGCATTTAACCTGAGGTGAGTGGCTGGCTGTGACAGCAGTCGCTAGTGAGGCGCCGTGTCCTGCGGCTGGCCGCGCTGACCCAGCCACCCTATCTGCCGTGCAGGCTGGGCTGCCGCACATGCGGCTGCTTGGCTGCAGGCAGGGCGAGGGCTCTGCTTGGGGGACAAGGAGTGTGACCGTGGTGCTGTTGTGGAAGCGTGTTGTACCGAGTGTTGTCTGAGTCCCGAAGGTGTCCGTGAATGAAGCAGTGATGACTTCAGTCTGTAAATGACTTCAGGCTTTGCTGGGTGAGTGCGAGCAGAGCCGCGTGTGTGTGTGTGTGTGCCTGTGTTCTGCCCACTTCATTGGTGGGCACTGGGAAAATTGTCGGAAGCAGGGTTTGTTTTCAATAAACCCTTCAAATACAACTATATGATTATTGCAAGGGAGCACAATGGTGCAGGCAGGCCTTCCCTGCAGAGGTGCTTCCAGTCCTGTGGTTACTTTGGTTTGGAGGGTGTGGAGCATGTTCCAGACCCACATGACTGTGTGTAAGGCAGGGTTGCTATTGATGGTTGTGTCTGTACCCTTACCCACGCCTGTCTTTTCTGACAAGTTCTTTGAGAATGTAAGAACTTGTGGTGTGTTCTTTAAATCCATTTGTCTTGAGGAGTCTCAGCGTTGCTGTTGGAATGGGAGGGATGGGCAACTTGGAGTTCTGCTAAAACATTTAATTGAAGTAGTAGGGAAATGGTAGAGTGGAACTGTTGTGAGTGCTGGTCTGTGAGCTGAAGTGGCCATGCAGGTGTCGTAGACAAATTGTAATAATAGTAAATAATAGACATTTTAATAATAGTAAATTGTATTAGTTCATCAAACTCTGGTGATCATAGTTCCTGTTTGGATTTATATACATATATAATCTTCATGTTCAGTGGGATTTGTCCTCAGAGAAGATACTGAAACTATTCAGATAAGACCTTAGGAATCCAATGCTGCATCTCCAGTACAGCTTCCTTTGCAAGGAGCGGGAGTCAACTGCTAGGACAGCCACAATTTTTGTGCTTTCAAGGACGGAGCCTAAATAAGAGTAGAAACTCAGGAGAGAGAGAGACTAGAGTGATTGACACTTCAGAAATTGTGATTGTTTGTGAAATAATTTCTCTTGAAGGATAGTTGACTGTTGGTTACTACTGTGGTCCTTGGGCAGAATATGACTGTGTCTGCAGTCAGGGCTGCTGAAAAAATTATACAGTCTGATCATAAGAGATACTTTAGAGGACTGACAGCAGGTGGTGGTAAATTCAGGCTAGATTTTGGTTACAGCTTGTCTACCAACTGCAGAAAATTAAATGTGGCAACATACCTGCTCCTCTTATTTTTTTAAATGACTTTTTTTCAGTCTAGGAATAATAGAGGAAGGTTTTGCTTTTGTTTTGAAGCACCCAATATGCTATCAAGACAGCCTGAAGAAAATGGCAGTGGTCATAGACAGTAGGGGATAATTCAGTGATCTGTTTGTCTTTGCTAAATTCTTACAGAAACAGGCAAATAAGCTTCTGTTTACAGACCCACTGGTCCTTGTGTGTGTGTAAAAATAATGGTTTAAAGAACTGCAAGTCAGCCAAGGGTTTCTGTTCTGTGCCTTGGACAGGGTAATTCCTTTGGCAGCTGTGATTTTAATGAAATCTGTAGTATTTTTATTACATTTTTATAGAAGCATCAAACTTTATTTTGCCTGTCTGTCGTCTGCTTTCTGAGCCTTGCAGGGCTGTCTTGGAAAGATTTGGAGTGTGCTAACAGTGCTGAGCCAAGCCCTCTGTGGAGATAGTTTCCTTTCTTGCAGAAGCAACTGAAATTGATTTTTTGCTCATCACAGAATAGCAATTAAAATGACTGGGGAAAATGGAATTGCAGCATGAATTGGAGATTGTGAGAAGTCTTCCACTTTGTCTTTTGTTTGAGGGTACTATGAAGGCATATGTGTGTGAAATACTTGCTCTGTTTATGCAACTGTGAGTTAAAAAATATCTTAAATGTTATCCAGGCTACAAACTGGCAATGACTAAACAGGAAAACACAAAAGTACCAGACAGGTTGTAAATCCTATTTTGGCTCTAAATGGCTTATAAAAGTTGAAGTTTGCATTAAGTATGGGACTCTGTAGACCCTTACTTGAAGAAGAAGGACCTCCCCATCAGGAAGAGTCACAGAGTGATGGGACAGGAGGGAAAGGTATAAAAGTAGATATGTATAATACTTTGGTTCCTCCCCACAATTAAAATACCCTGTCTGAGAGCTATGTGCTGTCCTTCTCCTGCCGTGGGTATGGAAGAATGGTTAATAGACAATCAGAAGTGTAGATGCAGTTCAGTCACAAAACAGGAGAAATGAGAATCTTAGGCCATGTGGCAGGTTGGCAACCTGCTCTTGCACAGTGTGTATGGGGTTAAAAAATCCTTGAGTTGGGGAGTGGAGTACCAGCAAAGCATGGTGGCTGTCACGCTCCTGTGGCAGAGAGGCTTTGTGGGCTTTGGTGCTTTGCTTATCTGAGTGTAGCAGAAGTGATCATGCAGACATTTGCTGATATATGAATTTTAAACAGTTCTTTACCATCACAGATACTGAAGATTTCTTACACTGAATGCTGTTCCGAATAGTTGTTTGCTTTTGCCTCTCTCAGTCATCATCTCAAGGGTGAGACTTTTTCGAAGGAGGCAAATATCTGCGGTTGCGCCTTGATGGAGATGGTTGCTGATTTGCTATGGCAGGTAATCAGCTGTATTCTTCCACTGAGCTGGCAGCAGTGTCTAGCCAGTCTCCAGCATTTTCCCCCAAAAGGATATAGCTGTTTTAAAGAAATGTACTGACCCTGATAAGGGTTGGGTCCTTCTGTACTATGAGTACATTGCTACAAAAGACAGAAGGAAACTTGCACTGAGTAGCTTGAAAGTTATTTTTCTCCAGTGATGTTGATTTTGGATCTGCTTGAGGAATTTGCTTACTAAGTTTTTTTTTTTTTTGTGCTGAAAATATTAAGTGAGGGTACTCCAAACTACTGTGATGCAAAGCTCTCCAGTGTACCATTTCATAAAAATGAGTCACAAGGAATCAAGTACTGCACATTGTAAATGGACCTAAAATAAAGTTTGCACCTACCCAAATAGTTTGTTATGTTGGGTTCTGTTTGTGCTATAGATTATCATTTTTTTAACAAATTCTACTGGAATTTGAAACACTGTAACTTAATTTGTTATCCTAGATGGTCGTTTGCAATTTTTGGTTTTGTTCTCTCAGTGGAGAGTTGGCAGAGACCCATCAGGATGAGTGGAGTCCTGTTGCGTTTAGAGAGGGTGCATATGTGTTTTACAAAGGCCTGATGTTCTCAAACTGGCTTACGTGCTAAGGTAAAGGACCCTGCATAACTGCATTTTGGTTCTCTTAGATCTGCTTATATGTTGACAAAGTGTATGGCCTGCAAGTACCCAGTTGAATGCAAATCTTTATTTGAACTCTCCCCCTTTCTCCCCTGGAGTCACTGTCTCATTTCGTGGCAGAAGGGGCAGCTGACACTTATACTCACAATTGACTCTAAGGGTGTTAGACAAGGAAAAGGTTAAAAGAAAGCTTGAAGTTGTCTTTTGCAGGCTGTGGAAATTGCTTATTTCTGCAGTAATAAAAGAGCAGAGGGCAGCATCTGGAACTGGCTACAGGTTGTAACTGGAGTTGTGTGTGGCAGTGTAAGGAGTAAGGCTTGTGAGGGTCCGTGCCTCTTTCAGAGCTCATCTGCTGCAACAGCAGGACTTGGCCCTCTGGCCAAAACTGTTGTTTTGGTGCAGCATCATCTGCTTGTGAAGTATCTCCTTCCAGCTAATTTTGTCACAGGACTTCTAAATCTTAACTACAGAGAAGCTTTTATGATGAACATGAGCATTAGTAAGATGAGTTGGGAATATTGACCTCAAGGATCACAGAGTTGCGTGATGATGCACGGAAGTGACCAGTTGTTTCCTATTTATAGCTGTACACTGGGAAAGGGTTCTGCTGCTGGGCACTCATCTGTACTTGGTTTGTACTTCACATTGTTTCCTCTGAATGTTTTTTTTCAGACAGAATTTGGTAGCAGAGGGCTGCTTTTATCCTGAATTAGTTTTTCTTTCTGAAATGCCAACAAGAATCTCCACTACAAACACTGGCCCTAATTAGAAGATGTGCTAAACAGAGCTTTGTTTATGCTACATTGTGAGTCCTACATTAAAGAATTAGTTACAAAAAAATCTTTAGATGAAGTTCGTGTACCATCTCCCCTCATAGGGAACACAGAATTAAGTATTTCCTTCAAGTGAAAAGCATAGGTATGTGTGGGAGTGAGCACAAGGACCAGAACATTTACCCTCTCTCCTCCCACCTGTAGCATATGGTCCAAGAATAACCACTACTGCTACCTGGTTAGCAGATTTATCTTGTTCAGTGGCAGTCATGAGTTCCCAGCATTGAAGAACTCCTTCCCTGCTCTGACAGACCTCTGCAACAGGTTTTCTGCCTGCCTGTACAGAGCAAAAGATTGCGATTTTACTGAATGCCTTTACAAGAAGGAATTTGCTGCAACCTGATCCTTTCTGTAGCTTTCTCCCCAGGCCATAGAGGTGTCTCCTGCCCCCTTTGTCTCATGTGCCTTTGTTTTAAAATAATATTAAGCTTCAGACACCAGCTGATTTATTTTAATTCAACATCCAACTTATGTTTGATTTCTTTTCATATTCAAGTGAGCCATCTGGCTTTAATGAACTGTAACAGTTTTTAATGCTGCCTCCAGTTGCTAACATCTGAATATTTCATGTGCTGAAAGCAGGTTTGAAATGCAGAAGTGAGACTGAAGAGTCCAAAGTGTTTCCAAATCAGCTCTGTTCCAGCAGCAGTTGCATTCCCCTCCCCTTGAGATTTATCAAAAGATGATCTTTGGGGTGCCAGACTGTAAGCATCAGCTATGGCGGGTGCTAATTACGAGTACACTCGATTTTTGTGTACATAAAACACCAGAGCTGCTTATGAAATCCTGAATAACTACCCAACTTGACTTGGGCAGAATATCAATCAGCTTTACCAGGAGCTGCCAGTATTTGGCATCTTTTAAATAAACAGCCTCTTTGAAGTTTGGGGTTGGTTGTTTTTTTTTGGGGGGGGGAAGGGGCATCTTAAATTATTTTTATGTTACAACAAAAGATGAAGGTAGTTTTACATCACTTAGTTTAGTTATAGAAGTTGAGAGCTGGTTCCCATAAACTGAAAATGTTTTAATTGGAATTAAATTCTGATGGCACTTTGCCAGGACTTCACTATCAGAAATCAGTGGCATATCCTCAGATTTGCTGGGCTACATGCTATGTTCGGCACTTTTCACACTGCCTTTGTGTTGATAGACAGCTGATAGACTTACAGTAGGCCACTACCAGGAAATATTTTCATTCATGATTAAAAAGTATTTTGTTGGTTAGTTCTTCACTGTGCCAAGCATCATGCAGGTTGCCAGTGGCATCATTTTCCAGCATTACCTAATAAAGCTTGGAATAAATGGAAACTCACGTGGCGCCTACAGGAGTAAGGTCTTGAAAGGGTAGGCTGAGTATGTGGTTGCAGTGCTCTGCTCTGAGTTGTCCTGACAGCTCTGAAGAAGCACCTGAGGAACCAGTGGGGATTGTTAGGGATTGGTACTTGTGATTGATTCTGCAGTTACCTAATCTTAGAGACGGAGCTGAATTGGGAGTTAACTTGTGGCCTTGCAGGTATATGCTGAGCACTGTCTTTTTGAGCAGGACAGGAGTAGTTTAGAAAGAACTGCAAAATTTGGCAGCTTGGTTCCCTTCCAGTTGCCTTCCTGAAGCTGTAATGAATAAACCAGCACTAGTGTCTTCAACACAGTAGATTTTTGTGGCATTAGGCTACCATAAATAGTAACTCTTAATGATACTTCTTGCTACCCTTGACAATTTTTGTTCTCATGTGTAATGTTTTTTTGTATGTTGGCTGTGGTTTTGATTGTACTTGAGAACTCTCTACTCCACCGAGCACCCTTGGTGTAGTTCTGTTCAAGCTGGTTGTTTTCTTTGTGTGTGAATGAATCTACCAGTGTTGTGATGAGAAGTTTCAGCCAGGCTTTTCACTGCTCTACACTGCAGTTCCCTAAAAGTCATGCAAAGACCTGTAGATCAGTCTACAGTACAGCTTTGGCATCTCACTTAGACCTGAAATGTAACTTGAGTTCAGTTTGACTTGTGTCATATTGCCGGTTAGCAAGCCTGGATGTTTCAAAGACATGCTCAGGACATTTGCAGCCTGCTGCACAGCATTTTACAATGCAGCCATGGAAATCCTCCACGAAATGGAACTGCAGCACCTTGGGAAGGTTTGGGTTTGCGGGAGGGTTCCATTTATTCTTTTCCTTTTCAGTTCTCTCCAGTTTAATGATGAGTCATTCACTTTGCATGGGAAGAAGGGAGCCTAAGATACTGCTATCAGCAGGGGCAGTAAACACTGCACTTTCTGGTCCCCGCCACCGGCATTCACCCAGTCGTTATGCCTGGGATTACCAGAGCTGCTGTCTTCTCTGAGCAACTGGGCAGGCAAGCTGGTAGAAGCAGTCACACTCTCACCTGAACTTTGCTACAGCAGAACTACTTCAAAATGCTTCCATTGTCAACAAAGAGACAGATTTTTCAAAGGGGGAAAAAAAAAAACCACAACCAAAAAATGTCTCCTTGAGGTTTTTTCAGACCATCTGTAGTTCACAAGCTGCTTCTTTGACAATACAAATTCAACTGCAGCCTGCCTAAAACTGCCTATGGTCTGCCTACACTTGTGGTGGGATGGAAGGTGCTCTCCAGAGGAGAAGAGCTAGGTAGTATCTTAGTCATTTGTAGTTAGAGCGTGTCCAGTGCAGTTACACCTTCAGGAGTGAAAGTGTGGTTGCACCGTAAGAAGCAGTATTGGATTGGAAAATTCTCTCATTTCTGACACTCATTTTTGAAGTGAGATTTTTGTGTTTCCATTTGCTAGGCAACTTATGCTTCCTACGCAATTGTCCGTGCTGTAGTAGGGAAAAAAATCCAACCACACTCAAAATAGGTCAGTTTCTGTAACCTTATAAAAAAAACCCAAGCCAAACAACGAACCACCCTCTCACAAACCCTCTCTTAAGGCTTATCAGGTAGGTCTCCATAGACATTGCAGGCATCCCAAACTGAATTAAAAAAAAAAAAAAAAGGCATTTCAAATGTGTAGGGCTTCCTTTTTTTAAAGCATGTGTTTAAGCCTTTATTTTATAAACCCAGATTTTTGGACCTCTACATTATTTCTGATATCTTGCTCAAAAGAAAGCAGGTGCTTCCCAGATGTTCAAGAAGATTGCTAAGGGAATTTGAAGATTATATTTTTATTACAAGAATTTTTAAGGCAATAGTCTTGGGTCTGGGGCCCCCTCTGCCTTATCTCATTGATTTATATAAAATTGTCAGTCAAAGTGTGATATTAAGAGACACACAACCCAAGCTTTTATTTACTGTACAACTTTGCTTTAGTGGAGGATTTTTTAACAGGAGAAATAATCACAGTATATTGCCAGTACAGTGAACTAGTGGATTTGCTTTAGACCTGTCCTTTCTTGGTTTCTACCATTAACAACGAGACCATGATTCAATTGCTCATAGGAGTAGGTTTGAAAGTTGTGGCTTCTCACCACAAAATGTTTAGGGTTATTTTGTTTTGATGAATACTGGAGCAGGAACACCTTCAGGTTACATGACAGTTTGTGTGCACGTGCACAGGTGTGTAGTAAAACACAGGTGTGAAAACCAGCTGGTTTCAGGGTTGGTTTTGACCTGTACCATTCTTAGATGTTCTGCAGGGCAGTAATTTCTGGTTTAGAATAACAGAATAAGATGTTAAAAGAGTTCAGCCATCTACATTTGCACAGTCTCTGTATTGGTGGTGGGGTTTGTCAAAGCAGATTGCAGCATTTTCTTGCTGTGATGTCTTCCAAACAATTTGGAGCTCTGTTGGCAGAGATGAGTATGAATAGAGCAGAGAGGGACTGTCCCTTGGTGGTGAAAGTGATGCATAAGATATTAGGTGAATGGAAGGACTCTGTGTTACAGGCTGGGGTTTTATTACTTGCTTGCATTTTCTTGTACTGCAGGATTGTAATTTGAGCATAGTTAGGAGCAGTTCTCTGCTGTTGTGCAAGACTGCTTGTCCTTGAAGAACCATTGGCATGGGTGAAGTCAGTATCAATACCAACCATCTTTTAAATACACAGAGTGACCAATGACTGCATTGAGTATCTTAAAATCTATTTTATCAGCTAATACACAGTAAAATGAACTGCCATAAAAAAAAAAAATTAAGACTGGTATAAAGCACTGCAAAATGACACTGAAATACAGTGAATATCTTGATTTTTGTCTTCACATAGAGTCTCTTGGGTTTTTCCACTTTGTATGAGAAGCAACATTTTGACAATAAATAATCTCCTACGTCGTAGTAGAATAGACTCACTGGTTTCTTCAAGTCGCAGAATCACAGAATTAACCAGGTTAGAAAAGACCTTTGAGATCATGGAGTCAAACCTATCACCTAACATCTTCTCCTTAACTAAACCATGGCACTAAGTACCTCACTGAGTCTCCTTTTAAACACCTCTAGGGATGGTGACTCTGGCACCTCCCCGGACAGCCCATTCCAATGTCCAATCACTCTTTCTGTGAAGGATTTCTTCCTAACCTCCAGCCTAAACCTGCCCTGGCACAGCTTGAGACTGCGTCCTCTTGATCTGTCACTAGGCCTATTAAAGTCATGCAGTGGTGGTTCCTCAGCCGAACTGTTAAGGATCTAGGAAGTTTAAAATGTATACATGTATTTAAACTTGCCATATAGGTGTGCAAAAGCAGATCTGCAAATGCCTGAAGGCTTGTTGAAAGGAAATAGGCAAAATACTAGAAACTTAACAGCCTGAGCAGACCTTTGTAAGCCTTACTGTGCTCTTCGTTTGCAAGTGTCAGTTTGGCTTTTTGACTTTAGACATTTACTTTGGTCCAGGTAACAAAGGAGCTGGATTCTTATTTTGTCTTGTTCCTGAAGCATTACTTGGTTAGTTCCTTGCTTCTTTAGTCTTGTGCAGGGTTGCAGGAGCTTTGGAGAAGGATGGATTTATTGGGGGACTGAAGAGATGTCAAAAGTCAGCTTTACAATTGATGTCAAAAGTCAGCTTAATAATTGGCATGCATAAAATACGTCTTTTTTTTTCTAGGATCAGATTGATCTGCAGATGAGGGGCATGGAATAGTTAAATAAACATAAATGCAGTGAGATGCTCTTGTTTGCTGTAACGTTTTTGGCTTATTGCTGGAGTAATGTTTTACACATGTCTTTAAAGTACTTAGAATCTAATGTAGATGTTCTTAACAGTTGTTCCTTTCAGGCTTTTTTCAGGGTCCCTCCTTGGATGTCCTGATTACCAGTAGAATCAAGGACGGGAGACAGCTCATGACCACCAAACCGTGACAGCTCAGATTCCCCTGCTTCTGGCTGCTTGAAATAACCACTGGGCTACTGTGGAGATGAATGGAGAACAGCAGTATGATGCAGGTAATAGTCTGGCTGAGATCCCTGGCTAACGACTCCCAAAAACCTTGTCGAGCGAGATGGAATGAAGATGAGCACAGTGAATGTTTAACCCTGGAAGTGTCTGGTGCTGTGTACAAGGAGAAACTCAAATCTCAGTGTCTGTATCTTAGATTCTGTCTCTGGGGCTTGTGTCTGTTACTGTTCTATTTCAAAAGCAGAGTGTATCATTGGCTTAAAGGAGAACAAAATCTGACCCACCTTAGTAATTGCATTCTTAAGAAGCTATGTCTTTCTACTTCAAGGTACCACTATGAGATGGGGTTATGAAAAGCTCAGTGGCTTTAACACTGCTATTATAAGGCATTTATCAGTCAGAGAGGTTAATATTATCATGTTCTGTCCTCTTGTTTATCTTGTTCTTAGTATTTTGACAAGGTTGTCCTGCTGGTTTAAAAAGGCAGGTAACTGAAGTTGTTTGCTGCTATTGTAATGTGTCCTGTTTTTCTGATATGCCTTGGTGTGCCTGCTTTGATAGGCTTGGGATATCAACTCCTAACCTGCTGTGGAGTGGCATATGATGATAAATTAGCTCAGGTTTTGATTAACCTTGAAACACCAGCCTGGGCAGAGTGCTGATCTGGGATGGCTGAGGGTACTCTGGGGATTGTATACTCTTAAAGGGATAGAGACAGTCCATTTTTCTGACTTGGCTATTATGGTTTGTTCCTTCTCTTTGAAGAGGTCCCAACCTACAGCGTTGGTACAATTCATATAAAGTAAATTCTGATTTGGAGTTACCAATGTAAACTATTTGATTAGCATTTTATCTGAGTGCTGCTTTGTTTGGTCCTTGTCCAGCAAGCAGCTCTGCTGTTGGTAGGTTTTGTACCTTTACTGTATGGAAATGTAGTTTCTATCAGTGGTACTGAGGAAATATTAAACTTTATTTTAATCTACAGTGCTTTTAGCAGAATGCTGTCATCTGCTTTACCATGCTGAAATATGCTTTTTTGATTATTAATTATAACCAATCAATCCAGCTGTTGCCAACATTATACCCTTAGATAAGCAACTAAAAGCAGCATGCACAAATATGCAGAATGTCTCCAGGCACATGCCAACAGTTTCCTCTGCTAGCAGAAACTGCTAACTTCTGGCATGTAGTGTCAGACAGAGAAAAAGGCTTTGAGAGGCTGAGAACAGGAAAGAGATGTCTACATGGTCTGCAGTGGGGTGTTCACAGACTGCTAGCACATCCCTCTGCACTCAAGCCTTTATTGCCATTTTTCCATCTTCCATAAAACATACCAGAGATAGTCCAGAGGTCACACCTCTCTCTGCTTTTGGAACAGCTAGGAAGGGTTTGATACTGTCTTGAAAAGTACTCAACAGCTATTTTCCTGAGCATCCTTTTTTGTGCCTGATTGAGTATGAGTGGCTGTGAAAAGCAAACAGTGATTGAGGAGAGCTTTACTTGCTTAATTCAAAAATAGTTTCTAACAAGTGCCACCCATGTAAGTGCAAGGAAGCACATCGGTTTTGTTGTGCCCTCTAGGAGTATTTCCTAAAGTGCTTTTGAGTTAGACCCGTCCCAACTGCTACTGGGTCGTTCCTTTCATATTCTTTGGTGTCATTTTTTTCCTTACTTTTAGCAGATTTTGGAGATTCTCCTGTGTCTCTGGTTTCTGCAGACAGGCTTTCTGCCTACAAGAACCTAAACAGTTGTCAAGGTTATTGGTTGTGATACACTCCTGCACTACAAGGGGAAAAGACAACTTTTATTCTTGTCACAGACTTCTTCAGCTGCTGAAATTCCAACCCGTCTTTATTTATTCATGGCCTTGCAGCTGGTATAGATGGAAAATATTAACTGTTATTAAAATGAGATTGAAATATATCTAAGATTCAGGGTGGGAGACCTTTAGGTTAGGCTTAATTGAAGGTCTTGCACACTTCAATGTGATGTACTTCAGTGTCCAATATGACAGTCTTCAACTAAATCGCATTAAAGATGCATGAAAATTATTTGCAGTGAGAATTTAACTCCAATCCAAAGATTGGAACAGTCTGGTGTAGACTTACTTCCATTGCAGGTATTTTTAAGAGGTCGTTTCCTTAATGCTTCAGTACCTTCTTGTGTCCAAATGGTACAGATTAGTATTCTTTCTCTTCCTGTGTGTATCAGAGAGCAACAGAACATATTTCATGGTAAAATTCAGAAAGGAAGAGTTAGTGTTCATAGTAATGCCAGTAGAAATAAAGATAGATGGGAAGTGGTATACCTGCTTAGGAAACTTCTAGCATTCTTATGGACAATTTTCTCACCTCTAATGTAGACAGGTGTTCCTCATGGAACCTCTGTAGGATGCTTCTCAGATGTTAGTTGATAAAATGTTAGCTTTACTGACAAAAAACTACTTCTATGGTAATGCCACAGAGATAAGAATTGCATCTGGTTTCTTTCTCTACCTTTGCTGAAGTTGTGGTTTGCCACAGAGCTAGCATGTGTCTCAGTCATCATATCTAATACAGGAAAATAGATCTCTGTGTAGTAGAATGCTGAATTCATTGTAGCAATTATGGATATGGAGAGAGAAAACATTCATATATGTATGCCCGTGCAGCATTAGACTAATAAATTGTGCTTTAGTATTAAATGCATTAAATGCAGGTTTGCTTGTTGTCATTTGTCATATTGATTTGCAAGTTAGAGAGAGTTTCTGACGTAAATTTCTGAGATTTCATTGAATAGCTTGAACTCAGACTGATCAGGATGCTTAATACAGACACATGGCCCCTCAGGAATGTAGCGTAATTAAGCCGGTCCTTTGCGTATCCCTGGATCTGCAGACCTGCAAGGCTGGCGCTGGGTGGTAGGGTCTTGGAAGAAATACCAACGGACTAGATCAAAGGCTTGATTTAAACAGGACCTGCTCTGCTGCAACTATCCTGTCAATAAAGCCAGAAAAGTGATTGGATTCTGACTCTCAAAGATTCCCAGCCAGCTTGAGCCTTAGCATGGAGATGGTCCTTCCTCACACCTGGAGTGTTTCTGCACTCAGATGTCAAAAAACAGATACTTGATTTCTGAGATTTTTCATGGCTTATGTAGTCCTACCACATGCCACAATTAAACTAATTTACTGCTCTCACTATGGAACCTCAGGCAGCACTTTTGCTTGGAGCTTTATTCAATGAGCTTTTCATGTTCCGCATTGATTCAGTAAGTGCTGTGCTAAATAACCTGAGATGCTGCGGCAGGGCTGTGAGCAGCAGTAGGTAGATGTGATCAATCCTGTAGCTAAACACAGTCCTCAGCTGTGTCAGCCTCCAAGGGAGGGAGAGCACATGAATTCCCCATGCTGCCTGCCCAGGGGTTGAAGTGTGGGGCTCGTTGCCTAGTCTTATTTAATTGTAAAGCCTTGGAAATACAAGCTGGAATGAGTGGAACAGCAAAAGTTCTGGGTGCTCATTTAAAAGCTGGGAAAGATCCTTCTGACTCAATGAAACTTGCCAAAATAAAGCAGGAAGAGTATGAAATTTGCAATGAGTATTGGACAGGAATTTGTAATTTCTTTTTTATGTATTTATTTTTACTTCTATGAGAAGTGATTTGCAAGAGAGCTTTTGAGTGCGCTGGTGAGATTTGGGCACTGTACAGTATAAAGCGTTCTGAGTCCATCTCAGCGCAGCACAGTCCTGAAAGGCAGCATCTCTTTTGGACATGAAAACACATAGGCTGCAAAGGCCGTGGCTGAATGGAGTGACAGAGGACTTGTGATAACTCTGATCCAGTTGGGAATGGGGTTTAGCTGTAGTTAGAGGCGAAAGGGTAGCTGGAGCAGCATGCAAACTGGCTTTCTTAGGAGCTCCTTGTAGCAATTAAGTGGCAATATAAGTTACTAATTGACCCTTTCAGTGTGTTAAGTGACCTGTGCCTCATTTAAGGAGCTTAACTGCCCCTCAGACAGTTATCTGATGATAGCACATTATTGAAGACTCAGTGCTGCGAGCAGCTTGGTAAAGAGCTTGCGGATGGAAAGCCTCAAGGTCCGTGTAGAATTCCCAGGTCGGGCTACTTGGCTTTCAAACTTGTTAAAAAACACAGAGCAGTCATGTTGCTCTGTTTCTCTTCAAACAGGAATGTCTTAGATATTGCAGGCAGTGCTTTTTACATTCAAAGTGCTTTTTGGAGTTAGATAAAAGTGGAGGTGTTGCTGCTGTTGAGCTGCTGGATGCTTTTCAGTGGGAAATGCAGAAGAACGAATGTTTGCCTCGGCTTTGAGCGACCACAGACGTTGGTTTTGACCTGTTTTCTTCCCACTTTGGTTCTGCAGCTGTAAACTTAAGCACTTTTAAAGTTAAAAAAACAATCAGAAATTTTAATCTGTTTTAACAACGTTTTGCAATGAAATTCTGTTTTTCTTAGAATAACTTGCAGTAAAAACTTTATCAGCACCACTCTAATTTACATCAGCTTTGACCTGTCTCTTAACCCCTTTACTCTGGGTTCTCTTTTAGGTAAGTTAAAAATTGTCTCTTAAAAGTGATGGTGGTATTCAAGCTCTGGATTTTTTTAGCTCTGAGGCTTACCAAAGGCCAGCTGTGGTTGTTTGAAAGCAGCAAAATGAAATTGGGTTTGGGAGAGACAAGAGCTGCCTTCAAACCAGATACTGTCATCAGCAAGCAAAAGCTAACTACGCATTTTTAAATATGGGGGAAAAAAATCCTAGAATTACAGCAGAAAGTTGAAGATGAGTTTAACAAGTGGTTGGAAGATAAATGAACCTACTTTACCCTCGGGACTGGTAAGTTTTTAAGATCATTTAAAGTAGCTCAGACATCTGGGCAAAAAGGCTCAGGGGTGACCTCATTGCTGTCTACAACTACCTGAAGGGAGGTTGTAGCCAGATGGGGGGTTGTCTCTTCTCCCAGGCAACCAGCAACAGAACAAGGGGACACAGTCTCAAGTTGTGCCGGGGGAAGTATGGGATGGATGTTAGGAGGAAGTTCTTCACAGAGAGAGTGATTTGCCCTTGGAATGGGCTGCCCAGGGAGATGGTGGAGTCACTGTCCTTGGAGGTGTTCAAGAAAAGGCTGGACGAGGCACTTAGTGCCATGGTCTAGATGATTGGATATGGCTGGGTGATAGGTTGGACTGGATGATCTTGGAGATCTTTTCCAACCTGGTTGATTCTGTGATTCTTAAGAATAGCTGTGGAGCATGCTTGGCAGGTTGTCAGCATGGCCAAGGCTCTGATAAGGGCATGTTGTGGTGTCTCATTTTGTTGGACATGCAGTGTTTCCTACTCAACCTGCTACTCTTTGAAAGATCAATTAACACCTGTCCTGAGAAAGGCTGAGTGTGTAGGAAATGCCAGTGTTCTGTAACCTTTGCTGCGCTCTCCCCATGTGTGTCATACACAGACATTTCTCTGTTTTCAAATATAAACAAGGTGTTGGGTTTCCTGCTACTGAGAGATGGAAATCTCTCCTGTTCATTCATAGACAGCTATGGTGCAGATGGTAGGATTGGTCTAAAAGTGGAAATGAAAAGCGTTACTTTTGTGTCATGTCACTGCTATCCCATTTTGCTGCTGAACCTGAAGTTAACGGTTTGGGTGCTGAGGTTAAAAATGCCTCTTCCGTGAGGTGGGGCTCCCCTGGTCATCCCAGGTGTGCTCACAGAGAGAAAAGGTAATGCAGCTGTGCTGAATTAAACAGGGGACCTGAAATCCAACCTGTGGTGTCTTAGCAGAAGAGTGGGTTATATGCTGGGAAAAAATGAGAATGGGAGGAGAGTGAGGAAGTGAACCAAGAACTGAAGCAAAGACAGGCTGGGGAACAAGTTTGGCAATGACAGCAGAAAATCTGACTGATCTGTAGTGTGGCCCACTACAGTGTAAGTGAGTTTTGAACTGTGAGTTGAGTGGGGCTAGCGCATTTTTGGCTTAAATGCATCTAAAAATAAGGTTTTCTTGGTCTAAAGAAGCTGTTAAACTTTATGAGCTGGGGTTTTTTTTGTTGGGTTTTTATTTTCAGTGATTAATGCAAGTGTTCATGAGTTCAGTTGTGTCCTGGGCTATTTTCATTTGAACTACTCTGAATCCTTCTCCATGCCTTTAGTGTTTTATAACATCTAAGTAAATGCCACCTAATATAAATAAAGAGATGAGTCATATTTCAGTTATTTTTACTTTTGTGTGTGGCTTTTTTTGTCCTTCTTTTCAAATTTACTGCTGGTATTGCCATTTCTTGGGTTGTTTCTAGTGTAGTACCCTGACAGTCTGGTGTGCCTGGAGTTTGGAGTTTCTTTATATATGTTGTTACAAATATAGAACTCTTCTGTCTACGATCTCCTCTCATGAATTGTAAATAACTTGTGCTTAACCAAACTGCTCAGGATTCTCACTGGTTTTCAGATCAATCTTAAAGTACCTTTTACATACAGAGAAAGTCTAAATAGTGTTGTCTGTGTGTTGAAATATTGACTGTGTACTTGTGTACTCATTTGAGACTGCAGCAAGTTTTGCCATCATTCTTAACTTCTAAGACTTAAGCCAACAAGTTGCTAAATAGGTCTTTGGCTCCTCTTCCAGATGCTGGTTCCAGTACAGAAGAAATGGAATTCAACTGGGATGAGTATCTAGAAGACACAGGAGCAACTGCAGCCCCCCATGGGTCTTTTAAACATGTGAGTAAGGGACTACTTATTTATCAACCATCTACATAGTTTTATTGATATGCTGAATATTTAATCATTTGGGGTGTTTTTAATCAGTGTGTTCTCTCAAATCTGGAAAACATAACTAGAATCATGTTTCTTAAAGAAAAAATGGAGAAATTCATCTTTTCATTATTGTTTCTCATCTTCTTCTTTCTATATAGCATGAGGTAATCCCATCCACAGGTGCTGAAAGAGGTGGATCTTCTGGTCTTTTCTGTACCAGAAAATAAGGTTGATTTTTCTCACAAAACCCAGACTGGCCAGTCTCCTTCATGTTTTGATGATTGCCACTGGACAGCTATTATGGAAGAGTAGCTTTCAAATGCTGGTGGCATGGTTCTTCAACAGCAGAATTAAAATGTGCTCTCATAAAAAGGTTTTAATGGTGGCTTTTAAGGAAGCCAAGGAAAAAATAACAACACTTGACTCTAGTAGTTAGAAAATTGATTAGGATTAATTTTTGATCACAGACTTAGTGGATAGGATGAAGTCTTGATAAGCCTTTGTAATTTCCCTTGAATATCCTTAATTCAAGGTTTTTTGGTAAATCTTGGAGTGCATTGTCACATTGGGTTAGATATAAATGTGAAGTCTGCATTCTTGTACTGGGTCATCAGTGAAAGTGAGGTTTATAAGTTGGTTTCCAAACCTCTTGCATCTCTTCCAACAATTAAAACACCTTCCAGTCTTCCAGCCTGTATCCTTATCCAACTCTATTAAATAAAATTACTACTTAATAGTCTTTCAAAGGCTGGCTGGCTGCATGGCACACTGCTTGGTGGTGTCCAGGTTTTTGTGTCCAGTATCACCGTATTCAGTACAGGAGACTTAAAAGCATCAGGAAAATAAACTGAGGCTTTGCCGTATACTGGGATACAACTGTAAGGTTCTTGTTCAGAAACCAAGGATCTCATTTCTGGAGAGGAGAGGCACTGGGGGAGCAGTGTGCAACTGTAGTAATGCAACTTTGCAGTAATGGAAGGAGCAGTCTGCTCCTTTGGTGTGCTTTACTGTTCATGATCTCCATTAAAGAATTTTGCTGTCATAGCTTAGACATTATACAAATTAATTGCAGCTTACTTTGAGGGTGCCAGACTACTGGATCAGGCTGCCCAGAGAAGTAGTGGAGTCTCCATCTCCATCTCTGGACTCATTCAAAACTTGCCTGGATGCCATCCTGTGCAACCTGCTGTAGGTGAACCTACTGTGGCGGGGGGCAGTTGGGCTAGATGATCTCCATAGGTCCCTTCCAAGCCCTGTCATTCTGTGCAATGCCAGTATTACAGTGGTGGACAGCTGAACTGACACGGCAGATACATTTTGTTAATCATCAGGGGACACGATTTGAATGACTTTGCTACTCCTGCATTACAGTCTGTGCCAACTCAGCTGCCAAACAAGAGGTCTAGTTGCTGCGCCATGCTCCATAAAAATACAATTAGGTTTAAAAAGAAAAAATCCACCGTTTTATTGCTGTTATTCCCTGTGCGTGTAGAACATGGTGCAGTTATGCTGGTGCCAGTAATGTTCTGGAGAGTGCTTTGGTGTGAACACTTGGAAAGCTTGGCTGGCCATGCTCCATGCCCTGGCACAGGGACCTGGCCTGGGGATCAGGGTGCCAGGAGCGCCCAAGGGTCATGAAGGAGGATGGTGAGAGATGCCTGTGTGTTCAGAAGAGGGAACTGCCAGGCGTTTGCTAGCAGAGACCTCTTAGAATTTGTCTGGAGGCCAGTTGCAGTGTTCTCTGTAATAAGCTTGGCACAAGCATTTGGAAAGTTAATGCTGACACTGAATTGACAGAGAGAGAAGCATATTTACAACAGTGTCACATCACCTAGATCTTGCTGCTAATAGAGATTTAAAAGTGCCAGGTCACATGCTGAGGATTTCTGCTGTCCCTGAGTAGGCAGGGGTTTGGAGAAGGTAGAGGAGGAGCACCTTGGTGCCTCCCAGAGGGTAGTGCCGGCATGTCTATGTGACAAAGCCCCCCCTGAAAAACTAGTGTGATTCTGGGTTACATCACATGAGGGGTTTTCAGTGGAGAGCAGAGAAGCACTGACATCTCTGCCCTAGCAACTCGTGGTCTCTCCAGTTGCTGACTGTGTGGTGCTGGTTGCTTGACTTGAATAATGACATAGTTTTATAAACAACTATCAGAAGAGCTACAAGGGAGCCACTTTTGTTCTTTTGAAAAATAAAGTGGGAAAATCTAAGCTGAAGAATAATACTGGCACAAGCAGGTGGGCATGTATGAATAAATTAACATAAAGAAATTAAATGAAAGATGGAAGCTTAAGGGTTTTGTTTGGTAGTTTTCAAGTATCAGAGTCATGAGACTGTGCCCAGCCTCCTATTATGAAAGGTAGAGGAGACATACCTAGCCCAGGTTGCAGGAGAGTACATGGTCAGGTTAAGATAATGGGATCCAAGATTCCACAGCCTGTGTTAGCAAGGAACTAGACTTGCTGATGGGAGAGAAGACTTCTTCGTATGCCTGTATTAGTGCTCAAAATTGTACTCCTACTGTGAGCAAGACGGTACATTGTGAAACATACTATGCTTACGTTGGAAAATGCAAGCTGCTTTTCCAAGTTAAGCATGCTTTAATGTTTAATTTGTTGCTTTTTAAAAATTAAACAATATTGAGATGAAAGTGACTGTTTTGCCTGCAGCCTAGCTAGGAGAAGAGCTTACCTAATGAGTTGGTGTTCAGCATCATCTGAGCACAGGTATTTGCTCTGTGTTATTGTTTGCTCTTAGCGTTTACTGTCCATTCTTTATCATTCACTCCATCTGAGCTGAATTGGACCTCCAGGTCTGACCAGTGACATGGCACAAAGCAGGGGGTTGTGCTCCGTGGGAAGGAGGGTTTGGGGTCAGAGCAGCCTGAGTTGTCACTGTCCACTCCTGGCCATCTGAGCTTGCTGTGTGTGCGGCAGGAGGCCGGCACCCACAGACTCACTGCTCCAGAGAAAATACCCGGGTTGCTTCCGCAGCATCTCCCGCTAGCCACTCTGCTCCGGGAGCCAGCCCGAAGGAACAGGCTCGCACTTCAAACTGCTTGGTGGTGTCGTCTTGCCCAGCTGCCAGGAGAGGGTGCTAACTTCTTGGTCTCTGCTGTATCCACCGGGGAACATCCAGGACTGTCAGAAAAACGCACCTGACTTCAGGGGAAGCTCCATCTGTTGCTGAGGCTATGCGGAAAGTTCAGGCACAGCGAGCTGCACGGATTTCCCTCTGACTTGGTGTCAAGCTCACGGCTTTTCTCTGGGAAAGACTCCAGAATATGGAGTCTTTACTATTATCTCTTCAGCAGCTGTCTTTTTGAAGAGATGACCTCTGTAATAGTACTTCAAAACACCTGCAATTGTTGGGTCCTGCTGATTTTGTTTTAAGAAGGGGTTTCTCTAAGTGAAGGCTATTAAGCTAAAGGATGTGAACGGTTAACAGAGGCATATGCTTTGCTTTCTGATGCGGTTCTCTTTGTTTTATTTTTAGTAAACCAGTGTGTGCTGGCTGATGAGACTATAATAGCTGTGGCAGTTACTGAACTGTCAGCGCAGAACTGGTAATAAATAACCCAGAAAATAGCTACTGCATCTGCATCATGCTGAAGGCCTCTGTTGCATTTGATTCAAAGAGGAAATGGAACTTGGGACCACTTAAGAAACCAAAGACTAGTTACATTCAGCTGAGAGCAGAAGATCAGCATGTTAGATAAGTAATTAAGACTGAGGCCATGAACTTAAGCATAGGTCAGAAGCACACTGTAGTGAGAGGAGAACAGGATCTTTCTGCTCTTTCAGGAATGTTTGAGCTAGGAGCTGTTAGGGATCTGAGAAGCTTACTGTTTTGCCTTCTCTTTTAAGTTCACATTTCAGCGTCTTGCAGTGTGAACTTACTGTGCTGTCAGATTCCTTAGCTGCACACACCAGACACAGAATGTGCAGTGCTTTACTGCTGTCAAAGCGTGACTTCACTGACTGGTTATGTTCCATGCAATTTATATAACAATGCTGCATCCAGAATGATTCAGGGTTTTGGACAGAGATAGGGAAAATCCTTATTCTGCAGTTTGTGCAGATTCCTGACTTCTTAAATGAATGTGATGGAAGACATGGAGATACCATTATCTAAAGCACGCCTGTGTACTTCAAACAGGCTCTTGGTTCAAAGAAGTTGAAAGAAATAGCTTAACAGAAAAAGTCAAAGTTGTGTTCCTGAGTTTGACCTTTAGTTCAACCCAACCTGACAACCCAGCTGCAAGTTGGAAAGCCTTTCAGTGATGAGTAAGGTATTGGCCAGGGCAGGAAGATGAATTGCAAGGCAGTGGTTTAAGGTTCAAAATGTACTTCAAAATGCAAGGGAGATTTCCCTAATGATGATCCTGTATGCATTCAAATTTGGGTCACATAATGTGATAAAGTTGTGTCTCTGAAGAGGCTGGGTGGCCTTTGGCTTCAAGTGTTTTGCTAACAAATATGTCTAAGTTGTTCCCTCTGTTCCTTGATATTTCTGGGAGGTGCTTGAATGTGCTGATCTTCTTCCTCTTCAGGTGGATACAAGTTTGCAGAATGGTTTTGCTCCTGGTATGAAGCTGGAAGTCGCTGTCAAGTCTGACCAAAACACCTACTGGGTAGCCACCATCATTACTACCTGTGGGCAGCTGCTCCTGTTGCGCTACGATGGCTATGGGGAAGACCGCAAGGCTGACTTTTGGTGTGATATCATGACAGCTGATTTACACCCCATCGGCTGGTGTGAGCAGAACAAAAAGATTCTCAAAGTGCCTGAAGGTATTGGCTCTATGTGCAGAAGCAGACAGTACACTCAGAAGTATGCTTAATTTCAGAACTGGACATATTTTTACAGAGGCTTTGGTTCTCTTAATCATCACCCACCAAATTCCACTGTGTGTTTCATTTCCTTTAAAGTTTTTGTTGTGTTGGTTTCATGGTTTTCCTTCTTTTAAGGTGCTACTGATGAGTGTGTGCCATATTCTTGTGAATTAGGCAGTGCATGAGTGTGGTAGTGTCTTGTTGACTGAAGTGCATGAGTGTCATAATGTCTTGTTGACTGAATACTCTAACTGGCAGGAATAATCACAGCCTTTCTTCTTTTGATAGGTATCAAGGACAAGATACCCGACCAGGAGGAATTCCTTCAGCAGGTGCTGAAAGGAGCATGCAGTGCTCCTGCTAACTTGCTGGAGGGGGTAAGTGCTGTATTGTGCTTCATATTTATTTAGCTTCCATGGAGTGCCTTTTCTCAGTAGACACTTTTCCTTTGCCTTTTTTTTTTTCTTCTAATGGGCAGGTTATTGTTTTACTTAAATCTTGCCCCTTTGCTAGTGAAGAGCCAAATTTGTATCCTTTCTTGTCCACTTCAGACAATATTTGCACTTTGTATCAGTGTCTGACTCAAAAGTACAAAACCAATTCTTTTTGATGCTGTTGACATCTTCATTACAACCAACATTTTCATCTTTCTTGTTTTCTGTCTAGTCATCTTTGCATGCTAGGTGACTCAGTTTTAAAAAGAGATTATTCGTGTTTCCTTCAAACCATGACTATATAAGTGATAACGCTTCTGAAAATAATAATGAGAACTTCAGTTTTGTTGTTCAGAATAATTTGTGTTCTTCCTGTAGCTTCACAGAGGGAAAAATCCATTGGATCTCATTGCACCTGGCTCCCGGCTAGAGCTCCAAAACATCCGAGATTCCTTGGAAGCCTGGATAGTCAACGTGGTAGAGAACGTTGGTGGCAGACTTAAACTGCGCTATGAGGGCCTGGAGGATTCTGACAAATTTGACCAGTGGCTATTCTACCTGGATCCTTTTCTTCACCAAGTAGGGTGGGCAGATCAACATGGATATAGCCTGCAACCACCTTCAGGTACTTCAAAATACATATTTGTTACATGGTGATTAAAGGCTAGAGAATTCTACCACTGCTGTAGTGCTCTAAATCTGCCTTCCACACGTGCACATGGCAGTCACACAACCAGTGTGTAATCTGACAGACTTTGTACCTAATCAAATGTAAGAGACAACACCACTAAATAGTCCTACAAGGCTTTTCACACTGGGATGGTTTGGGTGTTCCCCACTCCCACACACTTTGGATATCACCCAGACTAGACTCAGCTGGCTCTGAAAATTTGAATGAAGCTTATATTTACAGCTTAGCTCAATATACAAGCAGACATTTACAGTATATACATTTATGTACAGAAATATACAAGGTAAAAGGTAATATAAGAACACAACAGCCCTCCCAGAAACCTGAGTCCACAGGAGGGGCTCCCAACCACCCTTCCACCTTCTCCCACCCTTCTCAACCTTACCCCAGTCCCAAGGAAGAATGGAGATTCAGCCAGAGAGAGAGAAATGCAGCTCAGGCAGTGCCCCAAGAAGTAGTGTGACTCCCTTATCTATGTTTGGGTTCTTGTTCTTATACCTCTCAGCAAGGCTGTGAGTGAAGTAGATACCACCTTTGTTTTCCTTTCACAGCCTGTAATCTAGTTCTTCTCACCAACACATTCTAGTTAGCATCAAACTAACACACACACAATCGTTCAAAAGGTGCTAAATGGTTTGGCCAGTCAAAACTTTCTACCTATTTGTGGAAAAGAAGGAACTGAGGAAGGGATTTCCTTCACAGTTAATTTTGGTAGGTCTGTATTCCTGGAGGAAAGGTCATCTGGTTATGAAGTACTGCTCAACAGGAGCTTTTGCAGTTGTGACTCCAAGGCCAAGCTAATTAAGGCATTGTCTAAAAAGGTGTTATTTGAATGTGAAAAAATCCTTTAGAATGAGTGCCCAGGGAATGAGTGCATAGAGGCAGAGGGCAGGACAGGTATTCATATTTTCCAGATAAGTGAATGTCAGGGTGAGATTATCAAGGAGGTGGGGTATAAAATAGCTTAAACACAAACGGATTGGTTATGAACCAAGCAGTGATGTAACTTGTTTGCTGATTAGGGGAAATCTTGGTAAAACTGGAAGATGTTAAGCATTGACCCTAAAGCCTTTCTGCCAAGGCAGGTCTATGTCTAAAGTTCTGGCGCACTCTATTAGCTTGGGAAGTTCAGGTTGCTTGGAGCAGTTGTTCTCGTTGTGGATTGGTTGTAGTTCTTTATATTTTCCTTCTACGATAAGAGGAAATCATGCAGAGGAAACCAAACCAATTTCTTTTGAAGTGTCTGAGCATACTGCCTTTCCTAGTGCTGGAATAATCTCCATTGAAAGCAAGGTTATGAACAGAGGGGCACCAAATTGCTGATAGAAACTGGATGGATGGATTCTGCAGTGCCATTTAAGTGAATAATGACCTTTAAAAATATTAGCTGCTGGATTTGTTTCTTTTTCATGTCACATAAAAGATTTGATATACTCACAGGGATCCTTTGTGCTTGATGGTACTGGTACAAGTAGTTCCTCTCCTGTCAGGAAGAGATGTGATCTGCAATTACAGATGCTGCAAGAGTAACAGGTAGCTAGGACAGACTTGTGGAACATTTCTTGAATTTTCTGCTTGCTTAAGTGTAAAATAAGTTAGTTTAGACGCTAGGGATTTGTTTTCTGGTCATATATTTCCCTGGAAGTTGTCCTTGGTGTTCATATGGTCTCTTTTCTCTGAACAACTAGACTGGGCAGCATATGAATGGTAGTGTTGCTTGACTTCAGCCCCTTTTCGTAACACATCCAAAGAAAATAGCAAGTTTTTAAGAAGGAAGATACTTGCACCGGCATGAACAGGAGAGAACAAATCCAACTTTTGGCTTTGTTATTGTATTATGAAGAAGAAAGAAGATGACTTTGTTCACTGCTTCCTTTTTTTTTTTTTCTTTTTTTTTTTTTTTTCTTTTTATCTGAAGCCATTAGGTCCATGAAAAGTGAAGCAGATTGGCAAGAGATTCTGAAGAAGGTGAAAGAGGAGGAAGAGGAGTCATCTATTCCTACAGATCTCTTCAAGGTAAGGACACAATACATGCAGTTTCTTGCTGTACACGATGCCATGAAAATGCTAGGTTCCTAGGAAACAGTTCAGGGAAGGCAGTCACTGTTACCCAAAATTCTTTACCTGTTCTGTGTGGGGAGTTGTGGGGTTTTTTTCAGTTGTTCCTTTCTCCCTCTTGTTTAAAAAAAAAAGTAAGAGTAATAGAAAATTATTTTAGTAGTATAAAATTCTTATTAAGTTAGGTAAAGCACCTATCACAAGGATGTGAGCCAGGAGTTGACATACTGGGAAAAATGCCTAGTTCCGATTCTTTATAATGGCGTCTCCAGTTGTTCAGCAGCTGGTCTTGTGCGTTACTGTCCTTCCAGAGGAGCACAGGGTTGCTACAGTGTCTCTGATCATGTGAAAATTATGTTAGGTACATCTTTTTTTTGGTGGAGAAGAGCAGGTAATCACACAGATACATCGTTTCTCAGGATAAACCTGTGATTGGAGTGCATTCATTCTCTGAAGGCATGAAGTTAGAAGCTGTGGACCCACTGGCTCCTTTTGTAATCTCTCCAGCTACAGTTCTCAAGGTACCATGGTTCTTTAACTGCTAAGATTCAATTTTGTTGGTACTTGTATTCTTAAATGCTCAGGAAACTCTCATTAACTGGTTTTCTTAAAATGGTAAACTAGTCAAATGAAGTATTTTGCATGTCTCCCTCAGGGACCAGATGCAAAAAAACAATCTTAACTGCTAATGGTAAAGCCACTGGATTGGAGCAGAGGGGAGAAGTTCCATAAAGATACAAGCTCAAAAGATCAAATGGCTAAAATTGTCAAGCCTAGGTTTTTAAAATTAGATACAGTCCCTCATCATCTGACTATGCAGCTAGAGATAGATACTGAGGCTTTGATTTTGCAAAAGTTCCATTGTTACTGTGTAAGAGCTCGAACATTTAGGTGGCCTAATTTCAAACAAGGGCCCACACGTGAGTTTAAAAGTTGAGATTAAAATTGCTCAATATGATCAGATTTTGAGCCACTTCTGTTGCCCTGTGTTAATAAGCAGGTGAAAGGTTCTAAAGAGACCTGCTTTGATGTAGTAAACCAAAATCTTGCTGTACAGCATAAAACCAGGATGGATTTTGCAAAATGCACTCCTTTTTTTTCGTGTCTCTTTTCTGCAATCTGCTGCTTTTCCTTTAGGACAGGTAGCCTCTCAGTGTAGTAATCATATTTTACTTTTTGGTAGCCTCTGTCTTTTAAACCCTAACATATCAATGCTCACTTACTACTAAAAGGTGCCAGCAGTTCCAAGGAAAGGAAAACTATTTTCTTTTCCTGCACCTACCTACTTCAAGTGCATAGTGGTTTTGCTTGTGACAGTCCATCCTGGGACATAGTTGAGCCTTGTTGAAAGAAGTAATTTGTTATTAGAGGGTGGCAGTAAGGCCACGAACTCATTTCTCTGTGTTTTTCTTTAAAAAAGTTGGTGTAGCTCTGGATTAACTGACTTTCAAAGTGCTCATCTATTACCTTTTATTATTAGTCTTTATATTGGTTAAATTTCCAGATAATGTAGAGGAGTGCTGTCATCTGTAGATCTCATAGATTCTCTTTAGGTATGTGCTTGGGTTTTTTCAAACTCTCATAGTATTTCAGTGTAAAAGGTTTCTATCATGCAGTGTGGCTCTTTAGGAAAGTTGGCAAAATGGGGGAGAGGGAGCAGTAGATCAAGGTCTGCTACTTAGAAGACTGTATGGTTCTCTGTTGGCTGACTACAGGTATACAATGAAAAGTACTTCATGATAGAAATTGATGACTTGAGACCGGACCGTACAACCAGCCAGTCTTACATTTGTCATGTCAACAGTGCTGGCATTTTCCCTGTGCAGTGGAGCCTGAAGAACGGCCTGCATCTCAGTCCCCCACCAGGTACGTCTGTGCTCGCGCCGCTTTGAAGGAAACAGGTTGGCAGACCCCAGAGCACTATCTTTGGAACAAGGCTTTTGAGAAACGATTGCTTGTTACAGCACAAGCAAAGAACGAGATCAAATTCTGAGAAACAGGAGCTTTGTGTTGGTGAAACTGAAATTTCCTGGGTACATGCCTGCATTTGAGAAGATGACAGTGGCTGGGGGTACCGGTCATACATCAAAACCTGAACGCTTGAATGAATGGAGGATGTGTTGGTTCCAGCATTAATTAACATGATATCAGAAGCCTATATCTTTTACATTGTGTTTTTGCTTCTGGTCAGAATGGGACATTTTATAGAATTCTTAGAAGATAATGAAGTATGCTTTTTAACAAGCACCTATCAGGCAAAATACAGCTGGTTACAAAGGTGTTGCATCAGGACATAAGGGAATAGGGAAGTGATCCTCAGCTACTTGAAATATTTATTAATTTTCTCCAAACGGAAATGTCAGTAGTATTGTATAATCAGGCACTCGCTGCTCTTCTTCACCCCCACAGAATTTTGAACATTTTGGTTTAGCTGCTCTTGACATCAGAGGAGCGAAGACCACAGGGTGCTTATCTCTTAGCTTTTCTTGGGTAAGGTACAAAAAGTGCAATGAAAATAAGGAGGCTATCTGCAATATGTGATGAGAATCCTGCTGTGGGCTGGTCTCACATGGCTTGGTGAAGCCCACACCCTGGTCACCTGACTAACTTGAGTGACCCAGATTTCAGAGATCTGTACTTCTCGGTTTGAAATGTGTCACATACTGCTAAATGAACCCCTTTGCCTTGTTTTTTTCACCTAGGTTACCCTGGGCAGGACTTTGATTGGGCAGACTACCTCAAACAATGTGGTGCTGAGGCAGCTCCCCAGAGCTGCTTTCCTTCGGTAAGATTCTCTTGTAGAATGATCTCTCTTCTGTTACATGAATGACTCTCAAGACTACAGGGAGAAGAACATTTTGCATATTTTTTACTTAAATTACCTTTCCATGTAGAGTAGAATAGAGTAGTTTGGTTGGAAGGGGCCTACAATGACCATCTAGTCCAACTATCTGAACTCTTTCAGGGCTGACCAAGTTAAAGCACCGTATTAAGGGCATTGTCCAAATGCCTCTTAAACACTGACATGTACCAACCACATCTCTAGGAAGCCTGTTCTAGTGTTTGGCCACCATTTTGGTAAAGAAGTGCTTCCTGATGTCAAAACTGAACCTCCCTCTGGCACATCTTGGAACCGTTCCCACGTGCCCAGTCACTGGATGGCAGAGAGAAGAGATCGGCACCTCCTTTTCTGCTTTCCCCACTCTGAAACCTGTAGAGAGCGTTGAGGTCCTCCCTGAACCTCCTTTTCTCCAAACTAAACAAACCCAAAGATCTTGGTCACTTGTCAGAGGATGTTTCTTCCATCCCTTTCACGAGCCTTGTTGGCCTACTCTGGATACATTTAAGTACCTTAACACCTTACCTGTGATCACTGAGGAGGCAGAAGAGTTAAGAAAGTACAAATGTACGTAAACTGAAGTCAGTGCATGCTAGTTTCCTAGATAAGGATAGTAGACCAAATGCCTCAGTTATGACAAGGCAGATCAAAAATAAATGGTTGTTTTATGAAAAGTGTAAGAGTCCTTGGAGTAATTGCAAGACAGCATCAATCCTTGGCACTCCTGTAATAGTGGAAACAGGGCCTTTTAATAGACCTTACTTTCATTTACTTAGTGGAACTCTTTCAATCTTCCTTCCTTTCAGCTTGAAAAATACATTCTGTTGCATTAATCAATATCAAGTCATCTTAAATTAGTACCAAATAATCATTTTACATTAATCAGTGCCTGAAGTACTTTCTGGATTTTGGGCTTTTGTTGATTCAATGACAGCATTGATGTCACCCAAAGCACAATACCTTGTCAAGCAGAAAAGGGTAGTATTAACACCTGCCTTCCAATTCCCTTTACAATACCTGGGCTATTGCAGTGCTTAGGGGAAGAAATTAAAATGAAGAATTATCGTTTTTTGAAGAGGTGTTTCTGGCTATGAATTCTTGTTGCCCTTGTTCTGTCTTGTAAGCTGTGGCATCTTAGAACAGGTCATTGAATTTATTACCCCTTTTCTGAGAAGAGTTGATCACTGTAGGCTAGTTCCAGAATTCGTAATGTATTGATCCTGTAATTATGCTGCAGAGTGGCTCTAGGAGAAAAAGTGCTCCGTCTGGCTGTTACTTCTTATCTTTAATTCAGGAGCTTCAGAGCTGGGTGAATATCCATTCTTACATTTTAGATTTTTTTTTTTTTATAAACATGGACTAAATTAATTAATAAAGTAGAACCTTACTTAGCCAAAGAACGTGAAAAGAGAGCTTCCTTTGCTGTCTGCCAGAACTCGTTCAGATAGGGCACAAATGTTATTTGCATGCGTAAAGTGGATTTGCCAGCTAATGCATTGGTCAGGCTGTGTCAGACTTACCACTTAGGTAGCAAGCAGCAGAGAATTCCAGCTTGTTTAGAATGCACTCAGTCCTTTCAGTGAGTCTCAGCTTCCTTACTTTTGGGTACAAATGTGTTCTTTTCTAGGTCTGACTATAGAGCCTTTTGTAACTTAATTTTTTTGTAGTTTGTAATATATCTTACTTACATTCCGTGTGCTAATCTGAAATCTTCTCTGACTGCTCGAAGCTCTTTCTTTGTTACTCAAACACTGAAGCTTTTATGTGTTGCTCCTTTTCATATACTGGATATAAAGATGATAATTTACTGAGGTATTCTGTCTTTTTCCTAGTTAACTTCTGACCATGGATTTAAAGAGAATATGAAACTTGAGGCTGTGAACCCAGTTGATCCAGAAGAAGTTTGCATTGCTACAGTCACGAAGTTAAAAGATTCCTACCTCTGGCTTCAGCTGGAGGGTAAGCCTGATGGAGAGAGGAGAGTAGTATTTGCATGGATTCTTCTGTAGTACCATCCTCAAACCTGGAGAAAACTTCCTGCACACAAAGTATGGGCAGCAAGTTGTTTGCTGTTTCCCATATGCCTTGTCTATTCCCCAGTTAGCCTTGCATGGCAGTGCTTATTTAAGTCAGGCAAAATGTATTTGTGCATTGCAACCTGTCAGCATTGCCAGGCTAGTGCAGGGTGCACCGTGCTGGTCAGTGGCTTTTAGAAAGCAAAGGCCTTGTAATATTGTCATGAATTAATGGCTTGTATTCTGAGCAAGCTTTGACCAGACCTAGAAAGAAAACTTCTAGAGGGATTCTTTCAGATAGAATACGTCTAGGTCATCCTTTCTCCATTGTAATCCCTTTCTTCATTGGAAGTACATCAGCATTCACTTACTGTGCACTGTGCATCTCTGCTAAAACGTGGATGGCAAATTCCCATCTCCAGCCTGTAGAAGGAAGCAAATGAGCTTGGGAAAGAGTTTGGGCAATAAAAAAGGCATGAATAAACAACTGATGTGTTCCAGATACACCACAAGTAAAACTCAGCTTCACTGGCAAACATAGAGCAAGCAAATAATGGGGTTTATGTTTATGAGTTGTTTCAATTTTTGCTTCTCTAAACTGAGCAGGCTCCAAGAAGCCCATCCCTGACTGTATAGTGAGTGTGGAATCAATGAATATCTTCCCAGTGGGTTGGTGTGAGACGAATGGATATCAGCTGAGACCTCCTCGCAAAGCAATAGGTATCGGTTCTGTTCTACTTGCAGCTGTTAGCTGGGGCAGTAGAGATGCCAAGACCCTCAAGAGCAGGCTACTGCAGAATTATTACTGGCGGGCATCGCCGACTGACAATGGAAACAGTCACCACAGGGTCTGTGCCTTGTGCAGCTGTTCCCCTGGCTAAAAGTCCCAGTTGTAATCCATAAAACAATTCCAAACCAGGCAGTGCTGGCTTGAGACCTTTGCATGCTCTACAAGTGTGTGCAAACGATCCATTAGTGACAGCGAAGCAGTCGCATGTCTGTGTATGCACACATGCCCATGCTGGACATATGCTTATGTCTGAGTCATGTGTGCAGATTGCTCTAGTGCAGATGGGTCAGCTACCTAACATCACAGTGACTTTAAGCATCAATTCTTTATGGCATATGACTTGGAGGAAATGAGTCTGTTATATGTATTGCACTAGAGAGTTAATTTGTTTGCCTCCTGCTATGCTTAACTTCTTTTTATTTTCTTCTTTTCAGTAAACAAGCAGAAAAAAATTGCAGTAGTTCAACCAGAGAAGCAGTAAGTAACAGGGGATTTGGCTTCATTTTTGTTGGGCTCTGGGCTTGTTTTTTGGTTTGTTTCTTTTTTTCCTTTTCTAATTGGTAAATCACGTTGTCTTAGAGGATGTTTAGCTTTACAGAAGTGCCATACTGAGGGTTGAGAGATTCCACAATCCATTTGTCTTCATGCTGGTAGTTCCTGTTGGTGTTTAAAAAGACCTCTTGCACTGCTGTAGTAGAAGATGGAAGGCATGGGAATTGTTTGTACACAGTGCTAGTGCAACTCATCTGAATTATTGAATAGATCAGGTTATTAAGTTCTAGGGCTGAAGTTGTTCTTATATTTTTGGAAGACTGCATTATCTGTGAGTGTTGGAGTGCATTTCAGAAAAACTAGCCTGATCTGAAGACTGTTTATAATAAAGTTGTTGTTAGAACCTCTTTTAAATGATGATTAATAGAAAATTACTGGATTCTTTTTTAACTGTATTCCCTTCTCAAATCACCCAGTTTCCGTAACACAAACATGGTTAGAAAGTGCGACTGCCGTAATGTGTAACTGTGAATTTTGCACAGCTGGTCAGAAAATTTGGCTTCAGTGTGAATACTGTCATGCAGAAGATGAACTTCTAACAGAGTCACAGAATTTCTTTGGTTGGAAAACACCTTTAAGGTCATTGAGTCCAACCATTAACCCAACACTACCAAATCCACCACTTAACCATGTCCCTAAGAGCCACATCTACACATCTTTTAAGTACCTCCAGAGATGGTGACGCCACCCCTTCTCTGGGTAGCCTGTTGCAATGCTTGAGAGCCCTTTCAGTGAAGAAACGTTTCCTATTATCCAACCTAAACTTCACCCTGGTGCAACTTAGGCTTTACAATTCCTTCCCAGATTAGATTAGTCAAGAATGACTAGCCAAAAAGGAGAACTGTACTAATATCTGCAATTCATCAATAAACTCTCTGTCATGCATATGACACTCCTTTGTGTGAGCCTGCTCAAAGATGTTCAGTGCAATGCCTGACAGTTGGTTTTATTGACTCTCACAGCTTTACAAACACCAAATCTGTCAGCAGTCCTGCCAATGTTTTTGTTGCTCCTAAAATACTGAGCAGACTGTTCTTCCATGTTTTGTAATTGGGATCTTTACCAGAGGACTTGTGTCATTTTTGGTGATGCTTTGTTTAAAATCTGTATTTTTCACTGCATAAGGTAAGACTATACACTACCTTGTGCCATGAAATCTCAAATGAAGTTAATAGCAGGTAGAAAATGTAAGCTATTGTTGTTAGCCTTGTGTAGTGTATTTGTCAGCATGGAAGCCCAAATACTTCAAGTAAGGAAGGACTGCTGCTAGCTGTAGCAGCAGAGTAGTCCTTTTCAAATCTAATTTGTTAGTTCTTACATATTATACTTGTGAAATAGGGAAAGCAGAAAAAGCAGATTAATAAGACTAGACCTGGAAGAAAAAAATACATATAATGGTGGGGTTTAGTAACTGAGGGATGACTGTGCTTACCATCTGTGCTTTTTCCCAACCTTCTTTTCATTTCAGAATTTTGTCTTCAAGAACAGTTCATGATGGACTAAAGAACCAGGAACTGAACTCTTCTGACTCAGGTATTGATCAGAGAGGGCAGGCTAACAAAGACAAAATCCTCTAGCAGTTCAGCTGCCTTATTGTTCAGCTGCTCAGCACTCTTCTGTTGGGAGTGGAAGAAAAGGAAAGGGTTTGACGATTTTTATTCCTTGATGATTTGTTGAACTCCAAAAAAAAAAAAAAGAAAGAAATGAAAATATACAGTTACTTTTGTCCTGCAGTTGATACATGCATTAAACCTGGAAGTTAAATTTTTACACCAGAACAACCCCATGCACACCCCCAGCAGAGGATACGTGGAGCGAAAATGTGACCCCTGCAGATAATTTTTTATTGAGACCTGTTACGTTTAATAATGTTGGGAGAAACTTAACTGTGTCTGTGCTCTTGAGTTGTTAGATTCTAGCTTGGGGAAGCAGGTTTGTCTGCTTTTTATGATAACTTCATCATCATGATAAACAAAAGCAATTCAAACAGTAAACTGCTTGGTGTGCCAGATGGTGAAATTTAATAATTTTCTAAACTGTTGCAAGAATGAATATGATGAATAAGTACATCTGCTGATGAAACAGTCGTACAGAGCTATCTGTTTGGCAACAAAATGCCTCTTCTGCTGTTTTCTGTACAGTGAAATGCACATCTGAAGCTTTATAGAAATGATCTGTGGTTGCTTAGCATTTTAATTGCCTTTTAATAGAGTCATAAAGCGAATTCGACTTCATTTATTTATCTGCCAGTTATCGGCTACTGAATTTAAGATCTTTAAATGGTGATGTTGCTCAATCAGGAAACACTACAGCACTGCTAGGATACAAGTTTTGTATTCACACATAAGTATCCTGCAATACGTGTGCTACACGACTTCAATTCTGAGCAGCGCTGAGCCATTTAATAGATTTAGATTTAATTCACTTCATCAAAGGTCAGTTCATCAGTTGCTGCATCTTTTGGATGCTGATTGAAGGAAGGGAGACTAAAAATGCAAGGCAATGTGATAGTGCAGTTTACAATAAACAGTAGAGTAACTTTGCCAGCTTCTCTGGTGGCAGAAGTTTGAGGGAGAGATAATTACTTAACTGGAAAATATATCCGTAATTGCTGTGTAGGAAGTGTTTCTGTTACTAAAAAGTTGCAACTGTCATCTTCTTGCCTGTTCTCACTGGTGTAATGCCACAAAATAGGATTTTTTTCTGATAAATGACCAATTTTATTTCCTGTAGTTTGACAATTTGCAAGCATGCATGCGAAGTTTGAAAACTGTTTTGGCAACCTCAACCAACCAATGCTGTCATGGTAACTGTGACAATGAAACTACCCCAAACTCGTGTCGTTCAAGGCTTTTCCTCCTCTTTTTACAGCAGGCAAAATAACTGCCTATCGTAAGAAGTCATTCTTTGCTGGGGAGGTTGTAGTGTGTGTGACTTAAATCTTTGCTTTCTCCTTTCGCAGTGGTAATTAATGGGAAGTACTGCTGCCCAAAGATCTACTTCAACCACCGGTGCTTCTCAGGGCCTTACCTTAACAAAGGCAGGATTGCAGAGCTTCCTCAGTCTGTAGGACCTGGCAACTGTGTTCTTGTTCTGAAAGAGGTGAGGTGGTTGTACGTAGTGGACCTGTGCGGAGCAGTGTATCACAAATGCTAGAGGCTCTCTCTCATTAGAGATAGATAATTTATAAACTTAAGCTGACAATGAGAAAGAAGGGAGGTTTGCGTAAAAGCAAGGAACTGTTTTGTGAATGGCTGGAAAGAGTAAAAGCCTCTCATTTGTCTGAGTTACAGTCAAGCTTCTACTGCTACATTTTATTGTAGGTTAAAACAGAGTCACCTGTAATTACCACAATCAAAGGAGTTAGTATCTTTTTATAGCTGTAATAAATGCCTCAGTTTTAATTAACAAAATTTAGCTTTGTGTAATCCCAAAATTCCTTTACAGTTTGCACTGTTGCTGTTAAAGCAGAAAAATGCAGGTTTTTCTTAGTAGAAATAGTGAGCTATTTTTGGTAATTGGAAAATTAACAGAATCCTCAGTGTTTTAGAAGTTGGATGTGATCTGCTTTCTAACATAGCTGAGGGGAAGAGGGAAGAAGAGGCCATTCTTTGAAGTTAGAGAGCCTCTCCTCCCCAAGGTGTTTGACAGCAAATTTACAAATACTTTAAGCCAATAATTATTTTTCTAAAGGCCCCAAAAGTGTCTTGGGGTGGTTATTATCTGACCTGAGAGGTTGTAAGCTTCCCAGGACATAACTATGTGTGTATTCTTGAGACCTCATGAAACAGTCACTTCAAATGCAGGAACTGGCTCAAAATGTCTGGAATTCTTACTTCCCTGTCATGTATCATAACTGGAAGAGAGATGAGAAAGACTTTGTGACAGACATGCTGTAGAGTCCAGTATGTCAGTCAAGCTGATTATTGAAAAAGTTCCATTTCTGCAGAGAGAGAAGTACCCTATCATAGAATCATAGAATGGTTTAGGTTGGAAGGGACCTCAAGGATCATCCAGCTCCAACCCCCTGCCATAGGCAGGGACACCTCCCACTAGAGCAGGTTGCTCAAGGCCGTCTATCCTTTCTGCAAGTTTCACTGCTCTGATGTAAGCACTTCAAAAGCTTTCTGTGGCACCTTCGTTTAACCTGCCTAACCTGCCTGAAAGCACAGTGTGCACAAGTCCTGCTGATGTGCAGATGCTGAGTTGTTAGAAGTTCGACCAGTATGCTTGGTTGTATTAATTTCAGTTATGACCCTTACTCCATGTATGAATCCCAGAGGAAGTTGATAGTTGCATTTTATTTAATATTGTTCTTTTGAACTATGGACTTCTGTTGCATTAGTAGGGATGAAGCTGCAAGTTTGCCATGTCAGGGTTCTGACATGTAACCAGTTTGGGAATGATTTGGAATAAGCATACACTGAAAATAAAGAAATGCAATTTGAGTGCACATTTTGTACTATCCCCCACTGATTTTAGGTTATGCACAACTTTGAGTTACTTCACAGCACCAGAGAAATTCTCGTTTTGTTACATTGCAGGGGTTAGCATGGTCCATGAAAGCAAACTAAAGGAGAGCAGTATCATCTTGTAGCAAGTAGTCGGTTGGTAGACAGCAAAATCCTGCAGCATTTTTTGGCACATCTTCACATGTCAAGCAACCTATAATTGCTTGGATTTACCCAAGGTTATGCAAGTTTTGTAGTATTCAGCCCCAGGGTTTAGTTTAGCGATATGTGATTCAAGGGCAGTGACTTGGAAATCGTTAGGTACACTCGTGACTCTGCAGACAAATTCTGAGGGTTTGGCAAGGCCTGGAATGTTAGCTACTCCCTGCTTTCATTTTGGCAGTATCAGGGGGTATATGTAATCCTGCTGTGAATGAGTGCTTTGATGCTAGATAATTAGGATGAATAGAAGTAATTTCCTATTCTACCCTGGCACTTGGAAACAGATTTATTGTACAAATAACTTAAACATATTTTCTCCTCTTCCACTCCCTCGCTTAGGTTCTCACTCTGTTGATCAACGCAGCTTACAAACCAAGCCGTGTCCTGCGAGAGCTGCAGCTGGATGAAGAGGCTGCCTGGCATGGGCATGGAGAGACCCTAAAAGCCAAGTAAATTCTTGTCCTGTTCCCCACTTAGTCGATCATAATAGCAATGTTCTCTGCAGTCTACACTTGAACTTCTCACATTTCAGAGGAGAAATTGCTTATGGCATATCAAGATACTGACAGCTATTAAACTTCCAAATCTGTAGACATTTGTTTATGAATGTCTGATGAAGTGCATTTGATTTTAATACTCCTTAATGTGCCAGCTGTGCTCTGCTACTGGCAGCTAGTGGTAAAGTAAGAGTGATATTACTGGTACAATGTAGCATATACACTGGCAGACCTGCAGGTGAGGTTTGAGGTCATTTAATTCACCTGAAGATAAATGTCAGTATTTTAAAGTACAACCACATACTACTTAGGAATCTTCTCGGACTTTGATGGCCTTTCCTCATAGATTTCACAGTGGACAAAGATTCCTCTGAAATTAAGCTATAGCAGTGCTCTGAAACGGCCTGGCACAGAAGTCTTTCTTTCTACAACATCCTACCCCAAAGCACTCCCTGATTTTCCTGCTGAGCTTTTGGGTTGGAGCTTCTTTGAGAGATTTTGTGGCTAGGAAAAAAGAACAGTGATCCTATTTACATATATTTGATAAATTCAAATATTCCTCTGTAGTCTAGTGATGGTCTTGTAATTGGACCACTGTGTTTGCATACTAGAGATCAGATTTTCTCCGTGTGCCATAGCATACTTTTCTGCATTGTTTTGACCATGTCAGTAATTCTTCTGTTGCATCAGTTTTGTGTGTAAAAAGACAGCTTTCCATGTATTGAAGGATTGCTCTGGCTTTGGACAATAGGAAGATCATATGGAAGGCTCATGTAAATAGAAGATGTAGCTGAAGAATAGAGAGAAAAAATGCTTGGTTTCATTTAAGTTGCTCTGTGTTTTCTTTTGTCACAGCAGTGACACCAGGGATATCTACACTATGATGACATAGCTCTTTTTTTTCAATGCATTAACTAGATAGTTGCATGTCTGAGACATCCCTAATAACTATCAGCATGTGCCAGTAGCTGTGCTGGAGAACAAAGCAGAAATGATGAATGACTCTGGCAGATATTTCACAGTGCGGCTCTGTCAGTGTCATGGCAAGACTGCTGAACAAAAAGAAATCTCTTCTTAATTTAAATCAAACAGGAGCAATATGTGGAGTCATGGCAAGTGACTGTCCTGATGAATTGTTCAGTGTTAGATGGAAGCTGATTGGAAATGTGGCAGTAGTTCATTTGCTTGCCATAGCGTGTGCATGGAACGGCTGTCTGCTATTACCTTTATGATATGAACTGGTGCACTCAGGCTTGATTTTGGGGACCAGCTGTCCACATCACAATGGACACTTCTGCAGTCCCATAAACACAAACCATCTGTGAACAAAGAAAACAAAACATCTAAACTCTGGGTAGTCCTCTCAGTTGGTTTATGACAGTCACTGGCAGGGCAGTGTTGCTGTTTGGTACTGCAGGCATGTCTCTGCTGATGGCTTGTTTTTGTTGCTTCAGGATCTGTCTCCTGGACTTTTCAGTCCATAATGTTCCTCACTGCTCAGATTTTCCCTCAGTTTGATGTAAAATAATATTCTTGTACACCTCTCAACGAAATGTTTTCATGCTGGTAATGAGAGGATTCCTTAATGATGACCACACTTTCAATGCTAGGTACAAAGGCAAGAGCTACCGTGCAACTGTGGAAGTTGTGAGGACAGCAGATCGAGTGGCAGATTTCTGTAGGAAAACATGCATCAAGTTGGAATGTTGTCCAAACCTCTTCGGCCCGCAGATGGTGCTGGATAAGTGTTCAGAGAACTGCTCTGTCCTGACAAAGACTAAATACAGTGAGTAGGTCACAGATTTCAAACTGAGGTGGGGTTTGTGGGGTTATATTTTGGTTTCTTCTGGCTTTGACTCCGGAGAAATCCAAAATAAATTGCTTTGTGTACAGAAGGAGCATCTCAAGCACTGTGCACACAGACATACAAAATAGCCATATGTCAGTGTGTAGTGGAGAGGAGTTAATTCTATATTAAGTGTTAGAGCCACGGCTTGACTTCTTGGTGTGTGCACAAACCTTTTATCTTCTCAAGACAACTTTTGGGACAGTAGCTGACTCAAAGATTGTAATTTAAGTGGCATTGTAAATGCTTTTTACTAATTTGCTGTGGAACAAAATAAAACACCCTCCAGGTTTTTTTTTCTTAACATTTAGATACTTTATTTTTTAGGTTTTTAGAGTTTTTTAATCTAACTTCAACCATTTGACATTGTAAGAACAAGCAGCACTTTGAGGCCATATTTAATAATGACAAAAAGTGGCAGTAAATTGGACCAGTCTGTGGCTGGTGATTTTTTTTTTTTGTATAAAGCCTAACAACTGGGGCCTCTCAGAGGTAAAGAGAATAAATCTTTGTCGAGCAAAGAAAACTGATGAGTGACTCTTCTTCCTTAAACCAAACTGAAAAGGGAAGCAGAGACATACTCATTCTGAATGTTTGCAGATCTGGGATTTCTGCTGGCAAATGCCCTAGGGATTTTCCAGTCCTGATGATGGACAAACATTAACTAGTGACATTGAAGGTGCATTTCAACATGATGCTCCTTTCTTCTGTCCTGGTAGCGCACTATTACGGAAAGCGGAAAAACAAGCGGATAGGTAGGCCTCCGGGTGGCCACAGCAACCTGGAAGTAGCCATGAAGAAACCAAATAAAAGACGAAAGAGACGAAAAAATTTTTTTGTTCATAAGAAAAAACGTTCTTCTACTTCAGTGGATAACACTCCAGCGGGATCTCCCCAGGTATGAGACTGCCAATACCTTTAATAGATACCGTATGTGACTTTTCTCCAGCTTCATTTGAAACAACAAACTGCTAGTTCCTTGTAACCTCAGGTTACAGCTGACAAATGGGTGGCAATTCTACCTTTTGTCCTAAGCTTCCCTTTTTTTTCTATTTAATTTCTTTTTTTCTTTTCTTTCTTTTCTCCTGACCCTTCAGGGCAGTGGGGCAGAAGAGGAGGATGACCAGGATGAGGTAGATGAAGAGTCTCTGACTGAAGATAGCACCTCAGAGCACCCAGATGAATTGCTTGAAGAGTCAGAAGTGTCAGAGAAGAAATCGGTGTCGTCCTCTCCTACACAAAGTGAACTGTCTCATTCTCTGGCTCAGGACCGAGACAAGCGGAAGAGGAAGCTCAGGACCTTTTCCTTTTCTGATGATGAGAATAAACCTCCTTCACCAAAGGTAACTTCAAACATAGATTTCTGTTCTAGCTTGCCTGCTGTTGGGCAAGCACAAATATCTTCAGAATATTAATCACTGTACAGATGTGCCCATAAAATACTCTGTTACCTCATAAAGGACATTATGAAGACACTACAGAATCATTAAAATATGTGCTTTTTTTTTTTTTATTACATTGATATTATGGGACTGGAATAAAGACTAAACAGAAAACTGTAGACAGAATGGTAAGCTTTACGTTTCCCAGCTGCTAGCCCTCTTGCTTCAACCAGAGCTGTGGTGTGGTGTCAGCCAAACCTTGGGTTCCAGTCCCTGCTGACCTGCTCATAATGGTGTTACAGCCCCTAGCTCAGCACAAAGCTGTTGTGCACTTCTTTGCTAACCAAAGAACCTCAACGGTTTGAGATCTCTTTGGAGCTTTAATTAGCAGCTGAATGTTTGAGTGTGGAGGAGTAGAGGGGAGCGTGGATCCATTGTAATATTTTGGGAATTCTTGTGCTGGGTGGCTTGTCTAGGACATGAAGATGGAAGCTGCTGAAAAGCTGCAGCTGGACAGTAACCCTCTGGACTGGAGCGTGGCTGATGTTGTACGATTCCTCAAATCCACTGACTGTGCACCACTGGCAAGAATTTTCCTTGATCAGGTATTGTTTTCTGTCTGTTAAAATACTGAGAGTGTCAGTTTGCATCTAATCCTCTAGTGAAACACAAAAATAGACTAGCTCAAATTTTGTACTAGGGTTTTAAGGAGACAAACACAGGCACAACAACCATCTGCAGTTTGGGAGGGGATTGTTAAGGGAACATTCAGAATTTTTCAGATTTCTTAATATGGTGGAGGATGTTTTGGTTTGTGGAGCATCTGAATTCCAAACCTAGAGGATGCCTAAAACCAGGCAAATGATAAGTACCACTTGCTGTTCTGCAGAGTAGCTGCAGCTGTCACAGTGTTATACAGCTGCTCAAGTGAATATTGTCTATCAGATCGCTTGTACTCGAGTGTGGTTTATGGTAGATGTTCTAGAAGGTTGACTTTTCCTTCTAGAACCTCTTTTTCTATAGAAAAACACAGAGGTTAGGTTAAACTACATTCTGCATGAAATGTCTTTGGCTTTTCTTGTTAGGTTGATTTTTCTTCACAATAGCATCCCATAAGATTCTGTCCCTTAGCTGGTGAATTTGAGCTGACATTTTCCAAAAGTAGTTAGTTTGTTGTGAAAGAGATTTTTCAGGCCGCCTGGAGTGGCATGAAAGAAATGTCTAATTCACAAGTGGTCACATATCTGAATTTACAGCAAGTCAAAGCTGCAGGAGCAGAGAAAATGAAAACGTGAAGTCACTATGGAGTTTTTGTCTTCTGACAGGAAATCGATGGCCAGGCACTGCTGCTGCTGACCCTGCCCACCGTTCAGGAGTGTATGGACTTGAAGCTTGGGCCAGCTATTAAACTTTGCCATCACATTGAGAGGGTCAAACTTGCCTTTTACCAGCAGTTTGCTAACTGAGGAGCAGCCAAGTTGATGTGGACCTTTGAAGCACAACTACAAGAACATGCTCCTTTCTCTCCAGCAAGAAAAGCCAAATAAAGTTAAACTGAGGCCCTGGTGACCTGAGAGCATCTGTCAGCCTCAGCTTTTCACTTTAACAAGAGGAAGACGACATCTGGAGCAAAATGCCAATGCAAACACAGGGGCTACTCTACCAGCTGCCAGCTTGGGAACACAATAGTCTCTTGCTCTATGGTTCCCTTTTTTTAATGTATTTTTTACTGATTACAGAAAAATCTCCTCTGGTGGGAAATGACATTTCGATAGTTCTGTTGGCACAGAACTTTAAAAGCAGAAACAGATCCTGTTTACGTTAGCATGTAGGCTGCCAGAAATAACCTTTCTCTGTTCCTGGTGATTCACAGAATCTCCTTCCCTCCCTGTGGACGAACACTTGCTCTTACCACAGCACTGGCTTTGGAATGTGCTTTTTGCACATTCGTGCGTTAATGTTGATTTTTTTTTTAATGAATTTGTTCATTGTTAGGACAACAACGTGGCCACAGGGTTCTGAATGTACAGTACAGCAAGAGTGTGGTTCCATTTGGAGTTTCTTTGTTTGTTTTGGGGTTTGTTTCATTGTTGTTGGGGTTTTGTTTCAGTTTGGTTTTACTACCTCTGTAGCCTGAATAATAGAAGCGATGAACAAAAAAGGGAGGGGATCTACTCTTTCTGGACTAGTCATCTGTCACTGCCACTGCACAGCAGTTTCTCTTCTGTAGGCACGTCGGGAGTACAAACCAGTATCAGCACACAGAGCTTCTCTTCCAGAGCTTTAGCTGGAACCTGTGTAGGCTTAACCTGGATGCTACCATTTTCTCAGATGTCAGAAAATGTAATTACTTTGCACTTCTCTTACAGATGGACTGTAGGAAAAAAAAGAGGAGGGAAAGAGAAAGGCTTTTCATTTTTTATATTTTGGTTGTCTGATAATTGCCTTTTTTTTATTAATTGTGTAAAGTTATTTTTCTTTTATTATAGCAAAATATTGGGCCGTGTACACAGAACCTGTCAGCTGATTTTTGTTTTGCCACCTGAACATGTTTTTAGAGAACAAACTGAGGAAACCTGCCATCAATTGAGGACTGCAACTTAGTTCTATCAGTGGAAACTGTCTTATGAACACAGCTTTGTATTTTTAACTATTTACAGCTGCTCAAGGTCAAGACTAGACGAAAATGAGATTGGGTGGGATGAGAGTTGTGTGCTTTGGGTTTGGAGTTTTGTTTGTTCATTTCATTCTGGTTTTAACCAGAGGAAAGAAAAAGGGACAGAGAGACATGTAGTTTAATCAGTAGGCCAGCAGTAGGATGAACTGCTGATTTTAATTTTCCAGGGTAATAAAATCCTATCAGCCACTTGCTTTACACTAAATATCATGACTTACATTACTTTCCATTTAAGATGTGAGGAAACTTGCATCAAGCTAAAGATCTGCATCAAATAAGCATTAGGTTTCAGGTGGCTTGCGTTCATTCACGCTGCCTGTCTCAAGAGTATTTGGAGGAGCCCAAGCAGGAACTTGATGTGTGCAGCCCTAGTCCTTTATTTCCTATTCAAATACGTTTTTGCACAAGAGCAAACTGCCCCGGCATGCTAAAGTGTTGGAGGTAGGAAGGGGCTCACTTGCCAGTATTTTAGGAAAGAGATGTTTTGTGGTTTATGATAAACATTGGTTACTCTGATCAGATGGATTCGTTCAAGCATCTCTTAGGCTAATGTGATCCATTATTTTGATGCTGTGAGCTGTAGGATTCAGTGAGGAGGTAGTTTCTAAACTAAGAGCTGAGTTTGCACAGTCTGTGTGTGTATCTGTCACATAGGTGTTGAGGGGGAGCCGTCTCCAGTGAAAACTGAAATAAGCAAAGCTGAAGAACTGAGGGTTTTTTTCTTTTGCTCCTTCAAATAACTGCCTAGTCAAGGCAGAACTATTTGCAGAAGTGCTAAAATCAGATTTATAGTTTTCCATTCCAGAATCAAAATGACAATGTCAGACAGACTGTTTCCTAGTTGAGTATTCTTGAGGAAGGGCAGTGTGTAGCTAGGACATTTTTATTTTCTGCCAAGTTGTAAGCAGTCTGAAAACATAATTAAATTGAAATTAAAGTGCCCCTTTTGTTTCTCGCACCAGATACATGGCCAATAAATGGATGGTTTGGCTCTTCACACTATGCTTAGGTAATCTGGCTGTACTCCATTCCCTAAGGGCAAGCTCAGCGATAAGCTATTAGTCCTGGAAAAAAAATTGTAAGAAACAGTGCTGCTTTGTTGTCAGTGTCTTCTCTTGAGAAATTCGACCAGCAGAGAACTTCTGCACTGGAAGATGATGCTTTTGAATCTAGTTCTTCAGGATTTGCAGAATTCTGTGACACTGATGCCCAGCAGAATTGACCTGCACAGCCAAGAAATGTTGCGTCCACCTTTTCCCATGGACAGATAGGTGTCTTTCTGAGCAGTTGTCAGGAGAGGACAGAGCTTAAAGGGTAATTTAATGAACCTGTTAAGATGGTGCCTAGGGTTTTAAATACAAACATCATACTTCTTTTCCTCAGTAAATAAAGCAGTCAGCAGTTTCAGAGATGAGTGGGACACTTACTGGTCACCTTTGGCATGTTTTATAGGCTGGATTTTTCTGCCTTGTTTTGGGAGGCACTGGCAGTCTGGTCCCAATGGGATCTATTTTGTTGAGATTTTCAAAAGAAATGGTTTCATTATTTGTGAAATGTTTTTATGCTGCACATGGGTACTGTACACTCTGTTTCCTGGAAAAAATGCACTCTGTTTTATTGCTGGATTTAAAAGGGATAATTGGGGTTTTGTCTTGATGGATGGTGTTTCTACTTGACTGTGTTTCAAGTTCCTCTTTCTCTATGTGTGGCAGATGACACAACTGCACTTAAATTTCTTCATCTTACTCCAACACAGCTTGAAGTCAGCTGTTCCAGTTGCTCTGTTTATTGAAAACTGGATTTTGGTTAGCTGATGGCTGAATCTTGGCTTTGGGTAGTACCAATGTTTCACCTGCAGTTGCTGCTGGGACTGCAGTAATTTAGGTTTCAGGGGTCTGTGCTGTCCTCTATCACACCATTCACCATAAGATACAGCAAAGCTGGAGTTCAGGAGAAAGGCAGTGATGTCTTGAGTACAAGAAAATGAGCCCTCCACTGGGCCTTATGTACTCTTGGTGTGAAAGTTACAAGAAAATTTCCCTTGCTGGCCTTTTGAGGGGTTGTATTCTTGCTTATCTTATTTTCACATACATTGCAGTCTTGATTTTGCACATCATAGCTTTAGAAACCTGTTGGTGCCTCCATATGGCAATCATCCTGTGCTAAGCTTAGCCTTGTTAAGGCAGAAAAGATTTTGTTGAGTTACTATAGCAATCCTTCTGCACCAACACAAGGATTCCATAATAGAGAAGTATTTGACCTCCAAAAATGTCATAGAAGGTTAATGTGGTAGAGTTATGCCCTGAAGCATGAGCAGCTTACAGTCCATCCTAAACTGAAAACAGACCTTCCACAAGAGGAGAGGTACAGCACTGATCTGGTGAATGAAGACTACTTGTTTTTTATGCTGAAAGTTGCTCTTTGAGGAATGAAGTGAAAGGCAGAATCATTTGTGTGTGGTGTAGAACTCCAGGAGTGCTTGCAGTATCTCCTGTGGTTAATGGAAATAGACATGCAGAGTTTGGGAGTGGTTGTTGAGATTACTTTCTCTAGTCACAACTTTCAGCGGTATTTTGTGGTTGCTTTAGGATTTGCTAATGTTTGTTCTTGATTCCAATGATGCTTTAAAGGAGGGAAGGAGTATTTAGCTGCTAGGTCCACAGAAGTGTAAATATATTTACAGTTGATTGGACAAAGCACTCCACTCTTCTGTGTGAAGTACAAAGACTTAATGCGTTATTAGCAAAGGCAAAGTGGCTTGTGAGATTTTTGAATGTAACAAAATAGGCTTCAAAACTATAAAGCTCAAATTGGATACTGGATACCTTTGGACCAAATCTGTTGTTAGAGGAGAATATACTATATGAAGTAGCCTTACCAAAAAGCCAAAAATATGATGATCCTATACAAAGCTACTCCTTAACCAGTCCTGTCTTATAGTGGCAGACTGGTTACTGCCTACTGTGAGCTCAAATTACCCAGAAGTAACTAAGCACAAAGACTTAGGCTCTGTCAGGAGACTTCAGATGTTTGCTGAAGGCTCTATTTTAAAGGGATTGTGTGCTGAACCCCCATTTCAGAGTGCTGCCAACCTTCCCCAAACACACATGTAGCCTTGTTTTCAAAGGCAAGCTTTTGGGTGAAGGGTAAGAATGGGACTTGGGAACACCAGGTACAAGAAGCCTCTTTTATTGCTTATGTGTTTTTCTTGGGGGGGGGGGAAGAAAAGCTATAATAATCTGTATTGCAAAAATGAGTTAAGGTTAGTGACACTTTTTGTCACCATGGTCATTTCTAGCTTCCTCAATATCACATCTGTTGCTTGGAAACGCACCAGACACATAAATGGACTTTCTGATGAGAAAACAAAGTTATTCTGTTAGGTGCAAAGCCAGCAGTGTTTGGCTCAGCTTTAAGCCATGGGAGCGAGCAGGTCTTGCGCTGATGAAATTGAGAGGCAGTAGGTCTAACTGACTTAGCACAAGCATGGGCACAGAGCCTGTGTAAGTCCTCTAGCCTTGCACAGTTCCAGAGGAACGAGCCTTCTGCTCAAGACACAGGGACGGCTCATTCAAGTTGCATGAATGAACAAACAGTGAAGTCTGGGCACAAATAAATTCTTGCCAACTCTGGAAGTTGTTGAGCACCAGTTTCCAAGAAACCTCGTGGAAAAAAAAAAAGGAAACAAACCAACCAAACACAACGACCTGGAGGTGTCATGTTTCTCCTCTTCTCTTTCGTTTTCTTTTTTTTTTTTTTAATTGTTTCTATTTGAAATAAATTTTAAATAATGTTTGTCGACAATCAGAGGTCTTCTAGGAGACTCTACCCTGAAGGGTGCCTGCTCACCACCTATGGGCCTCTTTCTTATACTAACTCATTGGAACTGATGCACTTTTCCTGTATTTTGCCTTTTTTAATTAGCTGCTTGTTCTTAAACAAAGATTTAAATGCATATTGTGTTGTGTTCCTTCTGCTTGTTGTTTTACCTGTCTTTAGCTTTTAAATATATATATATATATATGCAGTGAGACTGAAGTACTACATGGAAGAGAAACATGCACAAGAAACTATGCCTATTAAGTCCCACCATTGTTTGAGCAGGTGTAACAATTTAATCAGAGGATTTTTTAAAAACTATTTTGGATGGATATTTTGCTTGTTTTGTTTGTAAATAGTGTACATAAGTTTGTGGTATATGACAGTTTTAAGTGGTTGTAAGAAAATTAAAAAAAAATATACTTCAACTGTTACTGATGGCTTTGGTCTTAATCCTGCTTACCATGAGCAGTTCTCCATCTTACAGAAGCCTGGGGAAAGATGCAGGATGTGTTCCGTTGCTTGCACAGACCACATATGTGCCACTTGCATAGGCTTCATGGCAAAGCTTGAGTGGGTTGGAAACAGTTCCCTCAAAAGCAGAGGTCCCATTTATCTAAGCTTTCTTCCAAGGTAACAGATTTTGTCTCACACAAAGCCCAGAGCTAACATACAGGAGCTGCATCCAGAACCTACAATCCAGGTAATTTTGGTTTATTACTTTCTTTGAACACAAGCAAGCCTTGCAGGTGGTGCTGCTCCTTGTGTGTAGTTTTGTAAAGGTTTACACTACCCTGCCAAGTTGAAAAGTTAAAGAGATCTGGCTTCACTTTGTTTGAGTAACATGAGGGTCCACAGGATGTTTCAGAAATAGGTCAGCCTTGCAAAGTTCTTTCCTTACTTGGCATTGCAGCAGATTGTGCTTGCATTTTCCTCAGGACTTGTTTCTTGGCTGCGCTTCAGTTGTCTTGAACTGGTTTTATACTGAGCACAGAATATGCATAGGAGTGGGATGAAGCTGATTTCCTGAACACTGTCTTTAAACATCTATAAATACGTAGAATTTAAGGTAAATCTTTTACTTGCCTTCAGAGAGGGCCATCTGCTTGAGAGAAACCTGAAGACTTGTGAATAGCACAAATCAGGAAGCTGTGTCTTGTCTGCCACAGGTTTCAGAAGAGCTTACAGGAGTCATGCAGAGCTGAAAACCCTTGAAGGAGTATTTTTGGAGAATGATCTGTTTTAACGACCGGAGTCTAGAGTAACATGAATCATAAGCTCTGCAAGGTATGTTTCCAGATTCATGCCTGAAACCATACATTTTATGTATAAAAAGCATTGGGTGAATCTTTAACCGGTGTAAGTGTCCAGGTCACATATGTGTTAAAAGTCTCGCCCTCAGAAGCACTTGTGAAAGCTCAAAAACTACTCCTGGGCCACAAATAAATAGGTCAAGTCCATATCTGCAGTGCTTGATGGTAGTGATACCTGCCTGCAAGGGGGAGGACAAGCAGCCTACTTGAGGCCTTGCCTTTTAGATTCTATTTGCGCTCTTGAGCACATTTAGCCTTTGATGCAGCTCAAAGCATAGGAGCATTGACTGATATTTAGGCTGTGTGCTAAGTCAGAGAATTGAGAGCATTTCTTTTTCTAGCTGCAACTTTCCAGGCATTTATGGCACAGCCTAAATATCAGAGAAATCACTGTTGTGTGCCAGCACTGTTCAGCATCGCTTGCCAGGAAGGACAGTCACGTAGGTGGGTATGTAAGATAGATGCAACCAATCTCATTATTTGAGCAACTATTGCTTCATGTGCCCTGCTTAGATTACTGATACTGTAGTTTCTGGGTCATGCTTAACAAATCCTATTTAGACTGGGATTTTAATTATTTAGAGAAATTAAAAAAGAGTAACATGAAACTCCAGCATGCTGTGACCTGGGCTGAGCCTGCACTAAAAATAAGAACCTAAACTTGAGTGCAGTTCTGCCTTGTGCTGTAAAGCAAGTGTAGGGCGTGATGGGGTGGGTCAGACTCATTGCTCAACAGGTACATGTCCTGAATGAAAGTGCTGGTTTGTTGTAGCCGTTGTGCCCTTGGTTGCCTTTTTAAGAGAACATTTTTGCTAAAGAATCCAGGTTGGTTTGTTGGGTTTTGTTTTTTTTTTTCAGTTCGGTGTCAAACTCGTCTGACCTGTGGGTGTGAGCTGTAGGTGTCAGGTGCGGGCTGCTGCGGTTCTGACGCAGACTTTAGGCTGTTAGAAACCTGTCTGGGTGCTGGAGCCAGGTGCTGTTTGTGGTTGCTGGCTGGCAGTGTCTGGCTCCGGCGAGTGGAGTTGTCTGGCGGGCTGTCGGCCCTTCTCCAACAGCAACGAGAATGCTTGGAGATAGGGGTGAGGCTGAGGCCAGTATTCTGAATGGAGCCCGCTACAGCTCTTTTCCGTCCTCCTCTCCGTCCCTTGTTCTTTTCTCCTCCCCTCTCCCGCAGAGGTGCCCGCGGATAAGGGTCTCTCTGCCGCCGGCGCTGCCAGCCGGAACATTTGGTTTGGTGCCTGTGTTGGTTTTCCCTAGAGAGGGAGAGGCCGGACCGTTCCTGTCCTTCCCCGAGCGGTGCCACCTCCTCTCCCTCCCGCCAGTACCGCTGCCACTCCACTCCTACGGCGTCGGCAGAGGCGGCAGCGCTGAGGGGTGGGGGGCGGAGCGCGGGACTCCGCCGGGCCGGGGCTCGGCCAATGGGGGAGCGATGACGCAGCGGGGCGGGCGGCGAGGCACAGGAAGCGGGGCGGGGGCCGCGGCCTCGCTCGCCGGTCACGACGTCGCCGACACCTCCGCCATGCGCCGCTGAGGCGGGCGCTGGCCGAGCCTCGTCATGGGGGCGCCGCCGCCTAACGGTAGCCTCGGCCTTACCGACAGCCCCCCTCAGTCAGGCGGGGGAGCGGCGGTGGGGCCGGGAGACCGTGGCTGCGAGAACGGGGCGCTTATGGACAGCTTCGGCATCTTCCTGCAGGGGCTCCTGGGCGTCGTGGCCTTCAGCACCCTCATGTGTGAGTGGCGGCGGGGGCGGGCCGCGGCCTCCGGGCCTCGCGGGCTTGGAGCGGCCTGGCAGTGCGGAGCAGTGAGGGGGCGGGGGCGTGCCGCGGCCGGGACGGGCCCCTTTCTCCCCGGGCTTGGTTAATGGTGGCGCGACCTCGCTGCGTTACCCCTAGGCCGTCCAGGGGAAGTGTTATGCTGTCCGGTATCACGGAGAGGCCGGACCGTGGAGGCCCGCGGCGGCCTCGGGGAAGCGTTGAGCCAGGTGAGCCGGAGCGGAGCCGTGAGGGAAGGCTGCGGGACACGGCTCGGGCAGCCCAGGGAGGCCTGTCCGCTGTTCTCTTCTTGCCTGGCGAGGTCTGTGCCCCAGCAGGGCTGGCGTGTGGCGCTAGCGTAGCACCGCCGTGCTGCCCGAGAGAGAGGCTGACGGTTTTCGGAGGCAGGTGTTCAGGACGGACAGCTTTGTTTCTGACAGGGTGCGTTTCAATTACTTCAAGAAAATGCACTTTCTGGGTTTTGTTCTCCTAGTATTTGCACGCATGCTGATACGGTATGTCCCTTCGGGAGTGTGTATTCGGCTTTGAATAGGACCGGCGAGATGTGGTGTGTGCGGAGTTTAGTTAGGCTAGATCAACTTTGCTGCCAGCGTACCGCGTCATGTCACCAGCAGTAAAGTAAGAGACACTTGTTTAAATCACACCACGCTGTGCTGTGCTTCCTTAGAGTGTGTGCTGCCGGTGAGCTCATGTGGCTGTCTTCAGCAGCTCAGCTGATGAGCAATAACTTGTTAGGTTTTTCGTTTGAGTTCGGTAGGAAGGTGAGAAAGGATGGAGGCTGCAGTGACTCCAACATTGCCTGCTCCAAGGGAATAAGAATATGGAACAGTACTAGAAGATTTTCTTTTCTCTGTCATACACTGTGTACTTAGTGTCGTTTCAGCTGAGGAGTGAAAAACAAGCCCAGTAACAGACTATGAAGTTGCTGTTAACAAAATGTGGGGGAATGAAAAGGGAACATCAGGTACAAGTGTTTTTCAGTTTGATCTAAAGATCAAGATCCTGTTTACATTAGGATTGAACTGATGACCTACTGTGCTAGTGTCATACACATGTGCATATCTCAGTGTTCCACTCACGTTAACAATTGCATGGCTCTTATAAAAGCTATGCGTGTAGATGTCATCATTATTTTACTGCATCACAACACTAGTCACGGGTGTCATGTTTGGTTAATCAGAGCATCTTCATAATGAGGAATTTCAGCAGTTTCCAAGGAAAAATGCTCTTAATTCCATTGCTGACAATGTGTACACATCATTAGGAGATTAAAAATAGAAATTCCTATGGATTGTGCATCAAAAGATGAACAACTGCACATCTTATTTGCCAGGGTAGTAACTTTTTTTCTGGAAATGGTGTCACTTTGTGCACTTTATGGTAACACTGTAATACCCAATGAAGATAAGAAAAAGTAAATACAAAAAGTGTGTACTAGGAAAACGAAGGCCTGGTTGTTAGCTGCATTCTCAAACTGCAGGCTGGTTAGATATTTTCAAACCATGAGCTGCTAGAAGGAAATCATCAATGAAGTTCTTTCAGTTGTGGAAGAGGGAAATGAAAGGAAGGCAGCCAGTCCTCGCAGTGATACTAATGAGAAAGGGAGTCTTGTTTCCAAAGGAGATTAGAGGGGGAAATAAAGTTGCAATTTTTACACTTGGTAGTGCTTACCTTTAAAAAGAGAAGGACAGGTATGTTTGTCCCAGTTTTGACAGCCACATTCTCTTCCAATTTGGGCCTCTGCCCTAGCAGGAGGAACCATACAGACCAGTGACACTCACAGTTGTCTCGCTTCACGCTGCATTATGCTGGAAGGGACGGTAGGGTTCTGCCTGCTGCTTTTGCTGTACGTTTCTGCCCTTTTGATATCATATGCAAACCATCTGGTACGTTGCCTCAGCAAGTTCCTGTGGCAGATCTGATGTGACAGAGAAGCAGGAACTTGTTTGGGAGAGAGAACATGACCTCTCCTTAGGAGTCACCTCTGCACAACTTCTGGAGCCAGACCACAAAGACACTACAGCCAGAAAAATAAAGACAGAGACGTGGTTGTTTTCAAACTGGAATATTTTCTTGCTCTGGTCCTGTAGCTGTGTGGCAGATTAGAGGACAGTGCTGAGGGAGAACGTGGCATAGCTGCGAAGGCTGTGGGCCTCCCTTTTGAACAGCTTTAATTCTCTGGACTGGGACACTTCTACACATTCTCTTCCGTTAAAAATCAGCAGAGTTGTTAATATTTACATTTAACTTATTAAAAAAAAGTCACTTGTCTTTTGGTTATTTTGGTGTTTTTCTTAATACCCTAGGAGAAGTTGTTTTAATACTTTGGCTGTGATTAATGGTGCGGAAACACTTTTTCAGCAGAGAAAGAAAGTAACAGCAGCAGAGATTGTACAAATGGTCTTTTTTCCTTTGAAAAATACTTGATTTGACATGTAAAGAGTAAGAATTCTTGGTAAGTGGCTGTATCAAAGACTGACCCAGACTTGCCCTTTTCCAGATAAATCTTGCCATACTTGCATTCAGTGGGATGAAGTTGGTTGTTTTTTTTCTGATCATAGTAACCAGCTCTAAGAGGAGGGAGACTTTGCTGTGCCTCATTAGTAGATGTTCATCTACAAATGGCTGAAGGAGTATTGTTAAAGCAAAATTGTTCAAGATCTGACACTGCTGTTTGCCACCCTTGTGCGTGCACCTATCCAGTTGCTGTAAAGTTACCTTATTAACTGACCTTCCAATAACAGTGCTTAAACTTAATCTTTTAAATGCTAAGACATCATTAAATATCAGACTTGCAATTTGTTGAAGACATAGTGGCTCTCCAACAGAGTCATTGATTCCTGCAACTATATTCTAATACTTCAAATATTTTCTAATATTTTTTCTGCACTTCAAAGAAAGATTTTTTTCCCCCAGTCACATTTCTACCCTACTTTTTGTGACCCCTCTAAATTTACACAGCCAAGAACTGACAGAGAATTTATCATTTTGAGTTGACAAAATCATCATTCGAAACTAAATCTGAAGTTTTGTTTTCTTTGCAGCTCTTGTCCCTTTGTTCTGCTGCACAGAGTGAAGACAGGTTTAAATTCCTGTCTTATCTCTCAATAGCCTTTTAAAGAAGTGTTTTTGTTTTATTATCTTCAGATTCAAATATAAAACCTGTTGTTAAGCCCTCTCATAGAAGATGGTTTTGCTAGTTACCATCTATCCTGGACTTAGACAGGAGACTCCTGACCCCATTAACCGAGGAGCAGAGGTTTGCATTTGCACTGGGTTTTATTGCCATAAGATCTTCAAGGCCCCCCAGATCCTATCCTCCTGTGCACTCTCTGTAAGAAAGTGTTGCCACAGGTTAGAGCAATGAGGTTCTCTTCTGTTGTCTGAATCCATAGCAAATGTACTTAGTGCTATTTGAGCCCACTAGTGTGCTGTCTTTAATCACTGTACATTAATCTTTGCCGCTCCGAGTTCAGCTCTCTACTACCAGAGGAGCATTGGAGCAATTTCACCCAGACACTACAGATGTTCTAGGACATCAGAAGTCTTCCAGACACTGGACTAGATGACTTCTTTTGATTCTCTGCTAATCACAGGCTCTAACCCACTATCAAGGGGAACTAACTGATTATAGTCTACCTCTTCTGTGTAAGTCTCTTTGGACTGGCAGCCTTTTGGATTCTGACTGCTAATTCTCAAGTCTGTTAGCCTGATCTTCTTGAAGTCTGTTGCATAATTTTGCACCTCTTCTCTCTGCTTGAGTACACATAATTTCCCACCCCACTTTATTTAAGCTAAGCCACTTCATAACAGGAAGTCTTAATGGGTTTCCCCTCATGGAAAAGATGTGTGTTTGTGCTTCAGGTCAGTAAGCCAAAAGTAGTATTTTTTTCAAAATTTGCCATTCTAATGCTTGTATCTTCGTGAGAATCTTGATTTAAAATTATGGGCCTGCTTCATAGATGTCTGGGTATTTTTCAGTGCTGTTGTTAATGGTTTTATTACTGATTCCACAAAACTGGTTTGAAATATTTTCTCTGTGTGTGATGTGTTTTGTCAGTAATTCTAAGCACCTGCTGAGCATTTTCTCGTTAGGTTGTTATTGGTAATGAATGGTTAGAGAGTGGAGGTAGCCAGTATTCATGCATTTACTATGTATAAATAATACAGTTTGTATCAGCCAAACCTGCAGAAAAATATGGGGGGAAAACCCATTGCCAATCCCTTTATCCCATCTGACACAAACTCTTAAAAGTACATCACTTTGAATATGTAGTTTATTTACTAAGCTTATTTGTCAGAAGACTGATACCTTATCAGAGCATGGCTATGTTTGGTTTGGGATACTGAGAAACAACTAAGAAATTAGATGTGAGTTGAGTTGATGATTTATTGAATAGAAAAGTCATTTGATCCCTTGCAGATAAAAGGTTCATGCCCATCTGTAAAATTCATATGTATGTGTGTATGTATATGTGCATGTATATGTGTATGTATGCTAGGAAAGAGAACAAAGTAACAGTCCCACATACTTTTTTATGGCTGTATTGCAGTTTGTCTTTGTACTCACATGGAGAAGGACAAAAGCTTCTCTTGTTAGCAGAAGTGAAATCACTTGGGTGCAGGTGCAGTGGGTAGGTAGATTTGCCACGGAGGGTCACAGCTAAAAAAAATACAGCATCTTTTATAAGAATGGTTTCTAGTTTTCAAGGTCCTCTCTTTGTGAACAGTGTTGTAAAGGAAGTACCTTTAAAATGGCACACTTAATTTACTTTATAGCAAGATTAACCCACCTGATAAGCCATGCAAGGAAAATGAATGTTTCTTTGTGTAGTAAGCTATCACAGCAGGTAGTTTTGTGGAGAACCAAAGGTCTAGGAAAAATGTGCCTTTCAGAGAACAGTTCCATATTCTTATCAAGGTAAAGGGGCATTTTTATGAGGAATAATGTTCTAGAGAGCAGAAACTTGAGGAAATTAAGTCATTCCAATGGCCTTTCAACAACAACAAAAGATGAAATCAAGCTTAAGAAAAGCCATTAGATACCTAAGAACTAAAGCATATGATTTCCAGTTGTTTTCCATTGCCATTTTCTTTCTACTTGAGTAGATTTAAAAGGTGAGAAAATGGCAGGGAGTTGACTTTGATACCCCATCACACCAGCAGTGAAATACAGGCTTCTGAACAACAATTACAGGTTTATTCTACATAGCAACTTCCTAAGGTGTAGGACAGTGTCCTTCTGGCAAGGCAGTGTTCTATTAATAAGCATATTCTTTTAGAAGATTTGATGTTATCCCAACTTGTTAATATCCCAGCCTTGAATGTATTCACCTCAAGTGACACAAGTACATGTTCATGTGAATTGCTGAGACCCACCTCAGAAGCGTTCCTTGTGTGCCAGATTTCACAGCCTGTCTCGTACAGAAGTCTCAAATCAAACAACACCTTTCAGCAGTATGAAAATACGAAGTGTTGTACTTGCACACACTTTATTGTGTTTCCTAGAACCCTTCAAGGACAGGTGCCTGCTGAATTGCTAGATAGATGCAGAACTTGCGTTCCAGTGTGTTTGGGGTTACCTAGGATTGGGCAGTTTTGAAAGGACTTTAGGGACCACTTTCAGGTATCACAGCAGTGGGAATGAACCCCGCTTAGGGTGAAGGAGGGTGAGTAAGATACGCTGTTGAACTCTTTAAAAAGCAAGACTGGGGCAGGGAGCGAGGGCAGAATAATTTCTCCAAAAGGGGAAGGTGAAAACAACTGCAGCCCGTGCAAGCAGAAGCAGAGTTGTTCATCGACAGGCAGGCGGGTGGCTGGGCTGCGGCTCGGGCCCCGGGGAGGACCCTGGACAGCTCCGCCGGGAGCCAGGGCGGGCAGAGCTGCCCCGGGGTACGGGGTTGGGCTTTAGGTTAGTGCTGCATGCGTACAGCAAATAACATTGGTACTTGACAGCCAGGGTGTAGGTTTGGATGACAGGATAGAGTAATGCAATCTCTTCTCATCTGGCTGGAGTGATGGTAGTAGAAAGAAAGAAGTTGTTTTGTCCTCGTGTTCCTTCGGGACCAATCCATGGTAATTAGTAATGATCAAATATCCTAGTGGAGTGTGCTAGAGAACAGCCATTATTCTGCAGGTTAAGTGTCTGCAGGACTTGGAAAAGCCCTGTGAGGGCACTTTGGTCACGGCCAAGTAAATTATGCCTCATAATGATCAAGTGTTTTGTTATCCCCGGATGGTGAGATGTCACATGCATCTATGTTACATTACTGCTGCTTGTTTGTTTTAAATAAATCATCAGTCCCTTCAGTGTCTCTGTGACATACGTATCTGTGTTTGAGACAAAAATGAGAGGTGCACTATGAGCTACAGCAGAAAAAAAGGCAACCTCGTGGGTAAAGTAGCAAAGTAAATTGCTTCCTTTTACCATGCTAATATCATAGCATTCTTTAATACATGAAATATCTAGTTGAGGTAAATTCTCTCCATTGCAAACTCTCCAGAAAAAGACATACCTTGCCTTTGTACAATGTGAATTTTTTCAGCAAGCAAGAGCAGTGTTTGGAACTGCTGAGCTGATCCTTTAAGTGAGGCAAATAACCTGAGATTAATTTAGGAGTAACAATTTTGGAATTGTGTTCTATTTTGAAAACAAAAGGCCAGATTTATTTTGTAGCATAGTTAGGTACGTGTCTTTGCATTTACTGACAATAGGACAAACGTTTTCATAATGTTGAGTCATGCTTTAACTACATTTCCTTGTTTTTTTTTTATTAAAACTGCTTGCAAGATGCCTGATTCTTTGTTGGCTATAGATTATAATGGCACGTTATTGGGTATCTTAATATCCTGATTGTGTCAGGTCATGAATATTTTAGTGTCACTAAATGCAGCAGTGTGCCATGCCAGTAAAAGTTAAGGAAATAACCCAACAAGGATACTAATTTAGATAAATAATCTGCAAGTAAGTTTCACTTTTCCTTAGTAGTTGTCTGATGCCCTTCTTTGTCTTGTTGTCTCAGAACATATTACATTTTCTTATTACTCAGCTGCTTGCTGGACATAATGGTTCTCCAGATAATGAGATTGTTCAAATTGTAATTAACCACGTCATTCACATTAGGAAATGTTTAGGGAAAAGGATAACTTATGTCGACATTTGTAAACTATTAAAATGATACATTACCCAGTACTCTGAAGCTGTGTTTAATCAGAAGTAACTTCTGGACTGTTAGCCAGACTGCTGTTAAACTGTAAACTGCAAAATGAATGTGTTCTTGACTAGCGTTTTATAATTCAATTTGTAAGGGCTGATTTGTTCAAATACACAGTGTGCATCTTTGCCTTCTGCAGTGATATTAATTTCATGGTTAATGAAGTTTGCATTCTTAAACTGATGCTTAACAAGATCTTATCTGTGTGGATTTTGCTGATGAAATGAAAAATCAGGTCTGCTTTCTCCTGCCTGTTGGTAGGAAGTGTTTTGCATTCTGAAAGATTTCTTGATCACAGCAAAATGTATTCTCTGTAAAACTGAGTACATTAAATGCCACTGTTAACTACACATGTTTTGAGCTTGCATGATACTGCCTTTGCATGAGGTGATGTAGCATAGGGATGAGGTTTTAGGGTTTAATCAAGAGTAATTAAACGTGTTTGCTCTGTTGCTCAAGGTACTGAAGAGCTGGTTTTCTGTAACAGACACATATATAAAGCACACATATATAAACATTATTGTACACATGCTGTCATATGTAATGAATGTTGAGGCTGCAAACATGCTAAACCGGATTGACGATTCCAATTCCTCGTAGCTCATGTACATGATTCCCATTCATCACTTCAGGTGTAAGATAGCTCACAGACATGCTCACAAGAGGACTTGGGAATGAACTGGCCTAGAAGCTGCGAGGTGCTGAGGACAGGGAGAATTTGTATTTTGGGTTTGCTTTCTGCTGGTAAAGCTGCTACAGTTACTGGCTTAGTTAATATTTTAATGAATGACAAGTGAGTTTGTGCCTGTGCTTTGACAGTTCTGTCAGCTCCCATGAGCTGCATTAAAACAACTGGCTTGAATGACTTAAAGTTCATTGATATCTGTCGTCATACTAATAACCTTAGGAAAACTTCATGTATTACTGAGTAATCTTCTGAATGCTGTATGTGAAAATGGTGTTGTGAATTGTAAATTGCTGCTTAGTGCACATTAACACAGATTGATTCTGTTTAGTTTGTACTAAATAATTCATATTTCCCAAATGGTTATTTTCAGTGGAAAGAAAAGAATCCACTTGGACACAGCAGACTGTATTTTCCAGATCTCACCAAGTGTATGTGTTGTATGGTAGGAACAGGCTGTTTGTTTCTCTAGCAACCTGCCTTTTGGAAGTTTTTTGGTGGCTGTGTATTAACACCTGATTGAGAGTATAGAAGTGTTTGCAAGAGGGCTGTGCATTAAACTTCTAAACCCTTTAACTATCTTGTACCTGTTGAAGAACTATTAGCATCTGCTTCTGCCTCTGAAAGTGCTGAGAAACTGTGATTTATTAGGACTCTTCACATAGAGCATGAATCGATCCAACTGTGCTGTATATGCTAAATGCAAAGAAAACAAAATCCTGTCTCCAAGATCAGATTTTGTCTTCAAACTTTGATATTTGGATAAATATTTCCTGAGCTACCTGTGCTGTTTAGGGTTCTTAAAGCAGGCAATTACAGCCCTCTATTTTTAGTACTGCTGTACACCTGGAATTGTTTTAGGAAGTAGAGGGCTGAATAACTTTTATTTACATTGTGCATATTGCATGCATTTTCTGACTTTAAAGTGCTGCTTTCTTTGGGGAGCAATTGAGAGTGAAAGCTTCTGTCTAATTTTTTTAATCTACTACACTAGTTTTAAATGTATGCTTTAATTAAAAAAAAAAGGTGGATGGGGGAAGAAGCTCAATTCCAGTGGCTGTTGGTGTGGTGTGTCTGGGCTGCATGGCTCTGCTACGACACATTTGTTTCCTGTATCGACAGCCAAGCTAATGCTTTTGACAGAGCTACATTGTTGTGTGCTACCAGGATGCATGAGATCAGCCTTGGTGAGTTTGTCTTAGGCTGAATTGTATGTAACAGGTAATATGACTTATTTTTATCTCCTCGAGCCAATCAGTATGGGCTGTAAGATAAAAAATAGTCATAATCTCCAAATGCTTGAAACACATCCATGTTAGGAATAAAAAGCTCACCAACCTCATGTAATGCATTTGGCTGCCCTTCCTCAAGAAGCAACATTCTTTCATTACAAAGCTCAAGTAGTAGTATTTTATTTAGTGGTTGTTTCCTTTTCCTGAAAATGATTTTGTCCTCTCCTCCCATGCACTGTCTTGAGGAGCTTCACTTTGTGATAACTATTCCTTTAGCTATCACAAAACCTTTGCAAGGACACAATTTACAAGTGGTTTTGGTTTCTAGATGAGTGTGGAAGCAGGTGGGAAATGTTTTCACAGAATAGCTTCCTGTAATTGTTAATCTCCAGTGTTTATCCAGCAAGCACTGTTGCCCATGTGATAAATTCTGTGAAAGACCGTGTTGGCACATCATTTTCCATCATCTTATGTAATTCGTGTTGAGACAAAAGAGTCCTGGTCATGAGATAGTGCAGAGTGTCTGCTAAGCTATGCATTTAACTCTGCAGTACAACAGAGTCCCTTGTTTTCTGCTCTAACGAGTGCCAGTATCCATTTAACTATCCCAGAGTGTTTGCTGCCTGAAAATTGTAGCTGCAACATTCTTGTAACTGCTACCATTGAACAAAGAGACTGGCATAAGATCGGCAGGTACTGCATGCCTGTTCGGGCACTGCATCATTGATCTGTGATGCCCTTGAATAACTAACTAGCTGGATCATTAAACTTCATTGTGTCCAGCATTCCTCCTTGGGTGACAGTCTTTAATGGACAAGTCCTTAATTGCCCACATATCTCTACAGAAGGACGCAGGGGCATTAAGAGGTTGGGTACTTGCATGGATCTTACAGAAGTTTTAAAAATCCCTTTTACAGGAGAGCAAAGCCAGGGAACTCACACCCTTCATAGCATGTCAGTCTTCAACACTGACTAGAACAACATTTTCCATTAAGTTATTCCATAACTTCATCATGAACCCATGGCTTCCTGGTATCTGTCTCCAGAACAGCTGTATCACTGGATGTAAGTGGAAATCAATTAGTATAATTTCTGCTTTGATACAATTGATGTCTAAGAATGTTAGTCATTAAGCAAAAATATCATGAAGGCTCTTGAGGTTCTTAGGGCAGCAAATAGCAGACTTTCAGGGTACCCTGTATTTGAGCTTTTTGGTTGTCACTAAGGAGATATAGGAAGCAAATTTCAGTAGGGCAAAAACTGAACTACTAAGAACATAGCACGTCTCCTTTTTTGTCTGGAGAAATGAAGAGCAAGCCAAAACCACTGGTTCTTTGGGGTCTGGTTTTGACAATCACATTTATTACCTCTCTTTAAACACACACACACACATATATGTGTTCCTATGCATATTACAAAAAAAAATTATTGTACAGGAGATGCTGAACTCAAAAGTGTCACAGAAGCTTTTGGCAATCAACTGATACAGTGGTTTACACACTTTGTATACATTTCTGTAAGACACTGTTTTTGCTTGTTCTCATTAGGCATGCTGTTTCTATGCAATGTTAATTTGAAAGCTGTAATTTCTTATTCTCTCTTTGCTGTGACAAAGAAGATAAGCAGAGAGGGGACAAAGTGAAACTGCAAGACAAACTTCGCTGTAGTGGGAAAGGGACATAAGTTCAAATGTCTGATAAGGAGCCCAGGTAACGTAAGATTCAGCAGCAGTTGTCGTTCCATGCTGGTGCAAATGTTCAGGAATTGTTAGCACACGTGGCTTATTCATGACAGACATGGTTCCCACTGTTGTTGGAAAAATGTTGATACTAACAAGCAGGCCAGTGTTTCTTACAGTATTCCTAAACTGAATTTTCAAAAATTGGAATCCAGCCTGCATATGTAGTTGACTTCACAAGTTTCTAACAGGGTTAGAAATTACAGGATCCAACCTATGATGCATATGTTCTCCTGATAACCAAATGTTCTGAAAATAGTTCAGTCGTCTGAGAGTAGCCATATGAAATCCTGCACCCTATTCTGAGTTTGGATGCTAATGTTCCATTTAACTCCTCAGCTGTTACTCCATACATTGTTAGTAAAACAGCATTCTACTGGAAATGTGGGGCACGATGTGAGGTAACACCAAAGTAATCCTGCAGATAACACCATACTCATCCTGTCATACCTGTGCTGGAGGATGTGTCTGGTTGATGCACAGTTCTCAGGAAGCCCAGCAAAGCCAACCTGCTGGACTAGATTAAACACACTCAAGACACAACACTCAAGGAAAGCTCAAACTCCCAGCATATTTCTCACTTGTGAATGCTGTGCATGCATATGTGTGTGTGTGGCTTTCAGTTAGCCATATTTTGGTTCCTTGGTAATTGGTCCAAATCTTGGCACTTTCAAGCATCATATCACAAAAAAAAATTAGGTTTATGCACCAGCTTTTTTTGTAAAGGACCCTAAATGTCACCTGCTTCTAACTCCTGCATCGAGCAGGGCCAGCCTAGGTGTGCTTGGTCAAAACATGATTCAGATGGATTTTCAAGGGCTGTTAAGACTTCAACAAGTTTCCCAGTGTCATTAGAGTGTAATTGCTCTCATTGGAAATTTCTTGCTTCTGTCATGCTGGGATTTCCCTGGATGCAGCTTGTGCCCAATGCTGTGCACCTGCAAGAAGGATCTGATTCTGTTCTTGCTGAAATTGCCCACACATGTGAGCACAGGTTTGCATGTGTGATGTGCGAATGTGATCCTGTCCTTGGAAACCTTCCCTCCTTTTGGTTGTTTTCTTCTGTTTGGATAGCTCAGCTTCTGCTTTACTGAGGCCTGATGACAGAAATGTGTAGGAGGTGTATGAAACAGAACATTTTGTCGCATGCTTTGTCTGGGACTGATTTTTGAAAAAGTTTTGAGCAGCACTGGAAGTACAGACAAAATTTCTCAGAAGGGCATTGTTTTTGTGGTACAGCTGCAGAGGACATCAAATGTTCAGTATTCTTTAGCTTATTTTCTTTTTTTTTTTTTACTAATTTCAAATTAGTGAGCTGGAAAAATCTCGGGTCTTTACTGGAAGTGGATTCTTACTGTGAACTGTCAGAACATGTGTCTAAGAAATACAGTAACATGCGATGTGTAGAAACATTTCAGGTGTTTGTGGTGGGCCAGTTTTGTGCTGCTACATGAGTAGCCATCCAGAAACTTGGGAGTTCATGCATCCATATTGCAAAAATATTTCCAATGGGCCTTCCTGATGAGGAGGTGAAGGAGGGAGAGGAGGAAAGGCTGAATTTTAAGTGCAGGTTCAAGTGTTACTTTTCATATTGACAGTTTGGGAGGTTTTACTTTGCTTCTTGTCTCTATTCTTATATATAGCCTTTATTCTTCCCTATGGGTTCCGTTTTCTCCAACACCGGTTGCAAAACTCCTGTGTGAAAGTAACTTAGCAACCCTTCCACAGCATCCTGACATAAATTATTCCTAGAATTTCAATGAAGCGGGAAACAATTTAATGAACTTGCATTTTACATTAGCAATACTCTTGCCTTATATGCTTATCTATTATCTGTCCATCTGGCAGCTTACAGGCTTGTTGGCAGAAGTGCTTTTGTTTCCTTCCCTGAAAAAATCTGGCACTGACTGGATAAACAAGCAGCACTTCTTTCTTCATTTGTAATTCAGCCTGAAATTCTGAACATTATTAGTTAATTAATATTAAATATGGTGAATTCTTGCTAGTGCCAGTATAACGCTCCGAATTGGAGCATATGGAGCAGTACCACCTCCTCACAGTGAGAAGCTGGCAGATTGAGATCCATCTGTCAGCTGACACACACACCAGTGCACGTCTCAGAGTTTACACTGAGGCAGTGCAGACTGCCAAGAGAAACTGTGAGTGGGGCTGAAAGCATCTACATGACATGTTTGGGGGGAGTTTCTTTCACTTGCCCCTCTCCAGTTTGATGGATGCTTAAAAAATGTATAGAATCAGCCTGAAAAATACTGATTTCTGACTACAAAATTAATTTGATTGCAAACACTCTGTTAACCCTGATGGCACTGGTGTGGTTGTCTACAGCCTATTGGTCTTTTGCTCAGTTTACTTATGGGAGAAGCTTTAGCTGTCTACAGCTACGTACAAAAGATGCTGGGTTGCTGGAGGAGGAGGTAAACTGCTCCCACCTTGAACCACTCTGATGTGATAGTAATGTGTTGTGTTGAGTAGGCAGCATAACCTGGGTGCTGCATCAGAAGTCTGTAGGAAAACGCCTGGCCATACTTACCACATGTCAGAAACAAAATCACAGCATTAACCAGGTTGGAAAGGACCTCTAGGATTGTCGAGTCCAACCTATCACCCAACCCTTCTAATTAACTAAACCATGGCATTAAGTGCCGTGCCTTGCCCAGCCTCCTCTTAAACACCTCTAGGGATGGTGACTCTGCCGCCTTCCTGGGCAGCCCATTCCAATGGGCAATCACTCTTTCCATGAATAATTTCTTCCTAATGTCCAGCCTAAACCTGCCCTGGTGCAGTTTGAGACTGTCCTCTTGTTCTGTCACTGGGTGCCTGGGTGAAGAGATCAACCCCCACCTGGCTACAACCTCCCTTCAGGTAGTTGTAGAGAGCAGTAAGTTCTCCCCTGAGCCTCCTCTTCTCCAGGCTAAACAACCCCAGCTCCCACAGCCACTCCTCGTAGAGCTTGTGGTCCAGCCCCCTCACCAACCTTGTTGCCCTTCTCTGGATGTGTTCAAGCACCTCAACATCTTTCTTAAATTGAGTGGCCCAGAACTGGACACAGTACTCAAGGTGTTGCCTGACCACTCTTGAGTAAAGCCTGGTTGTCCACAGACATGGAGCTGCAATAAGCTAGGCTGAGAAAACAAACCTGTTTTGTATGGATCTGCTAGACTTTCAAGTGTACAGGTAACAACTCCTGAAGCATTTGAACAGATTGTCTCATTTCACTTGGGGGGGTGGGGTGTTTGTGGTGTGATCAGACATTTAATACATTCCCAGAAGACATCTGTAGAGGCTTTGGAAGTTGACTGTCTTGTTTAATGTTAAATCAAACAAAATGTTTTCAGAATTGGCCTGAGAAAGACCTTCTGAAGTCTTGTTCTCGGTGTGGATAACACTTGAAATGGTGTTCACAGAATAACACAGTCCCAAAATAGCACAATCAGCTGTTAGCCAAATTGGTTTGAATATGCTTTTCCTAAAACATTTGTTGGGGTTTTTTTTTTGGTGTATTTTATTTGGATTGGTTTGGTTTGGTTTTGTGGGGTGAGTTTTTGTGTGTGAATACTTTAGAGAAATAAATGAATCTGAAGGTTTATACAACTTCTTCATAGTAATAATAAACTAAAGGCTAAGCTTGGCACCTTGTCCCCTCCACTGTGAAGTACACAGACCTTACCAGATTGATTTCTGTTTTGTCAGCAGAAAAGCATCTCACACAAATTCCACTGTAAGTTGAAAATTAATTTATTTTATGATGCTTTGTGGCTTCAGTCATGTAAAAGCAACACTAATTAAAGTTGTCCATAGTGTGATTGAGGAGAACATGTTGTAAACTTCTGGCTGGTTAACTGTTACTGGATTGCAACAGAAGTTTTCTGTACATGGCATGCTCCTCTCGGAGAAATTGCTGGCCAGTGTTGTTACTACCACTTTATCTTTGTTGTACATGTGCCTTCTTTTCCTCTTGTCAGTTTTTAATTTCATATTGGAATGAAACTTCGTTTCTTTCTGCTGTCAGAAGGAATGACAGACACTTACATGGCAAGTAGTGAGCTTGGTGCTCCCTGCAACTGTTGCCCCTCCATCCTGGAGGTGAATTGTTGTTTATTTTAAGGCATCCAGGTAACTCTCTTAATGCTGCATTGCATGAGGATGGTTGGCTTTGGGGGGAATTGCCTTACTTGTGAAGAAGTTGTGATTGGTTTGTAAACCAAAATGTGTTTTAAAGGCTTGTAGGCTAGGTAAGCATAACTTACAGACAGCATCCTATTTGAAACTTCCAGCTTCAAAAAACTACTTCACTTGATTTATTTCTAATATTACAGATTGCTCCTATATTCCAGTTTGGTCTCCAGTGAGCAAAGGAAACAGCTTTTTCTACTACTTGCTTTCCTATTGGAAATTAAATTTTCTGGCTGGGCAGTCATAAAAGCTAAGGCCAGTGGGATGGTGGTGGGTAATAGATGAGTTTTGCACATGAGGTGTGTTGGCAGGCAGACGATGGATCTGTAGAAATTTGAAGGTGACAGAATGGAGCCAGTTTCTTTAGCAATGTATCCTTAGAGATTGATAAAGTGAAATGCATTTGTGGAAGAACTGGTTTGTCAAAAAATGTAGCGTTTCTGCAAGCTTTTCACTTCTCTGTGTTTTCCTTGTTTCAGGCGTTGATGATTGTTTTCAACATCTCTTGTTTTTTGGTTTGTTTTTTCTTCTTAGTAAAACGCTTCAGAGAACCAAAGCATGAAAGACGACCCTGGAGGATATGGTATGCTCCTGCATGCTTTAGGCTTAAATTCTTCTATCATTGAAGGACTGATTGTTTGCATATGATGATTAAAAACATGATGGCAAGAAATTGGTGACCGATTGTAAGGAACAACAAAAAAATTACTAGAATACATGACTCAACGAAAAGTTATGTTCTGTGCATTTTTCAGCTAGTGCTTGCTTACTGTACATCTCTGGGAATCTCTACAAGGATGTGCAGTTAGGCACAAGGCTTCAAGCTGCACTGCCTCCTGAAGATGGAAACCTACAGCTGTCATCTGAACATCTAAAGTCTATATAAGCTTACAAAAAGCTCTCAGATTAACTTAATTGAAATTCCCTTTTCTGTAACTGTGCTACTACATTTAAGATAAAGAGCAGTATGGTAAAGCATAAAGTACATAGGCTATCAAAGAACACAAGTTATAAAAAATATATTTGTTTTTAAAAGTTGTTGGATTGTAGCAGTGCCAACATAACCAGTACTGGTTTTGAGGCTGGTGTAGTTGTTAAAGTGTCGTTCCAGCTGTTGAAAACTTTAGTGGTTTAAATTCATCTTGTACAATGCTGTTTTTCAAAGCTAATCCTGACCTTTGTTGAAAAAATAAATACAAAGTTGTTGTGTGCTACAGGCTACCTCAGCCTGAAGTTCCAAGAACTACAGTGATAGCCCTTAATTTTTAGGCAAAGAATCTTATAGCATGGTGTACTGATTAGATAAGTAACTCACTGGTGTCCTGCATCATCTCCAACTCTCTGCTTTTTGTGTCATGCAATGAATGCAAGAGGATAAGGTTTAAGACAAAGTTATCATGGAAGGAAGGTGAATTCAGGCATAAAGTGTTGTTTGGATCTTTTTAGACATGGAATCCACAGGCAAAATTGCCTAGAGAGTAACTTTGACACAGTTCCTATGTTTCACGTTTAATAATACATGCGCTGGAAGTTTTGATTTTGTGCAAGGGCTGGAGTCAATACTGAATCGATGCCTAAGTGATATTTTTTTTTTATAAGTATCAGACTGCTTTCTCTTCAGCTTTATCACCTGATTTGGAGTTCATGCTTCCAAGGTTGTCATTCTTTTGCAACTGTCACATTACAGAACGTTCCTGTGAGACCACTTCATACTTTCAGGTCAGGTCAAAAATACGTTGGCTTTATAGCAAAATACTCTAAATAAAGAACTTGTTAGCCAGCTATTACATTGTTCACCAGTGACCACACAATGAGGATTTTATTTTTGTCTGTGCCATAAACTTGCTAAAAATGCATAAAGGTTAAAGGACAGAAATGCCTGGTGAGGGTGGGATACTCATTGTTTACAGGAGGTTATTAAAGACTTAGCTAGGTTTAGTGAGGATTAACTCTTGGATAATGTATATGATACCAAGAGGATATCATTGGATTTTAAATCTGCAGTGGTGAGGTTTCAAGTTAGTGTAATTTCATTTATTGTTACCAATATTCAAGGGAAAAAAAAAAAGGAGCAGAATTTAAAATGGAACATTGTTCAATAAGCCAAACACCGTGATTCTTTATCATTCTGCTGTTCTCATTTGAAGAAAAATGAATAATTGAGATGGAGTTTTAATTAAAATAAATTTGCAGTGTCTGACTGTGGTGTAAACAGATTTATCTGTCTTTAAAACTGTTTTTCTTCTGTACAGGTTTTTAGATACTTCCAAGCAAGCCATAGGAATGTTGTTCATCCACTTTGCAAATGTCTATTTATCAGACCTTACAGAAGAAGACCCTTGTTCACTGTGAGTGTCTCATTTCAGAATAATTGGTCTTAATGGAAGTTTCAGAGTTGAGTTTGATGCTTTATGTGCATGATAATGCAAGACAGAGCTGAGAAACCAATTTTCATGCTAAAAATCAATCACTTTCAAAACCCTGTGGTTTAAGCTTAGCTAATCAAGGATCATAGTAATGTTCTTTTAGTTCACAGCTGTCAGGACCTGGGGAAGCTTTTCCTCGGCTGTATATAGATATTTTAGACTGAGGGTAGACTCTTACTACTACTACTTCTCCAGTTAATGAACAAGGACTTAAAATGCACAGTGTAATATGAGGCTGTTTACTGAAGGAGACGCAGGGGACCAAAGCAACTGGATCTTGTGTACACCAACCTCCAGTTGCACTGTTCACTGCAGCAAGTTAGATAAATTCAGGTTGCTTTCAGTGACATTTAACAATAATCATTCATGCTTGTGTTTTCTTTTAAAAACTACATTAGCTACTGCAGTATTAATTTCATTTTGTTAAAAGCAGGAAATCTTGCTCAGTACCCAGGCAGTTACTACAAAAATTAATTTTGCAATGTCACGCTTGGAGCAGTGTGACTAAGTAGATAAGCATGTTGTCATAGTATATTAAACCTGAAGATTTTGTGACTAAGGCCCCATCAGGCTCTTTACGGGAGCTCCTGAAGCAAATGGTAATTGTTTGGGTTTGTTCTTGCTAGGGCTCATGCTCAAAGAAGCTTATACATTTCTGGTAATAGAAGCTGTGAAATTACTTGTAAAAGCCTGATAATTTCCTCTTTAAAACCAATGCAGTTCCTTCAATAGCATCTGCTCACTGGTGTCCTTCGGTGAACAGATGAAGCTACACAGCTGAAGGAATATGCTTGTGTCGTTTCACAAGCCTGGTCTATTTCCTTTATTCCCCCTCCATTTCTTTTGTGCTCCTACATACTATAAATGTGCAAGCAAAACACTGCTTTTCAGCTCTAACCACAAAGCATTTTAGTAGGGAAAATACACTTAACACAATAACTGTAAAGTTTAAGTTCTAATCATGACAGCTTCAGTAATACCAGACATCACTCTAGGAATTCTCTTGCTTACTGGTTTAAAAATCTCCTGAAGTGGCAGGCTCAAATTAACTTTCATTCTGGTTTTATTTAGGGAAGTGTCTATTCAGGTAAGCGAACCAAAGCCCAGCTAAGTTTGTCAGTGTTTAAAATCAGAAATAACTTTGTCTTGAGTGCTGAGTTTTCAAAATACAAGACTAATGCATAGTCTCTTTTACATGTCTTAATGTAGTGCACATAACTTTGTTTGCAAACACTTCATGTAGGTGTCACATGACACAAAAAAAGTCAGAGGATGAGGCAGGGAACTGCTATTCAGTGTTCCCAGGATAACAAAACTGAGAGTGTGGAGCTGCATAGCTCCTCAGACTAGAATCCTCCTTGTTAGCAGAAATAGCAGGGAGCACTAACCAAGCCACTTACCCTTTCTTGGTTAAAAATGTGCAAGTGGGTCTGAAGTGGTGAGTTAAAAGCAGTGTTTCTGTCTGTGACTTTAATAATTTTACTCAGCAAATTCAACCATGGAGAGTTTTCTGTTCTTTCTTGTTTTGTAGCTTCTGTTTTCAGAACAAAGCCAGAAAATGTCGTTTCAGAAAACGTTGTGGTTCAGTGTGGGAAGAACTAGAATTGGAAGTTGCCATTTGTTAGCTTGGGAATGTTGTGCTGTAATGCAAGCAGATGTGTGATAATATCAAAGCTGATAAAACATCTGTTAAAACACCTCGACAGATTGGGTGTTGTTTGAAGAATTTTGAATAAAAAAAAAAAGGCAAACAACACTTGCAGTGAAGGGTGCTCAGCTGGCCATCTGTGCTATGCTGAGAAGTCTGTGTGAGCCTCCAACCTTTTTACTTGCTGAATTCTCAGCCAGATGCATTTATCCAGTAGTGGCAGCCCCTTGTTAGTGTTTGTGCTGGTGGAGCAGGGTTAATGCAGCACCGAGTCAGCGTATTGCCCACGTGTAGTGAGCCTGACGTGTTGGGAATGCCAGGCATGCTTGGCCTGCCTGACTGTGAATTCCGATTTGATGTGAAATAGGTGTCAGCCAGCTCCTCTTTTCCTTGCTCCCGGTGGTTGCCTTCCTGCTGCAGGCTTACAGCAGCCCCTTGTGGCCTTCAAATGACTTGTGTAGGCTTGGAATTGCTGATTTTCCACTGCCAGACACCAAGCCTTGATTTTAATCTTTGTCTAATACGAAGATCATTCAAAATCCGATTTGACACAAAACTATTAGAAAACAGCGATTTTTTTTTTTCAATTTATGGATAGGTCTTGGCTGAAGCAAGGCTTGTCTGATTAATTTTTATTTTTGAGCTGCTCTTGAATGGGATTTTTAGGGTCAAAACAGCTTCTCCTTTACTGTTTCGAATGCTGGTGTTCTGTCTTTGCTATCTACTTTCTGGTACCGTTTTCCCCTTGTGGATTTGACTCTGCAGCCAGCAGAGGCACAGAAGTCTCTGCTATTTTCATCCCTGCAGATAAGTTCCTATAACCTAGAGTTCACCTTACATATTTGGAATTAGCAAATAACAATCTCAGTAACAGGGGTTCGCTGTGTGTTTTACAAATGGTTCTTTCTCAACAGTTGTTCAGCTAAAATTAGTGATAGTAAATAAAACAAACAGATTTAGAAAGTGCTCTGGATTTCAGCTGCATCATCTAATGAACCTAGTAATTAATTTGAAGTGCAAGAAATCACACTTCTTCCTAACACTAAGCTGAAATTTAGCCTAGGTAATGACTAGACTGTCCAGACATAGTATTCCACTTAGCAAGAAAAACTGTCTAGTTGTGGTAGTTTTGCCTCTTGGAATTAAAGTGATTTGGGTTGGGTTTTTACTTTCCACTTCCCTGAGGTGTCTTTAAGAAAATGTGGGGGTTTTTTAATTCCTTTTCTTTTTACTCCTTTTGGGTTTATCCAAATACAGGTTTTCCATGCTGAGTAAACTGAGCAATGGTAAAAATGAAATCTGTTTTTTAATTTAAAGGAATTGAATGAATATTAGAGTTTCTATAGAATCTGCATATACATACACCAGAGTGGAGCTTAGCTTTAAGGATAGCAACAAAACATTGAGACTTTTCTAAACTATTTAGATGTTACACTAATTATATAATTACAGAAGCAGGTAAATGATTGTTTTTAAGACTCTGACTTCTCAACATGCATACAGATCTTTTATCAATCATGGTGTTAAAATACACTGAACTTGTAGAAAATGGACTCTTGCTCCCTATTTTCTTTCATGATTTTCCTTTCAGGTACCTTATCAACTTCTTGCTAGATGCCACACTAGGGATGCTGTTAATCTACATCGGGATTCGCGCAGTCAGCAGCATTGTGGAGTGGCAGCAGTGGGAGTCCCTTCGCTTTGGAGAATATGGTAAATGTTCCTGTTCTTGCACTGAAGTGCTTTTTCAGGGTAGAGTCTCAGACTAGTTCAGCCAGTAGCTAACCCATTTTAAAATCTTTACACAATGATTATAGTGATCACTTCAATGTTTCACTTGCCGTGAGGGTTCTTTCAAGTTGTGTATCTTGGCACACAGCTCCTCTTAGGAAGCTCAGAAAGTCTCTAAGCATTTAGTCAGTTTAGAACAACTGCTTGAATATCTGGGCCTTAGGAGTGATTGAACAAATTATGTTACTGGCTCATTTCATGGAAAAAATAACAGCATGACAATTTTACTTTGAAACGCTCTAAAATAAATGATTGCTGGGAGGTCATGTCTATTAAAGCTGTCACTGAACCACATGCCATTGTCTGAAGATACGGGTTAAGAGTTTTGCCAGCCCTCTAAAATAAACAACTACATGCCTTGAGTGAAGGGAATGGCAAGAAGGACTTCTCCTCAAGTAATAGTCACTCAAAGTCCTGTATGATTGATGAAAAATACATGTCTCTTGTACAGGCTAAGGGATAGATTTAGTGTTCATGTGAAGTTGTGGGCTTTAGCTGCCATTACAGTAGCTGCAGAAGTGCACTGATCTGCAGAAATCAAGGATTTGCAGATGAGGTGGCATATCAGAGATACTCAATATCAACATTTCATTCTGTTATTTTCAGACTGTGTTGTCTGGAGGTTGAGAACAGAAGATCTTTCTGTATAGATCCTAAAAATAAATAAATCCAAAGCACCTTGACATAGGAATGGAAGAAGAGTTTGCTTTCTAAAGAGAGCTTTGGCTCTTCATCAGAGACACAAACAAAAAAAATCCTATGGCTTGGGACAAAAAAATATAATGTTTGTCTAAAAAACTAAAAGCTTTGATAGCAGGTCCATAATTATCATTGGTAGGTGTTCTGGGGCTGTAGCTTTCTTCATTTTTAATGTTCCTAAGTGGCTGATAGTAAGAATAAATAAATAAAGGCTGTGCCAAGTTGAAGTACTTTAAAAGCTTGGGAAGTTTACTATTAATTAGCATTAATTGCTATTTCTGGTAATGTCAGAAGTCTAAAATAGAGATGTTGACAAGCATCTGTCTTAGGAAAAATAATTGCTTGTACCATTAGGGCATTTTTTGTTAGCCTTAAGGTGTATCTTTTTGGGCACAGTTTATGACCATTTAAGCTGTATAAATCAGCATTTCCACAACCCCGTTTATCTGGGTTTTTTTTCCCCATGTGCCATAGTGCAGTATTTCATTTTTTTCCCTTGGACTGGTGCACATCTGACTCCTCAGGGAACTGAACTGGAGCGCTAAACTATCAGAAAATTCATTCTATGTCGAAAAGTAAATAGTTCCTCCAGAGATCAGTCCCCAGAATTGGGACTCTTAAGTAAGCAGCAATGCCCAGGGAAGGAAAAAGGGCAAGGAAAGAGCTGAGATATTGCCAAGCTACACATTCTGACTGAGCTTTGAGACCTGTTGCCCAAAGTCCCTTTTCCTGATGGCTGATCTGGCTTGTAGCCATTTAAAGATGTTTGAACAGCTTTCAGCCTATAATAAATTGCTTTTCCACTCAGAGCAAAAAAAACTTAGTTGGTTTATCTGTTATAATTATAAGTAGTACTTAAAAGTCAGTATTTGACACAAGTGCATTTCTTCCTAATGATATTGTTTGTTTTAATGTGATCTCTTCTCTCCCATTTTTACTGTCCTTTTAACATTAAATGGTCTGTGTGGATGGGACAGTGTGGGAAATGTATTTGTTCTCCTGAAATTTGTCTCTATCTCTTGCTAACTTCCAAACTGAACTTGTTTTTATTTTAGACAGTTGTGAGGCACCTGTAGCTAGAGTAACTTACGCTCTTAAAATCAGCAAATGAACTTGTTGTGTTCTGCTGCAGAGGTGGTCTGTGGCTGATCCATTTCTGTCCTTTAGAGTTAAGACATGTGAAATATCTAACCTTGTATATCAAGTATTTATTCTTTGTATGTAAGCAATGTATGCACTTCTATGTGTGTGTGTATATATATCTAGCATTGAAAAGAACAAGGCATATATAATTGGATAACAGTTTAGTGTTAGCCAGATAGGATGAGGCCTTGAACAATCTGGTTTAGTGGAATATGTCTCTGCCCATGGCAGGGGGGTTGGAACTAGATGATCTTTAAGGTCTTTTCCAACCCAAACCATTCTATGAATACAAATTTTTGTGTGCTTTCTTTTCTGTATCTTCATTAATCTGCTTTCCTGGCCTTATTGTGTTGGGTTTTTTTGATCAAGCTATTGTAAGAGCTATTGAAAAACATATTCTAAACCTGTGTTCCTGTTAATTGCGTGGGAGAGAACTAGACAGCAGGTGGGAAGTTGTTGATAATAAGGCTTGTGCAGTAAGGCTGGATCCTATGTAAGAAATCTGTGAGAAGGACAAGCCGCGCTGGATTGTTTGCTGCCCTCTTCTGTCAAACACTGCTGTTTTTGAAGCGAAGTCACTCTCATCGCCATTTGATTTAATAATTCTCACTTTGACACAGAGAAACTAATTTTTCTTAAGATTATTTCAAATAATCAAATTGAGTGAAAGAGGGGGCTAAAATGCATTCCTGTGGGGGTCACAAGTGTGTTTAAAGTTAGTATTTTGAAGTTAAATATGAATGTTTAGCATGCATCAGTGGTGAGTTCTTTGCCCTTTGAAAGGCACTGAAGATTTGTGGTGTTTTATCTGAAGTAGTAAAGCCTTCATCTTGGAGATCAGTGTGATTTCAGTTTGTTTGTAAGTGTGAGTAAACAAACAAGCCCCCCCCAAAAAAAAAACCCAAGTGTCATCTTGTGATTGAGTGATGTTGTTTGTGTTTCTAGAACCTAAATAATCATTTGTCTCAAGTTAATTCTCACTGTGAGCTCATTTCCCTTCTTAGCTCCATTACTTGATCCCTGGTGATTCATTACTTGAAGCTGTCACAAAAATAGCAGTGCCCTGCTGGTTTTAAAAGCCTCTTCTTTATATGGAGGGTAGTTTTTAAAAATAAATGCCTCAAGGAAAGAATGGATACCAACATGTCAGCATTGGTAAATGGTTGCTGTTTGTACAGCAAAACAGCACTGCACGCTGATTTACAACCAAAGGAGCACGATGCTCCCTCAGGGGCTTTTTTCTGTCTGAACTTCTAAGTTTATTAGATACGTCTTCATATTTACAGTTTTGTATTTTCAGATTCATTACATCAGCAGCTGGATTTTAATAGAAGTGCAGAATCGGTTAATGTATTTGAGTATATAAAGACAAGAAAGCCAGTCACGACCTGTACTGAAGAGAATGTTCCCTGTGTTCTCCTTCCCTTCTTGTCTGAGGCTACTTTAGCTTCTGTTCATAGAAAACAGGTGACTAAATCCCTCTTGCTGACAATGAGCTCTATTGGAAACTAAATCTTGCTGTGGTCTCTTTGCTTGTCTTTGCTTCTCACATGACAAAGCTTAAACGTTTGTATTTGATGCATCTTTTCCCTCTAGCTCTTCATTTGTAGCTTGCAGAGCAGTTTGCTTTTAGCCATGTAGGGTAGTACTTTAACACCTTTTAAAATTTACCTTGAAGTAGTTCTGTGAGTTGGCAATTTCAGAAAATTTGTCAGGATTTGAAGAACAGAGCAAAGTTACAACACAGAGGAATCACAGGTATCCTATTCAAGAGCTGTGCTCCCACACAGTGGCTGACAACAGTAGCATGCCCTAGGATAGCCAAGCTCTTCAGAAAATGCTGCTGCAGTTGGCATTGCTGAGCATTCAGAGTTTTCCAGTTTCAGCCTAAATGTGTTTTGCTTGCAGTAACAATATTTCTACTGATTTGATAGTTTATCCTAGGCATGTCATTTATACTCGAAAGGTGTAAAATCAGAGAGTATCGGAGACTTTACAATGATAGTAGAGGTTTACGTCTTTCAATGCTAGGTCGAAGTTCCGGTTTGAGTTTGTCTGCTCAGTCTTTGTACGTACCAATGTCCCAGATGTTCTTGGGAACACCTACTGGATGTGCCGATGTTATTAACCTCTGCTTTTTTCCCATGAACTGCATAGTTTCTAAAACTGTAGGAAAAAATATTCGATTGGAAAGGATCTCAAGAGGTCTCATAATCCAGCCTTTTGCTCAAAGCAGAGTTCACTTCAAAGCTAAAGCAGATTTGTCAGGGCATGGTCTTGAACAACATACTCCAGTGCTTAAACTCCTTGTAAGGTCAAACATAAACTCATTGTAAAAGCTTCTCAGAATTGTTCCTCCAGACGTCCATTTTGTAACTCCTGAGCTTTCCTACAAGGATTCTTTCAGGACACTATCAAAAGACATGGTAAATTCTAAGTGGACAAGATCATCATTCTCTTTGCTCGTCGTTAAGAGCTGAAAGAGAATTTTTTAGATGCACTAAGCCCTCAACTAGAATTTAATATACACAACTTCTAATTCAGCCTTGTACCAAAAAAAAACCCCTCCCAAATCAGCATCCCTCCCTGCAAGTATATCATGGAACAAAACAATCATTGGTGATAGTGCACAGTTCTCAATGCAGAGTTCTGCAGTTTTTGGAAGCACAAAAATCTCGTATGACAGAGCTGAAGTAGATGCAAAATTGCTATAGCTCTCTTTGCTGTTGGGAATTAAATACAGATTAGAACAGAGCTGGTAAGTTTCAGTGGCGAGTCTCTGACTAAGGCTGGATTGTTTTCTTTCTTTTTTCATGTTTGGTAGTTAATGAAAGAGAGGAGAGAAAGCTAATAAAAATGTAGAGTATGGAAATCAATACATTTTAATTCTCAAATCTAACTCAGACTTTGTACTTTCAGAACAATCACAGTTGTTCAGCTTAGAAATACCCATATTTGCCTTTCATATTGGCTCTGGTTTTTTTTTCAACAGAAACCCTAAACTGCAAAACAGAATTGTTAAACTTGAGCAGTTAAACCATTTTCCTCCTGGACTACTGAGTGTTGATCACTAGCTCTCTCCATAAAACTTGTTTAGTAGGAAGTTTTCTTTCTTGTGGACTCCAGTCTGATTTATCAGCTTCTCTTTATAGCATTTGCGCAGCCAACAGTAAGTCTCAAGACTATTACCAAGTATTAATACAGAAAGCCTTTCAGAACTGTTCCAGAAAAGGAAGTAGCAAGTGTCCATTATGCATTACAAATACATAAAGGCATCTGGATTTCCACTGCCCATTATTCATCCCCAGGCTAAAAGTTTTATGCTGCCTTTGAAGATGTTGCAAAAGACTATCATGAAGACTAAAGAGCTAACACCCTCTTCAAAGCTTCCTTTTACTTTCCAGTGAAGTGGTGCTTTAAGATCACATGCAAAGCTTTTTCCTTTTTACTCCTTTTTTCCCTCTCCTTCCTTTAATATAGTATAATAGTCTACATAAGTTTTTGTGTTCATATATTTGTGATCTTCATTCTGTCCTGGCAGATAACACAGTGCACTCAGGTTTACACTCTGCCACAAATGGGGTGCAGCAGAATTTTAAATCTATTCGGATTGAAACTGTGATCTTCCTGTTTTGTTCAATTATTTTTTTCGTAGCAGCTCTTGGACCTGTTGCTTCACCAATATCAGTTACTTATGGTAACTGCCTTTGTAGAAAGGAAGAATATATTTGAGGTAGCCTGGGGAGAATAGCAGAAATCATCCCTTAGCTGGGGAAAACATATTTCCCTTCAGTCTATGTTTCACTTAATGCTTCATGATAGAAGTTCAAAAATAACAATTTCTGACAACCAAATGTAAACCAACTAGCACCTGTCTTGTGTTCATCACATGATGTAGAACACTGAGCATTTAACCAGCATTAAACTGCTGAAGAAGGCAAACCTCCTGTAATATTCAGTTTCTAACTGGTACATTTTGAAAGCTGGGGAAAGAACAGTGCTAAGGAAATTGAAGAAGGCACTTAAAGAGGGTTGAGCCACCCTATGTTTTCTAATACTGCTTTTCTGAAACATTTGCATCCAATGAACCTTCCTTCTGTCTTGCAGGTGACCCACTGCAGTGCAGTGCTTGGGTGGGCCAGTGTGCTCTGTACATAATGATCATGACATTTGAGAAAACCATCATCATTATAGTGCTGCTTATACCTCAGTGGAAAGAGGTTTGTATTTTTTTAGCATCTTACAGACAAATGAATTTCAGGTCAAAGCTGTAAGGCAATAACCTTCTAATAGCACTTATTGGTTTGGCTTGAGCAACATAACTGTCTGCAGTCAATGCTGTTTAGCTCTGTGATAGCTATGTGCTGTTTTATCCTGCTTGGGGTACTGCTAATGAGACTTTCCAGTGGCCATTGCCAGGAATATAATTTTGCCTATCATATTTTGAAGGACTTTAGATGCTGCAATAAATTTTATTGTCTCCTTGTCTGAATGCTCTTGAAGCTACTGAGTGGTTGTTCCTTTCCTTAATCCTTCACCCTTGCTAACAGCTATTTCGTAAACGTCTTGTTGTATTTTAAAGCATTTCCCTTGCATGACCTTGTTGCTGGAACTAAAATGTAGAATTTCAGATATCTGCAGTGGATTAGTGAGACCATTGCTGATGACTACATAAATGATTGTTTTGATAGGCTCTACACTGTAGCATTCAAAGTGATGGTGCGTGGTACTGTAAGCCTATTAAAAGCAGTTCCTCTTGTATGCTCTGGACTACTTTGGAAACTGTCTTTTCCTTACAAGTGTATTTTGTGAAACTCTGCTGTGTTTAAATTTCGTAATGATGGAACTTAAAACATATTCCTGGGTTGCACGCAGCTCTAAAATGTTCAAGATGATGTTAACACAGCTCTTCAGACTTCAGTAAACAAAACTGTCAGAGATAAGTTCCCTACCAGTCCCACTTATCTGTGCTAATTTATAAGCTATCCTAAACACTTTCCATTTATACAGAGCTGTCCTGTTTTGCTTTATGCAAATAATTTCAGGAACATTAGCTACTACATGAACAATTACACTTACTAGTACTGCTGTGTACACAAGCTGCCGTCATCTGAACTTCCTTTTCTTTCCACAGGTAGCTTTATTGAATCCTATAGAGAACCCCCAGCTGGAGCTGGCTATCGTCATGCTGATTGTGCCCTTCTTTGTTAACGTTAGTACAACGTGCACACTTCTGTGAGATGTTTGCTTGGGTATCTTTCTGCCATGTATTAATTAACCTGAGTCCTTAATGCAGAGTGCACCTTGGTGCTTAAGTAAATTGTTAAAGAAGAAGGGTGTTAAAGAATGGGTAAAATGCCTGGATAGGTTTCTTTCACAAAGCTGAAATCCATATTGAGCTGGGTAACCAGGCTCACGAGAGGTGCAGAAATGTCTCATAGACTTCTTTGGGCTGATGACTTCAGTAGATTTGATGTAATACTGAAATAGAGACTATAAAATGCAGTGAAATTTGCTTTAGGAAGCATTTGGTCCAAGGATAGAAGTATCCTGTGTCTGACCATAGCTAACAGTGGCTGGCCTGTGAAGGAGCAGAGGAGAAGAGCAAGTATGCAGTCATCCTTCCCAAAGTATACTCCTTCCAGTAATGTGCCATTTAGGGACTAGAGCCAGAGATGGTGGGTGTCCTTGCCTCTAGTAACTGCTGGTGGGGTTTTATTTTCTTCATTGTTCAAGCATGGATTTTATCCTTTGAGAACCAGAAGTCTTTTGCACTAAGATGTCTGCCTCAGCCGATCACATTTCTGTGTGAAGAGTTAACACATGATCACACTGAATAGCAGCTACTTTTCTTCTTTTCTGCTGTTCTACAAAGGTCTGAAGTAGCTGTGTCCTGTGATAAGCCACATGACCGTTTGCCTATACGGGATTTGCCTGTTTGGCCAGTTCAGAATTACTGCCGAGTTTTTCTAGTTCTGTCTAAATGCTGACTGAATCAAATGACAAAATGAAGATATGCCACTCTGAGGAAAATGGAACTGTCACTTCCCCCTTCTCTTTAACAGGCATTGATGTTCTGGGTGGTAGATAATTTTCTTATGAAGAAAGGGAAGACAAAAGCTAAGCTTGAAGAAAAGGAAGCAGGCCAAGATTCAAGAAATGGAAGCAAAGTCCGATACAGGAGAGCAGCATCACATGAAGAGTCAGAGTCAGAAGTAAGTACAGTTATGAATGCAACATCAGTCCACTTCATCCTTCATGCCATTGACTTCACTGTAACACTGTCAACCAGGTTTTGATTTTCTTCGCATACACCTCCAACAGTAGCTCCTGGCATTTGCAATTGAAAAGCAGTTGAACAAAATGGCACTGTTGCACCACTCATGGTAGTTGATTTCTATCCATATGGGCAGGAAGACATAATAATATACTTAAATATCACAGATGAGCTGTTGCTAATGCTTCTGAAAAAAAATCACACAGTACAAAACTAACAGCCAGTTCTAATTGGAAGCAGAGTTAATACCTTAAGGTGAGAGGAAGCTGGTGGAGGCAACTGATTTTCAAGAACTATTTACATCCTTGCTTCAGCATAATTTTAGCCTAAATTATATGAACTGGACAGTCTCAGTTCACCTGAAGCATGGGTGGTAGCTTTGAAGGTAAGGTGGTTTAGCTTTGGTTGGTCTATGTTAACTTTCCTGTTGGTGTGGAGCATTCTGCAATAAAACAGCTGCCACATTACCAGTGTGGTAGGCAGCTTCTGTGTACTGTCTGATTCTAACAGCAGGGTTGCCTGTTGCCTTCACAGTTGTGGAGGTGCTAGGATCAACTCTTCAGGTTTAGAGTCAGGGATTGTAGTAGAGACTAATATACATGCTTCCTGCTTCCCAACTTACTGGAGAGGTTCCAGGTAGGATAGGGGAAGTTTTTTGATGGTACTGGCAATAAATCCAAATTTTTGTCCTGTAAGCTCTTCCTTGAGCAAATAATGAGGCTCTTTGCAAGCACTAAAAAAGGAAAATCTTAGAAGTAGATTGAAGAAAGAGTGTGGCTTTGATCCATGTCACTCAGAAGCTGTGATTTCTTTTTAGATCCTTATTTCAGCGGATGATGAGATGGAGGAATCAGATGCTGAAGAAGACCTGCGTAGACTAACCAATTTAAAGCCTATTAAGAAAAAGAAGCATCGCTTTGGTCTGCCTGTATGACACATTCCCTGACCTGTGCATTTGCAGGTTTCATGGCAAAAACTTCAGTCAGTGGGTTTTGATATTGCAATTGCATCTCCCTTTTCAAACAAACTGACTTGAAAGCAAAGTCTACCAACAGAACGCAAAGGGTTGGAAGACTTCCAGTTCAGTTGCACTACAGACACACTGACCAATTATGCAAGAATGTCTTGTCAGATCTTTAAAAGACCACGGCTGAGGACTGCGGCTGAGGACTGCGTATCTGACCTTTCAGAGAAGATCCGAGGAAACAGATACAGCAATCCTCCACTTGTGGTTACTGGTGATACAGATCGAGATGTTCTCACAAAGGCACCAGAGTCAGCTACATTAAAGGAGTGTTTTATTACTAAAACTGGCTTTTGCAGCATAATTCCTAGAGCAGAACAGTTACGGTTACAAGCTGTAACTTAATGTTATTTTTTTAAGTACCAATGTTTACTTGCTACCAGGTACCTATGGAACTAATAGGTGGAACAAAGATATTTTTTTTTTTGTTTTTAATTCCAAGTCTCCTCAAATCTATTTGACTATTTTATATTTAAGTTATATTTTCATACAGTTGTATTTAAAGATTTGCTTTGTCAGAGGAAAGGGTGAAAATTCCCTTTTCTGTGCAGAACAGGTCAAAAGATTTGTGGTGAAAATCTTATTCGTCCTTGTGTTCTGGTTTAAGACAAAGGGATTGCAAAGGGAAAAGCTCTCTGTCACTGCTGAAGTCACCAAATACCACTCCAAATGCAGTCCTAAGCTTGCTTTTGACCACAGAATTTGGAAATACCTTTCTTTAACAGGAGATTGTGTTTGCATATTTGACAAACGTGCACTTTAGTGTATAACAAAAGTCTGTTGTGTTAAGTTGCTACTTTGTGAAATTAATATCTATGAATGACTCGAATTGTTTCTGTTTCTGCAAGTCTATTGTGTGTACCTCTCAAATGACCTGAAAGAGAGAACATTTCTTCTAGTCTTCCTTCTACGGGGCCATGATCCGATGGAAGCAGTTGTGCTACAATTGCAAATCATGATATCCTTTGATTTTTTTGCTGGCAAAGTAATCTTCTATTTAGTGTGCTTTAAAAACAAAGAAGATTTCTCCTATTTACTTTCCAGAAAGTTTGTTTACCCTTTAGCATTAAAAAAACGAAACACCAAAACCCCAAGAGGTATAATCCAGTAGTTCCTACAGAATTGTTGTGCTTCTCAGTGTCTGTTCTCTGATAATTGACAACACATGCTGATCTGAAACCTAGCAACATCTTTTCAGTGACATCCTTTGGCTCTGCCTGTTTTCATAGTCATTGTTTCTGACAGCTTTCCCCTGCTTGGTGCAACCTTGTGCAGGACAAGGCCATGTGTCAAAGAGGTGACAACATACCTTAATTGCAAATCTGTTCTACTATCTGGACATCAGAAATGTCCCAAGCCTTAAACAGTTTCCTTGGAAAACTGCTCAGAAGTTTTTAAGATTTTTTAAGGTTTTTTATAGATTTACTAGGTCTTACTGCGAGTTATTATCCAGACCACTGAAAAGGGGTTCCTGGGCCTTAGTAAATGCTGAACTGTGCGCTCCCCTTCTCATTTTCACTGCTCCAGGCATTCCTTTTCACCGCTTGGCCGCTGAGGTGAACACAGTGTTCTAAGACTTCAGGTACACCTCAGCGTATCCAGCTGCTAGAAGGGACATTTTACCCAACCTAATGTTGGCAAGTCTAATTGAGCCACTGACCTCTGTTACTGTGCACTGAAATGTTATAACTGCAATAAGTTTAATACTAGTGTTTCTTTTAGACCAAATCTCAAAACCAACGACAACAGAAGCTTGAGTTACTCTGAAATGAGGGTGGGAGGGGTGGGGAAATGTCCCTAATCAGTGTTGCCTCTGCTTTAGGTGTTTTTGGAGTTTCTTCATCGATTGTGTGACTTCCATTTTCTCTGGGCTGTTTTCCACTGGGTGGGTGCGTGTCTCCTAAAGCACAGTACTTCAAGAAATCCGTTTTCATCAACAGGATAGTCTCACAGCCCACTTTTCCAAAGGGATTTAAGAGCTAGAACTGCCCTTTGTTGCATATGTCAGCGTTTATTTTGTTTAGGGTAGGATTTGTTCTGTTTCAGATAGTGAAATAAAGCTGTTCAATGTCTGCTCCATACCACTGCACAGCCACTACTGCCCTCCTCAGCCATCGCAGGTAACTGAGCAGCGCACACAAATTTAACTGTATTGAGCTTTCACTTTATCTTCCTTTCCCCCAGTTAAATTATCAAAATTATTATTTCTATTTTTAGTCTCATGTTTAGTCTGTGAAGTGTCAGTATACAATTATGGCCTTAATTGTATAAAACATTTGTTTTGAGCAGACCTCAAACTTATTGACCAAGTACAAAACAATACAAAGCACTACGGAGCAATTTCTTGTAACAAAGGGATATGAACACCTAATTTTTCCTGTCTTAAGTGCTTAAATGTCACTTGCTGTGAGACTTTGATATGCCTAGCAAGATAATGTAGTAAAGCATTATATGGGCCAAAGAGACAGGAATGTTTTAAATACCACAGTAGTCACAGGAGGAGCCTATCTTCAGAGTGGAAAAAAGAGCTCCTTCTCTACTAAGATATAAATTCTGATCTTGGCATTAGACATATAAGAAAACCTGGGTTTTCTTTCTCTTCATTTTTATAATGAGAAGGAGATGTAAAATATAAAATGGGCAGTTTTCCTCTTTGCAAGATGAAAATTGGAATTCTTGCACTAGGTGCAAGTAGGACAAAGTGCTCTTGTATGAAGAACTCGTAGGTGTGAGAAGGAAGTATGTGCCTAGTGCTTCACTGTGTCTTACTGTTCGTTGAAATGTGTTGGCAGTATAGTCTGAAATCATACATTATTTATAAAGAGCTGATCCAGTGATATTAAAACACTTGCATTATCCTCAGATTGGCACTCTAAATTTATGCCTGGTAAATGTACTTTGGGACAACTCGTAGCAAACTTTTAATTCAGGCTGTGCTTCAAAGAAATACAATTCTGTTTGAAAATAAGCTATGTAGTGTATGCCAAAGTGAAAGAAAGGATTTGTAACTTACAGGAGAGACAAGGAGTCTTGGTGTGGATCAACTGTACCACAAATGGTCAATGTATTAGCAGTTTCTAGTGTCTGCCCTGTGGCACATTTGCATCAATTTATAACCCTGGTTGTCTGACACATTGTTTTCAAGTTCCGGCTTTAATATGTTCAGGTCCCCATGTAGTCTTAATTTAAGTAGGTAAATGCTGTATGTTAATGTTGCTAACTAAAATGTACTATAGCTTTTCTTCAGGGAAAACTCAGAAACTGAGTTGCAAATTAGAGCAATGCAAAGTGACTTCCTCCCAGGTGTCTGCTCTGCTCCCAGCTGTGCCTGGGGAGGGAGGTGTGGGCTCCACTCTGCTGAGAGCTGAGCATCACAAGGAATTTCTGCCACTGTGCTTGACTAACCCACGTTTGCAACTTTGCTGTGCTTTTTACAGGAGAAAATAGTAATGGAAGTGAGTAAATCTAACCACATCAAGTCAGAGTACATCTACAGCATAGGTGTGCAAACTTTTTTAGGTAAAGTTTCCAGTTCAGTTACTGAAAATGACTACTATGGTTTTACAAAGTAAAACTGCAGTATCTTTAAAAAAGGGACTCTTTTGTAGGTGTTTTTGTCTTGCGTGGTATCTGTCTCAACCCGAATGTTGAGTTTGTTTGTAAGTGAATTCAGAGTATAGCCTATGCGAGCAAAATCAACAGCTGTATTCTGCTGCCCTCTCTTTGGACCGTCTTGTTTAATCAGTGGCGTTACCTTAAACTTCTAAGGGTATCTGATGTAATTACCTTGTATAATGGTTTACAATAAAGTTTGACTTATTGCAGATTTGTACACTTGTTTTATGTTTGTTCTGTTTGAAAAGGCAAATGTTTAGCAGCTCAGTGTGTTCTGCTGGGCAGGACCCGCACAGTGCTGATCCACCACTACTTCCATCACCTCTGTCCATCACTTTCATCCCACCTATTAGCCACTAGCAGCCCTATACCTGCTGCATCCCTAAGGGGCATTCAGGGAAGAACCTTCAAGCTGTCAAGCTTGTCAGCCCTCTGAGGGATGTTGTCAGTTTCTTGGAAGAGAAGTTTCATCTACTATGAGATCGGACATGTGTACACTCAGTTCTCCATGGTTGTTGCCATACACTTCAGTTGCAAGTATTCCTCAGCAAAGGAGTCTTCCTCACTTGTGTTGTAGTGGAAGATGAAAGAGGGTTCACTTGTGTTTTTAATAGCCATGTATATAAATGAGCCTATCCTGTTGTGTTGTTGTTCATGTCCATTCAGCTGATCTCAGAACCTCACCCAGGTGAACAGGATTTTTAATCCAACATGTAAGTAACTGTAGTCTTAGGTTGTGTTTTTTCTTCAGAATGTAGCCCATGATTTTTAAGAGGAAATGGTTGTGCTGCTTGTTCAGCGTTGGTTTAGGAAATGTATGATCAAAGGGAACACAATTGTCCAGGCTAAGGGGAATGTCTTAGGTACTTCAGGACATGCTGCCTACCCCTGTAGTTGCCTCATATCCCCTGAATATTATGTAAGCTAAAAGTGTTTTAATTGTGTTGCTATAATGATTTTGTATAAATTAAATTCCCATGAAAGAATAACTGTTGCTTCTGGGTGAGTAATGTGGTGTACCAATTAAGCAATGTTAGAAGCTGAAAGGAAAAAAACAGTTCAGTGTCTTGAATTCAAATATTTACTTTAAACATGCAGAATGTTACAGTCCTATTGCAATAATGTCAGAGTAGTAACCCTTATGGGACAGCATAGAAGCATCTTGGCAGAGAAGGAGAGGAGTTACTTTGTACGGTGGAGAAACATCTGAGAATTAAGAAAGCGTGACTTTGGCCCATGTTACTCAGAAGCCATCATTACTTTTTAGGTCCTTATTTCAGCAGATGAAGGGATGGAGGAATCAGACACTGAAGAAGACCTGTGTAGACTGACCAACTTAAAGCCTCTTAGGACAGAGAAGAATGGTTTGAGTCTGCCTGTATGACACCTTCCCCAACCTGTGCATTTGCAGGCTTAAAGGCCTGGGGGACAGTCTAGAGCTGATAAATCCCACAGTTCTGATGATACAGCACTGCTGCTGTGGAATTGATGCAATGGTTCCATCATGAAAAATGCCAGTTTTATTGCACCTTCTCGGCTTCTCTCTGTAGCCTAAGCAAAACACAGTCAGAGCTTGAGAAAAGACCAGGGATGATGTCTGTCACTACACTGATTGATGTTTTTGTAAAAGATTTTTGGAGGTCTGCCAACTCTGCTTTTCCATATTAGCATACCTGGCTGGACTCTTGGGTCTTTGTGGGCATCGAGTGCAGGCTGATTGATTTGCACAACGCAAAGAACTGATGGAGAGGGGAGTGTTTTATATATATATATATGAGGTTAACCCACCATGCAACCTACTCCTAGTAATTAAAAACAGAATTTATTCTTAGGGTGTTGTAGGTTGGGGTGGGTTTTTTGTTTTGTTTGGAGGTGGGTCATTTGTTGTGGGTTTGGTTTGGGGTTTTTTTTGGGGGGGAGGGGAGTAGTGTTGTTTGGGTTTTTTTTGTTTTGGTTTGATTTTTTTTTTTCCTATTATCATCTATTTAAAGAACAAATGTTAAAATTTCTGGAAAAGGTTTTACTCCTGTCTGCATTGTGCAGTAAATTTATTCCTGAGTACTCCATTCCTAAATGTCTGACAGGTGAAATGATTTACTAATACTGCTGTGAGCACAAAGTGATTTTACAGTCTTAATTGCAGAAAAGCCAGCAGCAGAGCAACTTAAGTAGTAGAATAGAAGCCGTACCCTGTTTTATTAACTCCCCAAAACACAGAAAATGCTTCTCTGTTAAAGACCCCTGTGCAGAAGCAATCTGGGGCAGAAGATTTTGCACTGGATGTTAACGGTTGCCATCATCTTAGTGCAGCAAGGCACACGTGTTCCCCACATCAAGAAGATTCAGAGTCACCGTTGTGTCCATAACAAAGTTTTGCTTTTCGAAGTTATAAATGGAGCCCCATCAGATGCCCCAAGAAGCCGTCTGGTAGCGGTTGGAGCTTCCCCGCCGCGGCCCGGCTGCCACAGCTGTCTGCCCTCGTCAGCCCCTCGCTCCCTCCATCCCCTGTCGTGGGGCGCGGTAAATACTCCACACCCGAGTCATGGCTAAGAATAAACTATGGCACAACAGCAGCCTCTCCCAACCTGAATCCGCCTGGCTCTGCTTTGGGAAAATGACCCAGCTCATGACTTCATGCTAGATGCTCTATATAAGCCGAGGAAAAAAAACAAGCGTCGGCAGAACGCGCAGGCTGGATTGAAGCGAAGCCGGGAAACGACCTCGGGAGGGATTCCGGCCGAGTGAACACCGCAGTTATGTCACAGGTATGGGGGGAGCTGGCCGAGGCTGGCTCTCCTCGGAGCAAGCTGCCCAGCAGACGTGTTACTGGTTTAGACGGTTTGCTTGCAACAGCTTATTAGCAAGTTACTGTGATTAACCAGTATATTCAGGGTTTCTGCTCTTCTCTGGTTATATCGAAGGATTTAAACACGGTCTCTGTAACTTTTAACAAGTTAGGAAGCGTTGTCTGGTGAAGTAGCAAAGCAGCTGCCCTCCATGTGCTTAATTAATTTAGTTTCTTAATGTTCTGGTTCACCATAAATATTTTTATTTATGTAGGAAGGGGAAAAACCTTTTCAGTGCTTTTGTTTGGGACGTTTTACAGGGCTGACTTCTGCTTTTCCAACGCCTTTTCTCAGACAATGAGTAAATTTTGGCAGTAGTTTGGAAAGGCTGTGGCTACACTGAAGTGTGCTGCTGTGTAAAGTTTAGTGCACAGGAAAGGAGAAAAAGTGACTGAAATTGGTTCTCGTTAAGATGTGATATTTGAGACTGAAGTCCTGTATTGCACACTGCTAGGTTCAGTTTGTAATCGGTGGCTTGCCTTTGCTGTGCTCCCCAATAATCAGTGTTTCAGAGTGCTCTTAAAAATAGCTTAGAAATGTTGAGATGGTCACGAGTATTTTGTTTTCAACACAAGCTACACGTGCCTGGCAGCCACACACACACGGTGTTTTCTGTGGTGTGTAGGACGAGGAGTAAGAACACAAGGAGGGTACAAGACTACACAGAGTAACTCAGATTGGCTTATTTTCTTTACCCTAAAGAAAGGAACTTAACCAGTTACATGTCTTGAGAACCAGTGCTTTTTTACTTGGGACAGGGCGAGATGAAGCACAGGCTGCACTGCTGTGCCGGCGGGGAATGCTCCTGGCAAATCCTGCTTACAAATACACTTCTATTGGGAGCAATTAGCGGCTGCAAGGCTGGCAGCTGCCTGTGCTGGCAGGTCCAGGGCTCACCTCTGTGGCTCACAGTAACCTTCCCATGTAGCTACTTCACTTCTTAGCTGGGGGCAGACTAATCCACAGCAGCTGTCCTGCTGGAAAATCCACCTGTAATCAGCATGAGAGATTTTATTTTAAAATAACTGGGTGATATCCAACACTTCTGCTCAGCCTGGCTGGGCCTTGGTGCATCTCAAGTGTCTCCTTTCTTTACTCTGTCCCCAAGAGGTCTTTTGGCTTGGTGAAAGAAGCCTTGCAGTATATTGTCTCTTGCCAGTAATGGGTGAAAGACCTTGGCAGGTTTTGTATTCCTCTTAAGAAAATAAGGAGGAGATTTTTTCTCTTTCTGTGTTGCAGCTAATATGGCTGCCTGTGGACCACACCATGGGCATGAGGAACTCTACCCATCACATGCTGATTTTCATTACAGATAAATGGCCCCTGGGTGTAGGGATGGTTAAACAGCTGGTGACTAAAAGCTGTTGTGAATTTTGAGGGGGTTGCTACCACCCGTTCAGCTTGCTCGGCTACTCAAAGAGTGTTCTCCCCAGGGAGCTGGTGAATGTTTTGTTTCCCACAACACACAAATGGGGTTGAGAGCAAGCTATTCTGAGCGCTCTCAGGAATTTCCAGCCATCGGGAAGCATGCCGAAGGCGCCAGTGCGCCCACCCCGCCCCTGACCAGAGCCGGGCACGCATGTGCTATCTCTGCAGGCTCCCTGGGACTTGCTCCTCCAGCCATTTGCAGGCCTTCGGGGATTTGTTTCCTTCCACAACTTTCAGCTTTAGAGGCGGTGCCTAGAAATGTATGTGGGCTCCACTGCTGCCAGAGCCTAAATATTAGAAGTTCTGCACATGTAGAAATGGTCAGAAAAGTTTCTCACTGATGGTTTGGTGTAAATCTGTTGGCGTGCGAGAGGATTTTATTCTTTTTAATGCTGTCTCCTGTACCTCTGCACACTGCTTGGTGGGACCTTGGCAGTCTGTGCTTGAAAGAGTAAACTGAAAAGGGACCATTAATGTTGTAGACTGCTGATATGAACCAATATTATCCTGATTTTTCTTCTAGCAAACCATCTGTAAACAGATCAGCCCTTGGACATTGCAGTGCAGCACCTGATGATGCATCTGTTTCTGTATTCGATTTCCTTCTCCTTCTGTGGGACTCAAGTCCAATGTTTCAGATGTGTTCAGGTCATGCATGTAGATAATCCTGTTGAGTGCTCAGATACTTTTGTTCATTAAATTTAAGATCAATAACAGCTCAAGTGTTAAGTCTGTTTCAACTAAACCAAGCCAGACTTGGTTTAGTTGGTCTCTGGCCAATTTACCAAAGAAGTGATGAGTAAAACTGAAACACAAGCACAATTTAGGAAGGAAGGGAATATGGAGTATGGATTTTCCTTCCCCTATAGAGCAGATTATGGAATTACCAGCCTATACCTGCAGAATGACTAGGCAGGACTGGACAGAGGAAATTATTTTGTTTTTAATTCAGCAATCCACTGTCTCTTTCAAAAGTGGTGCAAGCAGAAAGCATTTTCAGAACAGTAATAGTGGGCACAGATTTTGGGAAGGGCAATGTAGTCGTGGTGCTGGAAAGATATGGAGTGTACCTGGGTGTATAGTCTCAAAAGTTAAATTGGTGGAACATCAGCAACTCTGTTATGTTAGGGTTAAGGCAGGTGTGTTCCCTGTGCTTCTAAGAATGAGATGCTGATATGTGGGCAATATATCTGTTTCTTAGCCAGCCCCTGTGAAAAAGAAGCGTCCTCCAGTGAAGGAAGAAGACCTCAAAGGAGCCAGAGGAAACCTTTCCAAAAACCAGGAAATTAAATCCAAAACCTACCAAGTGATGAAGCAGTGTGGTAAGTCTTCTCGATGGAAACCATTTAGCAGTCTCACAAAGTAGAACAGCTACTTCACTACTCTGTTAAAGGGAAAGGGCGAAACAGCAGCCAGCAGTGTGCTCACCAACCCTGGCCAGGCTGCACAGAGACTTTGCATCCATCATCTTAACAGCACCAAGAGGAGCCAAGAGGGCTCTGCTTGGAGCCATCGTTCTCCTTGCTTGTGCAAAGCAGGAGGGAGAGCCCTGACTTTGCCTTCTGAACCAGGGTTCAAAACAAGCCCTGGGATGGTAATCAGTGCCTTCCATGACCACCCAAACTGAAGACTGGAGGCTTGGTCATAGATTAGGGGATTTCTGGTTTCTCAGGTGAATTTCACATTTCAGATGAAACAGAAATTGGGTGGATAGAGGGTGGGGGGGTAAAGAGGGAGGGAGAGGTTAAAGGGGAGAAGGTGGGAGATAGAGTGACTGCCTGAACTGAATACCCCTGTTACTCTGTTTTGGTGGTGATTTTCTACTACCCATGGAAGAATATAAGGAAAAATGATTAATTTTAACCCTTTTTTAGCAAAATGGCCTGAACCTCAGTGGTTTTCAAGTTTCTAAAGTACCTCCATGGATTTGGGAATTCAATGGCAGCAACCAGCTACAGGTGCTGTCAGCTGCCCCATGCTTGGGATGGGAGCTCTGTGCCTTAGTTCTGGAAAGTTGATGGATGAAACATTTATCAAATGTGTACATATGTATTTCAGCAGCACTAGTTCTAGAACCCAGATCTGGTGTGCTGCTTCACTGACTGCCTCTCCTGGTTTTCTTCCCCAAGAACAAATGGGCTCTGCAGCACCCTCCATATTCAGCCGGGCCCGGACAGGGGGTGAAACAGTCTTTGAGAAGCCGAAAGAAGAGCCAGCCAAAAGCGTCTTCGGCTGACAGCGGAGCTGGACGTGTCTCACCCACACGATTGTTGTCATACTTCCCCACATTTCTGCCCCTTGCACTAAAGTCACTCTAGACCTGAGTAGGTAATTTACACTGTAAGTCATTAAGTGGGCAATAGTCTCATGTCGAAGGGTACAACTTCCATGTTGATTTCTACTATGTGCCTTCTTTCTATGTCTTGAAAGGAGTTTGTTATAATGGTTTAATAAAAAAAGTTTGTTGGACACAGCTTTGGCACATGATGGTGACTGATTTTGGTTTAGGCCTATATCGATCCTATGGACACTTGGGCATTACAAGCTGCGACCTGCTTTCCCAGGCACCCAGAATAAACATCCCAATGACACTGGTTTAATGTCGGTGCAATCTTTTCACGCTGTGCCCCTGACAAGGGGTAGCTGAGGAGGAGCTGGGCAAAGGGTGTTGCAGAAACTGGAGACTTCACCCAAATTGTTGCTGCCTGCAACAGCGCTCAGGTGAAACCTCTCAAGTGTGGGGAGTGGTGCAGGGTGATGGCCTCCTCCCCCTCCTAACTGCCCTCACAGGCCTCTCCCTGCCCGCGCTCTCTCGCTCGTGACTCCCCCTCAGGGCCCTCGGGGCGGCAGGGCCACGGTTTGCTCACAAGCAGCTCTGCCGGGAGGCAGGATGCCAGGCTGTCGGTGTGCCGCAGTGCCAAGGGAGGGCTTTCTGCCCATTCCACGGCAACTTTTTCTCAGGTGCTGGAGGCTGTGTTGGCTGCAGTGAGGAGCAGGGTGGCTGCCGGCAGCGCGGGCGCCATGCTCTCGCCGGCTGAAGAGACAAACGACCCACAGAGGCTCTCTCTGCATCTAGCCCATGCTGGGTGGAAACTGGTTTGTGCAACTCAAGTCTTGATTTTGCGTCATTAAATGTCAAACCCTTTTTCCCCTGAGGTTGTAAGTGAGAGTATTTCCCCTCAGCTGGAGCTCTGTGCTCAAGCACAGATAATCCTCTGCTTTGTTGGTCGCTGCCATGCTTCGCTCCCACGGCCAGTTTCTGACAGCGTGTCTGGGGATGGTGAGGTAGGTACCACTTTTATTTAAATACTTAATTCAATTTTGCACAGGCTAGACCTGATTAAGAGGTAAAAGTGATGTAGAAGGTCTGTGCCCCATGAAGAATATTTTCTTTGCCTTTTGTGTCCCAGTCTCCTGAAGCTCTCAGAGATGCTACAGAGTGGGGTGTGCATAAGGCAGCTGCAAAGTGTTTGTGTTTAAGGAGGGGTGAGGGGATGGTCCTTAAAGCTATAACTGGTATGTAGGCTGCCCCATTTTTGTTGCTTTCAAAGATTATTATTTGCAGCCAAGACCCTACCTTCCTTGGCTGCTAGACGCTATTTTTCCATGTGGCCCAGGTACCTCAGAGGTAACTTAGAAAGACTCTGTCCGGAGCTTTGAAGCTTAAAAACAAAACACAGAGAGGAAAAAGTTTCCATCTCTGGTAACACTGGAGATGTCCTTGAATCAGGTTTAATAAACCCTCCTTAATTAATCTGTGATGAGAATTTGGCAGAAGGTTGTTTGATAATTAGAAGACCAGAGAGGAACAAGTGGGGCAAAATGTTGTTATTGCTCTCTTTTGTGTAATACAAGGGGCTGAATATTGCGAATTTGCCAGACTGGGTAGCAGGAGAGGTAGTGATGCTCTATTTCAGATCCAGCTTTGGGTGTGTGGGTGCCAATTTAGCAAAGCATAGAAACATCTGTGTTCCACAGACTTGCAATGTTCATTCCTCAAGGTGAGGAGCCCTGAGTGGTGCAGGATTGGTGCCCACCAGCAGCAGCAGGCACTGGACAGCAGTGGAGAGGGGGCTGTCAGTGATGAGTTGTGCAGAAACAGGACAAGGTGCTCGTGTCTGCGGACAAGGCTGAGCATGAGGATTTTCCTGTAGCGGCTTCAGCAAGGCACAAAGTGATGTGTGAGATATTTCACAGTTTTCCTAGGTGCTCAGAAGCAGGGCAGAGCTGACCACACAGCTGAAATCTGTGCAGTTAAAGCAGCTGTTTAACATCCGTATGATTTTACATTTGGTTGTTAAAAAACTGATGATAGATCCACTTAATCGAAGCTAAAGCTTTGGCTCTCGAGGATCTTAGGCTGCTAAGTGTATATAACCTTCTGTATTTTAAGAGATTAAAGTGTAATAGGAGTTGTAGAGGTTAATCAATACGAATAGCAGTTTTCATTTTTTTTCTATTTAAACAGACATATTTACATGTCCTGCTATAAGCAGCACAGATTTTGCAAGTTGTGCAAACAGTATGGCTAGAAGTCAAGTTTCTTTTTAACACAAGTTACTAAAAGAACAAGCCTTGTGAGCCCAGGCTGTACTCAACAGACTCTTTATGGTGGACTTGTAAATGTCTGTCAAAGTAATAAATTACAGAGCTCTGCATTAGCATCTCCTCACAAATCTGAGGCCGCAGGAAGCATGCTCTCCTCTTGGACACTGCCTATGAAATAGCAGTGAAGCAACACAGGTGCATGTATTTCTACAGCATCTTTCTGTTGATTTGAGACAATTAATAGCATCACCTACAATGGAGTTACAAGGAGGGAAATGCTGTCAAAAAGCAACATGAAAAAGTCTTGGCATAGACAGACTGCAGGTTTAGTTGAGAAAGCTGTTTGCTGTCCTGGAGCTGCTAGCACAGGACACACAGGCAGAGAAATCATTGTGGAAAATTGAGGCAGGATTCAGCCTTCATCTTATTCGTGCTGGGGGGGAAGAGGGGAACTTCCCAGCTCTCATCTCTCAGCGCTGGCTGGTTGCCCATAGACATATGTGGGTTCATCTAAATGCATACAGGAACCAGCGGCTGCATACATCTAACAGGTCCTCTGAACTACAGCCCTGGGGGATGTTCTTCTTCCTGTCCAATTGATACTTTCAAGAATGTAAATGTTTTATTTTCTTGCACTGGGAGTGAGTGAGCAAATGAAGCCAGCTGACAGCTTTCCAATGACCCAATAGAGCCCTGGAGAGGCACCTCGGACATGACAGTTTGTTCCCCAATACCTGTTTCTTATCTTGAGTTCCAGAGCTCAAGAAAAGAACTTCTGAAATGGATTCTTACCAGAGTCTGTTTACCCCAATGCCTAAAAAACTATTGTTTCCCCACAATGTCTCTAAAATGCTTTATAGAGGAGGCAGACATTACAAACGGCTCAGTTGCTCAGGAATATATTTTAAATAGTCATGCCAGCTGTCTTGCATCAGGAGGCTACATAAACACTACAGGAGTGAGCCTGTATTTTAGGACTTACGTTAGTATAATACTCTCCATAATTATTTGTGTAGAAAACTGAACTCATAAGAGGATTTCTTTTTCCGTGGCTACAAGCCAGTCCTTGACCAACAAAAACTTCACAAATACTGTTTGAAGTCCCTGTTGGATTAAGATTTTATGGTAAAGAAGGAGATGAAAAGAGTCATCCCACTTAGTTTGCAGGTAAATTCAAATGCAGAGCTCTCCTGGCACTAAACTTTTGTGGAAACAGCCCCATTGAATGTGTGGGTTGAGGGCAGCTTTGCAGACTACCCAGCCAGCTGTGTTTTTAGGGCCTGCAAAGCCAGATGTGCTCCCATGTACAGCTGCTATTGTGCTGGGGTTTGGGTGGTTTGTTTCTTCTTCATACACTTATACACACAGAGCACTGACTTGGAACCTCTCTTCCTAGGGAGTCCAGACAAAGTCTGATTCCTTGGGAGAAGCCACAATCAACTTTGCTATTTGACAAACGAGGATTATGGTTTGTCAGAGGAGACAAAAAGGAATGTTTCAAGAGGCTGCTTCACACTTCTGATGGGCCAGTTGGGCAAGGAGGCACAAGGTTTGAAGAAGTCACTAGCTATAAAATGTTGGGTGGAGGTTGTATGTCTTGATGATCTCCAAAACTCTGCTGTGCTTGAGGTAACATTAAGGATGTGCCCTTTCCAGTTATTACTGTTGGCTATGGTAGAGATCCAGGCATCTAAAAAGGAACTGGTCTGTGCAACAAGCTGCATCTGCCTGTGGGATTTGGTGTGCCACAGTGAGATTGAAGTTCAAAAAGAAAACCTAAGCATTTCTTAACTTTATGCTGTATGAAACATTACAATTCTAATGTTTGATAGCAATGATCCATTGGACAAGTAAACTTTAGCTAAGTCCAAGTTTTACCTGTGTTTGACATGTAAATATTACATTTCTCTGTCTCTTCAAAGCCTGCATAATATCCCCAAGTGCAGGTTACTTATTAACCGATTAAGATAAACCAGGTTTTCATTTGAAAATCTGCTGCTTCCAAAATGGAGGAGAGAACATTGTTCACTTTGATGGTCTTTTCCTCACTCATAGTATTAGCAGAACCTATCGCTCAAAAGGTACTTGCTCTATTTTCTATTATTTTAACAGTGTCTTATTTGCTCATCTGATGTTCCAGTGGTATTGTGGTAATTGGCCAAATAACATCGTTAACTTTGCTGGTAACCACCTCTGCGTAGCCTCAAGTGTATTGTGTCATGATTTCAGAGCTCTGGGGATTTTTGAGGCCTTTTTGATTGTCTGTTTGGGATTTTACAGCATAAATGTGATGGAAAAGCATTTGCAGATGTGTCTGATCATGCTCTTAGAATCATAGACCAGTCTGGGTTGGAAGGGATCTCCAAAGATGATCTAGTCCAACCCCTTTTGCAGCGAGCAGGGGAATCCTCAGCTAGGTCAGGCTGAGGGTCCCTCTTTCCCAGGCACGTAAGATACCAAGTTTGAAGATTCAGCTTGGTCACTGGGTGCTGTTACAGCAAGGAGCATTGCAGTACCAGGAGGTTTCTGACATGCATTTCAGAAGGTATATGGGACAGAAAAGAAGGGAGTAGACAGCTACTTATAATGTCTGGAGGAGTAAACTCTGTGTTGTAACAACTCAGGGTGCCTGGGACTGGTTGTACTTTAAAAATATCAGTGTTAGAGTGATGAGGGAAGCCTTGCTTATTTGTGCTGGTCACAGCCTACAACGCTGCTGGGGTTGGCCAAGCACAGGGGTGCAGGTCCTCATCCCCACAGCATCCTTTCAACATGTGGCATGGAATGGGATTTTGCACAGGGGAAGCTTCCCCTGTGCCAGAAGCCTGTTCGATGGGCAGCAGTGGCCACCACATGCGTGCACTGCTCTAATGAGGCTTGGGCCTTGCAGCTCCACAATCATGGCAAAATCTTCCCTCCAAACATGCCACAGGAAGGTTTGAGCATGGCAGAGTAGCAAACATGAGCAGAACTTTGAGGCACTCAGTCTGTGGGAAGAGATGTTCTTGGGCTTCAGATGGGAGTGGACAGCAGAGAGAGGCAACTAAACTGCCAGGACTGGAAAATTGTTCCCTCAATGCATATTTTTGGGGTTTATCTTGTCCTAGATTGTTGGTAGGCATCACAAGATGGAGTGTGCTCTGACAATGTATAATGGGAAAAAACCCCAACCATCCACTACTCACAGGAGGTTGGCTGAGGAACTTCCTCCACTGATGTCCAGTCATAGAGCTCTAGTCACAGCTTTGTATTTCATGGCTGTGTTTAGCTTGATTAAACTTCACATTTTGAATGAGTTTGAGCCAGTGCTCTGACTAAGAAGAGGCCAGTGGATCCCATCAGTTGACAGGAGATGAGCTGTCAAAATGACTAACGTGCAGTTAGCCATTCGAAGATTTGTAAGGCTGGAAAAGTGAAAACAGAAGTGTGATGATCTGCTTTAATGCTGAGCTTTTTTATTTTAAATAACTAGTGAGCTTTTGTGAGAATGGTGGTGTCCAGGTCTGCCCTTCTTAGTGTCACTGCTGAAATAGGTAGGGCTTTAAAATGCCGAAGGTGGATGTTCTGAAAGAGTTGGGGCTGTTCAGTCTGCAGAAGAGGAGGCTCCCAGGTGGCCTTTTTATGGCCTTTCAGTATCTGAAGTGGGCTACAAAAAAGCTGGGGAGGGACTTTTTAGGCTGTCAGGGAGTGACAGGACTGGGGGAAATGGAGCGAAGCTGGAGGTGGGTAGGTTCAGACAGGAGGTGAGGAGGAAGTTGTTCAGCATGAGAGTGGTGAGAGCCTGGAGTGGGTTGCCCAGGGAGGTGGTTGAGGCCCCATGCCTGGAGGTGTTTAAGGCCAGGCTGGATGAGGCTGTGGGCAGCCTGCTCTAGGGTAGGGTGTCTGTGCCCATGGCAGGGGACTTGGAACTATATGATCCTTGTGGTCCCTTCCAACCCTGACTGATTCTGTGCTTCTGTTTAGAGGCAGCTGCTCCAGGCATTTCCCAGTCCAGTTGCTCCCTGGGCTGTTCCCAGACAGCTTCAGAGTGGTGCCCTCCTCTTGAAAGCACCAGAAGCCCTGAAAGCACCAGACCAGGAGAAACATAAGTGCTCAAAGGGCATCTATGTTTGTGCAACAGTAAGGGATTGAAGGCCCACAAAGAGTTTCAGATCTGTTAAACATCACATGTGACATCAGGCACCAAGCTGAAAAACATGCAGCAATGTCAACAGCTGGGAGAGCAAATAGTTGCACAAAAGCTAGCAGGTCTCCTTCCATGGGTTGAGCACTAAAGAGGCATCTGATTTTTTTTTTTTCGCAGGGTAATCTTAGGTGAGGTATTGGGGTGACACAGCAGTCGCTTCAGACACCACCAAAGAGGGAATACCACAGAAAATGGTTCAACAGAAGCCTTCTGTGGAGTAACAACATGCTGATGTAGTGGCAGATCTGTGTGGGGCTGTGGTTAGAGCTGCAGAGAAGTGAATAAGCAGATGGCCAGTCTGGCCATGAACAATTCTCTTCCCCATTTCTGGCTGGACCTGCTGAGAGTTCATTCATTCCTTCATTAAACTTTTCCAGTTGCACTACCTGGTAGTGTAATTAGGCGCAAAGCCCCCGTGGCTCTGTTTCAACCTGTTTACTCCTTTTTCCAGAATGGTATTGAAATCTACAAGCTCCATGTGGACTCCATGGTCACATCACGATTTGCTCACACCATCGTCACCAGCAAAATTGTCAACAGAGCTAATGAATCCAGAGAAGTGACCTTTGAAGTGGAGTTACCCAAGACAGCCTTCATCACCAACTTCTCCATGTAGGACCAGTCCTTACCTGCACTATGGAGGAGGCAGCTCTGGGGGCTGGGGCGGGTTGTTTGTCTTTCTTCGCAGGTGGTGCTGAGCAAAAAAGCACAAAAAGCTGAGCTCTGGAGATTCCTGCACTAAATGTTCTGTAGTAGGCAGACAAACAGAATGAAGGTGCCTGGGGCTAGGGTTAGGCTGCCTGCTGCACAGGGTGGTCGTGCTCAAACGTGCTCAGTGGTTGTCTCTCCTGCTCCAGCCTCCTTGAGACTTTTGAAGAGGAACACTGTGCTGTGGTGATGGCTCTTGGCACCCTTCTGTGTATGGAATCATGTGGGAGCCAAAGAGTGTTCTCTCCTCTTGTCCCAAAGACCCTGTAGTGCAGCGTTCCTCTTGTTTCTTTCCCCAGTGCTTTCCTTCCAATATTAACTATTTTTTATGATAACCAAACAGGTCCATGGATGGCAAAGTATACCCAGGAATAATAAAGGAGAAAGCTTCTGCTCAAAAGGAATATGACACTTCAGTCTCACAGGGGCAAGGAGCTGGCCTTGTCAGGTATACTGCTGTCCTGAGTAAGACTGCTTTTCCTTGGGTTCTCCTTTGGCCGGGGCCAGGTTGAACCTGAAGCCAGCCACCTCTCAGCAGGGCTGAGTGTGAAAAGCAGTCTTGGGAGAGATGTGATGGATGTATGTGTCTGTATATTTACATCTCTCTACAATTTATGCTTGGTTCTGCAAAGGGCTGTAGTGGGAGGTGTCACTGTTTAGTGTTGCCCTGGATCTTGCTGTCACACGAGAGCACCTTGCTAAGCTGGGATGATAATTGGTGTTTCCCCACTAACGTGGAGGACCATGACACTCCAGCAGACGTCAGGCTTCTGAGGTATATTTAATCTGCACTTCCCTCTTTGGGACATGCAGAGGTTTCTGCTCCACTTTTCAACTTGCATAAGTAGTGCCCATGGCAGGCCAATGTAAGGTCTGTGCTGTATACAATACTGCCTGCAATGAAAAGACTTTTTCTCTGTTGTGACTAAGATTTACTCCTATCGATTTTTATTTATTTATTGTGGCCCCTTGGCCATTATTTAGTGCACTTCATAAACTTTGGCCACCACAAGCATACCTTCCCCACAGGAGGTAAAACTCTGCTCTCCTACCCCAGAATCGCAGGCAGAAAACTGGAGCAGTTTCAAATATCCATCAGCGTTGCTGCTGCCAGCAAAGTCACCTTCGAGCTGATGTATGAGCAGCTGCTGAAGCGGCAGTTAGGCAAGTTCGAGCTGCTGATCAAGGTCCGACCAAAGCAACTTGTTACACACTTCCAGGTGAGCTGTCCTGGTGAGGCCTGGGCAGGGAGCAGCAAATTGGTTTTAGGGCACAGCGGTATTTCCTCTGAAATGCTGATGTTGACTTCCCCTCTGCTGTCAGATTGATGTGCACATCTTTGAGCCCCAGGGCATACGCTTCTTGGAGACAGACAGCACCTTCTCTACAAATGAGCTAACCAAAGCACTCACCAAAGTACAGAGTGAAACCAAGGTAAAGCAGCAGCTTCCAGATGTTGCTGCAAGTGGCACCTTGAAGTTATATTGTTTTAAATCTTCTGATTGCTTTGCAGGCTCATATTTTATTTAAGCCAACTGTAGATCAACAGAAGATAGATCCTGAACTAAAGGAAAACCTCCTGAATGGTGATTTTGTTGTGCGTTACGATGTTGAGAGAGGTGCCACTGCAGGTGATATACAGGTAAAAAACAAATAGAAATAAAAATGCTTTCAAGTCACAGATAGGTCTGAATGTGAAGTGCAGTCAGAAAACCAGCAACGTTTACTTTGAAATGCCAAGAGGGGGACAGGAAAAGCTGCTTTCATGAACCCAGGGTCAACAGCAACGGATGACGATGTTCAGTCAAACACCAGACACGCTGCAAGAATGGATCACCCCTGAAAGAAGAAAAAATCTTTCAAAGTTTGTTTCAATACCAAATATGTATTATCGCATTTTAGATGTTCCTTTACATTCTTAGTTTCAATTGTTTTGGGTGATCTAAGGTGGCTTGTGGTAAATGAAGTTTAAAGGAATGTGATTAATGACTATGAAAATGACTGCTTGATTTTCTTTCATCTTTGGTGAGAACTGAGGCAAAACTAAAGAGCACAGGAACTTTAAAATATCGATGGACCAATGTATGTCCTAAGCAATAAAGTACATTATTTTCCATATAATTGCAATAATGAAGTATATACATGGATGTGCCAGAAGATGGCCGTCAGTCAATGAGCAGAGATGCCCTGATAGGTGATAATAAAGAGGTAAAAGCATACGTATGGCACTGAGACATACAATGTGTGCTTATGTGTATATATTATTTATTTAAGCTGTTCTCTTGTAATTTGCTCTCTGCAGATGGTCTTGCTTCCAGATAGGAAATGCACTTTAATAGTTCTTCTGTTTGGGCTTATCTAGAAAAACAGAACACTGAGCATGTGCCTCTCTTCTTGCTATGCCAGAATGTTATGCAGCATTATTTCTTTATTTAGATGTGATTTTGTCACTGATTTCACACTCTGTCTTTCAGATTGTCAATGGGTATTTCGTGCATTATTTTGCACCCCATGAAATGCCAGCATTACCCAAAAATGTCATCTTTGTTATAGATAGAAGTGGGTCCATGGCAGGCAGGAAGATTGAACAGGTAAGTCAGCTCCCACTACTCAACTCAGCTTGCATCAGGAATGCACACACTAGCCTTTTGAGGAGGTGACTTTGAATTCCAATTTGGATACACAGGCTGCTTTTGTGCACAGCAAAATTTTCAGCAATACAGAAATGAGTGAAATTGGCTGCATGGATTTAAGCTATTCAAGCGCAACAATTTTCTGATACTGCTCCCAGGAGTATCAAGCATCAAGGCAGAGAAAACTTCTTCTGTCTCTGTCTTTGCAGATTATTTTTTTTTTCTTTAATGAAGTTCTAAGAACTAATTTGTCTGGTTTACCTTTACTGATGACTGTGTAGGTAGCTTTTGCTAGAGAGCAGACAAGCCTGCAACAGCCCTCACAGATGTATTTTTATGTCTGCGAGTTAAGTGAATTGGCCATTTCTGATGGTCTTGTCCTAAAAAATACCATTAGGATGAAATAAGGGCATTGGGCTGCATCTTGAATTGCGCTGTAGAGAGATCCCCTTTATTACACTGCAGCTCCAGTCCCCATTCCAGCAGAGAAGTAGAAATATTCAGCATGATTGTTTTCTTCTTGGAACAGACAAGGGATGCCCTGCTGAAGATTTTGCAAGACCTCCATCTGAAAGATCGTTTCAGCTTTATCACCTTTAACAACAAAGTAGTGGAGTGGAAGAGCTCTTTGCTGCAAGCCACTTCAGAGAACGTGGCAAGTGCTGCAGGATTTGTGCAAACTATTTCTGCTAGTGGAGGTACAAGGCACCATCTAGATGCTTGTAACCACAATGTAATGTATTGCTTATATGTTTTTATAAGTCATATATTACCACAGAACTACAATCAGTGCTCACAAAGTCAGTTTTCAATACTTACGAGTGGTAAGTGGGATAGAAAAGCTGGTTATGGGAGTGGACAGATCAGGGTCTGTATGATATGGATATAGAGAGATGGTTACATCATCTCTTTGAACCATACAAGCCACAGACCTTTGTTTAATATTTTTGTAACAAAGATGACTGGAAGATGTCCCAATAGTGCATATTCTTTCTACAGAAAAATAGTAAGTCACTCGATGTTTGACAGCAGCTTGCTCATTTTGTTAGTATCAAAGGTTCTCTTGTAAAATTAAATGCATCTGAAGTTCTAAGTTACAGTCCAGAAACAAAGGAGTCAAATAAACATGTAACATTCCAGTGACTGTATTAGTGATGCTGTTTCACCACTTAGTTGTGAGGATACCTAAAAGGCTCTGCTCCCTTTAATGTTATGCTGTATTCACACACATTTTCTTAACCCAGGCACTAATGCCAACAAACCCCACCTGTGCCCAGCTCTGTTCTTCAACTTCTTAAATAAGGCTAGGGGACATTTCTCAATGTAGGTTAGCAGATGACAGTGTGTTTTTTTAAGCACATTTTAATCACTCTAGACATGTTTGTATTTCCCATGACATATGTGTGGGAAATGCTCCCAAAAGAATACTCCAGTACTGCCACTGCAATATAATACAGTTTAATTAAGCCCAGTAGGCTAAACCTCTAAATCCTCATCTCTCTGAAGGATTACTTCCTGCAGAAAACTTTAAACAACGCTGCAGAGCCTCTGCAGATGAAGTGCACCGATTTCTGCCCATGATTATCTTTTCCAGGTGAGTGATGCCTGCTTTCTTGTTACAGGCACAGACATCAATCGTGCCCTGCTGACTGCCGTCAGCATGCTGGACAAAGCCGAAAGGCTGCCAGAGAAGAGTGTCTCCATGATTATTTTGCTGACAGATGGCCAGTCCACTTCTGGTGAGTAAATACACACCTCAGTCCTCTCTCTTCTGGATCTTCTTAATCTTTCACATTCACATCCCAGACACTGATAGACACAGAGCTTTGGTGTAAGCTGGTTAGGCTCTCGCTGGGTTTGTCTCACAGAGAGGATGATTGTGAGAGGGCTCTGGCAAGGGCTCTTAAGTGCAAGCAGAGCCTGCCTGCCCATGGCTGCATGCCCTTTAGCTGACAACTGTTCTCCTAAATACCACTGGCTTCCCTGCTTAAAAACTCAAGGGAATTGTTGGAGATAACTCCAAGCACAGCTGAAATGTGAAAGTAAAATATTCAGAACCAAAACGTGGATATCTTGCTTATATTATGTGTAGTACCATTTGAGAGGTGCTGCGTGTATTTCTTCACCCTTCCTATCCCAAACCTGAGATATTTTCAAGATGCCTCCTGGTTTGTGTTCTTTTCTATGCCTACCTCCTAACTAGTCAGCCATGACAGTACAAACCAGAAGGCTGAGCTAGAAATACTGGTTTAAATAAACAGTAATTCCCAATTCAATGACACAAAATTTGCCTATGCCAAACAGGACTTTGTCTAAATTTTGTCTGATGACAGCATCTCTCTGAGATATTAATTCATCTGTAAACCTTCTAAGAAGATCAGTCTGCCTTTTGAACAGTGCGACCTGTACTGCTTTGGGGTCAGATTATTGGTTTGAGGTTTTTAATACAACTCAGATCTGATGCTGCCTGCTGTACGCCACCACATCTCCGCATGCCCACAAGCTGGCTGGGGCTGAGTGACAGGCATCAACTCACAGGCTGCCTTTCTGGGCAAAGCAGGCTGAAAAGGAAAAATCTGAGCTGCTCCCACGATATTGCTACAGGCAGTGGCAGTTCCTGCACCGAAATGCTGGTAGAGAAGCAATCCATACAGGGTCGTCAGCAGCTCTTGAAATGAGATAAGATGATGGTGTGAAATTCCTTTCCCTTTGTCAGGCGGAGGGGCCGCGAGAGAAGCATGGCTGCGTTAATTTGCAGTTTGACTGAATGACACCATTAACCAATCCATTTTTCTCTGAATTCCCACACATAATTTTAATGGATGGTACTTGTCTTCCCAGCGCTTGATCAAGCCTTTCCATCCCTTGCACTGTTAACTTGTAATCCCTGTACCTTTTGTTCTAAAAACTTACTCAGCCCCCTGTAGTCATGTAAAATATTTTGCGTTGAGGCACGGTGACACGAGTTGAAGTTAGTCATTGAAGGGAAGAATCAGACTGTGGTACTCCATATGCAAAGAGGAGCTCAGATCTTCAGTTTGGAATTCAGTGCCATGTATTTTAACATTCTATTCTAAATTATTGTTGAAAGACTTCAGGCAGAGTTTTCCATTAAAACCACTTCTGTCTTTCTAGTCTTACAAAATAAAAATACCCCAACAAACAAGAGTATGTTTTTGTTTCAATTACAGGTGAGACTAACATGGAAGTAATTCAGGAAAACATTCAGAAAGCAGTCAATGGGAAATATGCTCTTTTCTGCCTCGGCTTTGGGTTTGATGTCAGTTACAAGTTCCTGGAGAAAATGGCCCTAAGCAATGGGGGGTTAGCACGTCGTATATACGAAAACGCTGACGCTGACTTGCAGCTCCAGGTCAGGACCAAGGGATAATGCCAGAAAATCCATCTATCAGCCACAGCTTTTGTCTAGTTTTATCAGCTGAAACACATATTTTTGGAACTGAAGAGTTAGGTTTGAGTTTTATCTGTTAGTTCTGGGGAGGGAAGAAGGCAATTTTGGGGTATCTGAGGGTTGTGGTATCCTAAACATGACTCAAGTCTGACTCAAATCAGCTGCATCTGACCCAACCTGGAAATACACTTTTCTGTGCCTCTGCAAAAAAGGTTGTTCAAGACAGGTGATGGTGGAAAAACTTCTGTTCTTGGATCTGGCTTCTGACTGCTTCAAGTACTGTCATTGGAAGCTGTTTGTCATGGTTTCCCTAAAAATCAGGACGTGGTTTGGGGCACCTGCAGGCAAAGTGGTTCTGCAGTACCAACAGCCAGTATTTTTTTGTCCACCAGGAGAGAGATTATCGTAACTTTTGAGACATTCTCTCTTTTGGAAGCCACCTTTACTTGTTTTGACTGGGTCTGGAGAGACTAGATTTGCTTAATACCAGGCCCAGAAAGAGAAAGATTAACCCGCAGGATTAAGTCAAGTGTAAAAAATCAGATGTGGAAAGTGGCTAAAGCAAAGCACTAAACTGGTTGGGATGGTAATAATGGAGGTGCTGCATGGGTACGTGAATTACCATGAGAAATACATTTATATGGTATTGCCAGCCTGGCTGGAGAAGGTGTGCTGAACCTTGGGAACAAGGATTTTCTAGGTTTGCAGCATTCTTACACTGCTGAAAAAATAAAGCTTTGCTTGGTCCCAGCAGTCCATCTTGGTTTTAATGAGTTATAAGACTTTTAAGATATTAATTTGCACAATTTTGCAGTCATTTGTGCTCTCTCTCTCTCTCTCTCTCCCTCTCTCTGCTTCAGGACTTTTATCAAGAGGTGGCTACTCCAATATTAATGAAAATTGAAATGCACTATCCAGAAAATGCTGTGGAGGGATTAACGAAGAACAATTTCAAGCTGTTTTTTGAAGGATCTGAAATTATAGTATCTGGGAAAATTAGCAATGAGCTTGATCTTTTGCCAGTAGAAATTAAAGCTCAGTCAGTAAGTGTTTAGTTTACTAACTGTGAAGTGCACATGTCCCTTCTGTCCTTTATGGTGCAATAGGAGACTTCAGGAAGTCTGTTGTGGGTGAGATATGTTCTCTACATTTGGCCATTCAGTTGTTTTCTCATTTTAAGAGAAGTATTTGAGAATGCAAACAATTATCCCCTCCTGAATTTGCTGCAGAAGAAAAACTTTGGAAAATGACCACAAATAAGCAAACAGCAATTTTAGCCCTTTCAAAACCATAACATTTTGCCTTTCATACATTTTTAGAATGAAAAAGGAAATATGCATTATTAATTAAAAAAATTACAAAATAGAACAAGTTCATTACCTCATTTTTTCAACATTGTTTTGAGTCCAGTAATCTATATATCCAAAAATACACACAGGTAGGTTGGAGTTAAATTTTCCAATGGGTAAGGACAAAACTGAATGACAAAAAGGGCATTTTGGTACAGAAAGATTTCTTTAATAGCTAATAATGTGACTGTATAAGGAGTTTGGAACTGTTCTTTTGATGGTCAGTTTTCTCTTGCTTCAGCACACTAGTGACTTGACTCTTCGAGAAGAAGCAAATGTCAAAGAGAAGGAGCAAGTGTTCCGAAATCAAAGTTACATCTTTGAGAATTTCACAGAGAGACTGTGGGCTTACTTAACCATTCAGCAGCTTCTGGAAAAATCGTAAGCTTGTTTAATGTTTTGTATTCTCAGTTGCTAGCACAAGTTCCGTATTCAATTTATATGATCAGAAAACAATGAGAAGCAGAAATGTTTCTGCAGATAGGATTAAAAAGGTAGAATACTGGAAGAATGCAATACTACTGTAGGAGGAATATGAGATGTCTTTCTGTTTATGACAGTACTGTATCATTTAATATATATATATATATATGCACATTAAAACATAATATATGTAATATAGAATAACACAGTATCACAGTATCACCACGGTTGGAAGAGACCTCACAGATCATCAAGTCC